>OX104070.1:65256236-65856236 GCA_944474145.2 Dicrocoelium dendriticum | reverse complement strand
AAAAGGAATCAGGTGGACGATTGCAAAGAAAGGGGTCCCAGTCGATATTAGGAGCATTGAAATCTCTCAGAATAAGATAATCCTTTCCAGCACTGTGCTTCTTGATCAGTTCCAACAGGCGAGCTCCCGCGCCCAGTGCCGCTCTGTAGATGACACCAACCAAAGAAGATCTGCACCCGTCATGAATGCGATACCAAAGGGCATCGAGCTCGCTGTCACTGTCACATGAGACCTCAACTAGATGGGACTTCAGGTCCGCCTTCCAGTATAGTATTACGCCGCCTCCCGGCTTCCTCCCATGACGATCGGCCCGAGAAAGGTGGTATCCAGGGGTAGATACTCCAGAGTCAATGATGTCAGGAAATAACCATATTTCACTGGAGGCCATTAAAGCAGGACAAACATCTGCGGCAAGCGTCTGGATCTCATCAAGTTGACATCGCAGACTACGAACATTAGCGAACAGCACACGCAATCCATTCTCTTGCGTTACTGTCCTGGGGTGACAAAAATCGGCCTCCAACGGGGTTCTCGGAATTTTCCGAACTACGCGAAATTTCACGATATGATGGTCCGTTTCACAATTCGCCTGACAGGTCCTCACCTAATCAACGGCTTTTTTTATTTTGATCCGATCTTCCGGGGAGAGACCTCTCAACACCTAAAACGGCCTGCCTTTGAGCCATGAGGTCCGTAGGAGAATGCGTCGAAATTCTTCCTCGATTTGGAACACAACTTTTAAGGGGCGAGGCTTGAGGGAATCTTCTTGTTTCTTACCTAAGCGGAAAGCCGAGATAGTGTTGATTCCCTGTTCTTCCCTTCGTCGAATAACACAGAGATAAGTCCTTCTAGGAACACTTGGTCGTCTAGCATCCGTCCGGCTGGGACATCTTTGGTCGATTCAGGCGTATTCATAATGATGATACACCGGTCACGGGAGGGTGGTAGGGTACGCCTGGTGTTTTGCGGTTATGAAAGATTTGCGTTGTCGTTGATCAGCGATTCCAAAAGGTTAATCTTGTCAAGGACAGATTTGAACTGTGACTGAGGGGAGGAATTCTTGGATTTAGACTTCGACTTAGTCTTAGCGTTATACATAGCACCAGATGCGGTGGTACTTTCCTCTACAACCGATGCGTGTGTCTTTGTCTTGGGCTCACTGTGATGGACGTATTCCAACGGCTCGGAGAAAGAATCAGACCGCCCGCGATTTCGTTTACCTGCGGGAAAGGTTGGTGCGGAGGCAGAAAGGAGAGAATGAGGAATAATTAGGGGGACCTGGGTTTCGTTGGAATGGTGTGAGGGCTGGCCGAGGAAGCCCATTCACAAGATATCTGTTGTTTAAGGAAGTATGGTAGACATCACAAAAGAAAACAATATCTGGAAATGTCATCAGCTGTAGTGCTTCATACGTATCAGGACCGATGCCACAGCAAGCAATATGCATCCAGCGGTCACATCCAGAGCAACGCACGGCTTATGAACGAGCAGCCACTCCTTTAGCGCAAGACAAGCATTTGGACGCCGTAGAAGATGTTGTCCAAATGTGTCGCGATTCTCAGGAAACAAGCTAGATTCGCTTTTCCTCACTAAAAAGCCTTCAGTGGACCGGAATGCTCAGTGAGACGTCGCGCGCCAAAGTTGCATTATGAGGAAAGTAAGTTCAATTTGGACGGGAACGGTTGAACATCACCATGAGAGTTCCTTTCTTAATGTGTTGTTGAACCAGGACAGTGTTGGAGGTGTCATTGGCACCTAAAGTAAGCCGAATAAGTAGGCACAAGGCACATCACGTGCAAGTAAACAATGCCCACTTGGCCAGCACTAACAGTCCCCGCTGCAGCTGCACGTGAGTAAGAATAAATGCTGAGAAGTGAAATAACCAAACGGCATACTCATAATTTTATTCTGTGAGAATGTGTAAATAAGGCACTACTAATAAGCAGGGGGTAAAGTCAAGGAAATGGATGTACAAAACGGAACAAACGAATATACCTATAACTGCAATCCAAGGGCGTGAAGTCCATGTATAGCCTCCTTCAGCGTAGGAACTGATACAAAGTTGCTGTGTAGTGCCTTTCAGAAGTCGATTGCTCGGCGTTATAAGCGAAGTCAGCTCTAACGTTGTCCAAGCTTGTCTTGTGCAGCTTCAGCGAGTGACCACGAAGAGATGGCAACTGAACAGGATGGAACAGTCTAGTTAACTAACTGAATAAACAACTAAATAATTTATTTTGGGCAGTGCGAGGACCGTGTGTAAAGGCAGGATCATGCGAATACCAGTACGTATGCTAGGTAATTTTACAGGAACATTACAGTTTAACCAGGAACAGGTATATGTATTTATGTAGCTCTTTTCTGTTTGTGCAATTAGTCCGGTTGAGTGAGGTTTAACGTGACGCTGAGTTTGTGTTTCTTCTCACCTGATTCACCATTGAAGAAATTTCAAAGTAAGACTTCGTATTGAATGTCGTACGTCATGTGCATAAGGTCCTCCAGAAAGACCCAAATCAGTAGGTTTATTTAGTGGCGAGTTACACCCACCACCTTCACAGGCGAAAGCTTGCCCGTCAGTGTACGGTGCGTAAGAATCAGGTCTCTCTGGAGGCGTCTAGAGCTCAACGAAAAGGTCTGCTACCTGAGCTGCTTAACAGGATACGAGAAATTCCTTAATCATTGTACCATTTTCGTGTCAGTCCTCAGAACTCGTTCCATTGCCAGTTTGTGGTGAACAAAATATGGAGGACATTTCCGCACAAAGTACTCTAAGTACCGCTGACAACAGCTGAGAAGGAGGTAACAAATCACTCATTTTTATGGTGTTTAGCGACCTTTGTATCATGCACAGCATTCGGAAACGACTGCCGTTAGCAGTCGTCCAGCTCACGCTGCAACTGAAGTCAGAGGATAGCGACATACCCAAGTACGTAAAGTGTTGTGGGTGTGCTTGATGCTATACGCAAGACAGAACAGTGGGCATGGTTTATTGGCAACTGCCAACAAGCTGTGCAATCCTAAAGCTTGTCAAGTACTGCCTGCAAAGCTGCGGGACCATAAGAATAACTCACTGTGTTCCAAACGTTTAAGTGATCCACAGACATAAGCTTTGGTACCTTACTCTTCTCAGTGAGGTCGTTTACATGCTATGTAGACGGTATAAGTTCACGAAAGGCCCCTGAAAAACCTCACTCTGGACGGCTTACCTGCAAGTCAGCCCGGAACCCACTCAAACGCTTATCTAAATTCCTATCAAAAAGCCGTAATGTTCTTCAATTATTGCACTGGAATTCCGCCGGATTCCGGTTGAAACGAAAGACGACCGAGTGGTAGGGTGTCAAATTCTATAGGAAGGTAAAGCAAAACTACCCCCACCGCCTGTCCAAGATCCACAACCCCAGCCCAGCACCCCGAGCTACCAGCATGTTAAACAAACAAGACTGAAATCTAAGGAATCTGCGTTGCGTTAGGCTGACCATGTCCAATTTAGTAAAGTGCTTCTCCAAAGCATCGCCTGCCAGATTCTCTAATGCTTTAACTAGTACATTTGTTAGGCTAACCGGTCCGGCTAACCAACCGAAAACCCACCAACCGCAGACCTCTTTCAATAGTAGTGCGACAGGACCAGAGTAGTTGCATAGCTGCCTATGTTTCACCCTGTCTGATAGTGGCAGGTCCGACTATGTTGGATCCAGAACAAGTCTGTATTCCAAAAAGATATAAGGCAAGGCTTTTTATAAAAGTTTGTTGTTAGGGTACTTGTAACACATTTGAAATGTGTTCAACTGCTTGGTACGTTATTGTTCATCGGGCGCTCAGAGCCATACGAAACAAATGGGGGAACCGTGACTTCGAAGAACCACGAGAAAAATAGGGCAGATGCAACCTTATCTATGTTATATCACCGAACGGCTCTGTTCCATGGCGTGGTGGGTATTCACTTGTTGAGCGTTCCCCCTACAAATAGCTACAAATACCCGTATAACCACACCGCGACGTGGCGGTTTGGGCGCGCCACTGCATAACGGCCTTGCCCCAATCACTCATTGACGAACTGACCGCCAGCGAAGTTCCCAAATTCTGTGCATTATCCGCTCTCATACGACTACGCCTAAATACTTGATCCGTGCCAAGCCACTATACTTAAACTATGTTTGAGGCATTTTCCTCATGCTTCACTCAGGTGACCTGCACTGAGTACACAACCTCCTTACCAACATACTCCCCATTACCGACCTACTTCTTGTCTATACATCTCGCAGCCTGTGCGGATAAACTTCATTCAATATTAAGGCTTGGTAGGCCCGCACTACTGCTTACATTTGTACTCCTCCCGCACTATCGCCCAGAACCTTGCACCATTCTGAGCATGTCTGAAATGCTTGCCTCGCTTGGTCGAGAATAAAGGATTATTTATTAACTAATTTTTGTTGTGCACTAGTCCTAACGTTTGTAATCTGGCATTGTTATTGTTAACGGAATGCAACCTGACCATGCGCTTGCTTCCATTTTGTCTTAAGAGCTACCGTTAAGACTGTGATGCTGCGTGGATCTGACCCATGCGCGTTTTCAAACCTTTCCTTCCGGTATTACATGAAGCATACGCTTTTGGGGTTATTTACCGATTAGTATCTAATACCTGCTTCCAAATGCTGCTGCCTGTTGCTTCCTAGTTTTATCTACTTCACTGTAGCGAGACTGCTTTTACTCGGAGATCATTTTTAGCACTGTCTCCATTGCGTTTCAGCTCAATGTGTTTCCATTAGAATCGGGATGCCGTAGTGCTCATAGCCATGTGCCCCAACACAGTCACACTACTGACCAGAGGCGGCAAGTTCTTTCGTCTTGTAACCTTGTAACCTTCAGTTACTGGAGTTAACGCCGCGGTCTGTTTGTGGCTTTCTTTCATCTGCCTGAATCTCCTACCACTACTAAGCTTCCCGGCACCACCTAGCCCGTGAATCATCTCCATACCCTAACAGGCTTCCAGTATGCTTGTGGTGTCATGTCGCTTACAAACCCAAGGCTTTCCAATCATTTTCTTACCGTATTACAAGCGGTATTAACTTTGAGTCTTATATCTCACTTCACCAGTGTAATGTCCCTCAGTGGTTGACACCGTTATTCTACATTCATTCGTCACTACTGCTTTCTGGAGACTCTCGTCCCATGGCTGTCCATGCCTTTCACCGTCGTCACTTTCTTGTCAATACTTACGTTCCCTTTGCTTAATATGCTTCTCTCTGCCTTCTGTTCACACTTGAGTTAAATCCGGAACGTTATGTATGGGTTTGCTTTCCTTCACCTAACAAACTTACTTTACCCAGGCTAACAACCCCAATGCAGGGCACGGTGCTGTTCTCCTCTGGCACCTTTCTCTTGGTTCTGACGGCTTTTAGGATATAGAGTGCTGTGTATATCAGCGTTATTAATCACTTCATCTACTAAATGCATTTCTACGCTCATGCAACCATCCTTCCTGGATTAGTTTTTTTAACTTCTCTCTTTTTACACTGCTTTAACACTTGGCTGAGCTATCCTTTCCGGCTTAATCCAGTTTGACATTGCCGCACCTAAGCTGCCACTGGATGTTTGACGGTTCTCATCGAGGGTACTTGGGCCCTTAGTTTATGGTGTTATCAATGATTCTTGCTAATAACCGTGATATTTGCTGAACCTTGTATACGCGTTTTGTATTATCGGTCTTTTGACAATGCGCTTTGAAGGACATTTACCATGCAGAGTGGTATTAGCCCGGGCCACACCAGAGACGTGATGTACGAATGCACCTGTAAATAACGTATACCAAGCACACACCCCCAACACATACGCAACCCTCGTAACACTGTTGTTTTCGTACGCTGGGGCCAGCACCAGCCTTGCTCCTACCATTACATGATAACCTGCTTAAACGAATGAAGTACTCAATTTTGGTTGTACGATAGTCTTAAACGAAAGGTTTACTATGTAAATGCAGTAAGGTTGGTATGTATAGCTGATCGTATCTTCAGTGTTTTGTTTTGTTCTATCAAGGCTATGCAATTTATTTATTTAGTTAACGGCATGATGTCATCCCAATTCACTACGGAGCGCAGGAAAAGTACCTATCAATAGCTTGCGAAGAGTGACAGCCAATGTCGGTTCATTGGAGTAATGAAGCGGAAAATTATTATTTAGGTGCACAGGGCGATGGTTCAAGTGATCCAGCCATGTAAAGACGACGTGAAGCCGTGCGCAGGAAAGATGCGCAAGGGTAAAGTGACAACAAACGTAGTAGAGGTGGAATGGTTTCGGCGTTGATTCACCCAATTCTGGCACACCACGACCGAAGTTCCGTCTTGGTTTGGACTCACCAGAAGGAGAGAGAGCTTGAGCTGGGTGACCAGTGGTTTCCGCTGACGACATAAGCGCTATGCCAGTGAGATCCTTGGTCAACACTTGGTACAGCAAGCTTTATTACAAGGTTAGGCTTGGAGAATCCGCTGTGTGGTTGGGTTTTAACAAGCAACTACTATTAAGGTCTCGGTTCACTTTGAGGTAGACCTCTCTCAACCTGATTGCAAGGACCTCAAAGTGAACCGAGGCATCAATATACGTTGCGCGTCGAAACCGAACCACAAAACGGGTTACTAAAATTCAACTTTAATTTCCTTACCGCTGTGCTAAGCGTTGCTCACGGATCACATTTACGCAGTATTCAGGGCGTCAGCCGTTAACTGTTAGGCTCTGAGTACCACTACCGATCAGGCCATCTCAGCCTAATAATTCCATACCAGGCCGAGACCTTGGTCGTGGTTTGTCAGTATTGGGTGGAGCCAAACCTAAACACCTCTTTTACAGATCCGGTCCTTGCGATTAGTTTGCTATAGGTCTACCACAAATTGACGCAAGGGCCCAATAGAGGGTGCGCGTCAGAACGCAATCATTTAGCGGGTTCCGAACCTTTAACGTTGAAGGTAGTAGGAGCTGATCCTTTGTAGTAAGTCCTGTAGTAATGATTAGGAAGGACGATGCTAACTGCTGTCTAATAAGCGGAGGTGGTATGTGATTCAAAAAAGGCAGTGGATGCTCTTAGGTAGCATGCAAGCTGATAAAATCGGTTAGGCTAGGTGAAGAAGAAGAGGTAGGGGAGCTATATTTTGTGTTGTTGTCACTTGTCGACGCCACAAACATAAGAGATTAAAGCCTGAGATAGATAGCTAAATGTGGCGAGCAATTTTTCTGCCACCAATATATTATATAAAATTAAGTAGAAAAAGCTAATTGACCATTATTTGTTGAATAGGATGGAAATGGTCCCCAGGGGTTGCCGAGCAAGCTGTGACGAATGCGCCTTAAGTTTAATGTTTTACGGTGATAAGCCGTGTCAACTGGAAGGCGAAGAAGAGTGTGGGCATGGCCCGGTTTACTTACCAAGTAGCAGCCGTTCTTAACGTTGAGATGATAACCTAGACGGAAACGTGTTAAATGTTATGCACAAGAGCGTTAAATGGCAGAATGTAAACACCACGGCTGTAGAGAATATAGGGTTGCAGTGCCAGCATTGGAAGTGATTAGGGGTTAAGGGGTATGCTGAACAGCAGCCCAAAAGGCGCGCTGTCGCATAAGGTGGGGGGTCGACTAATAAGCATTCCAAATTAAGTGCAAGAGAGATGAGGAATGGGATGAAATAATACAGCTGCGGCGGTAACAAGGTTGTAGAGCTTGGTATGGAATGGACCGTGGGTTACCTGAGAAGATAGCTAGCAGCGCCATTATTCCGTCGAAAAATTGACTAGTACGATATAACAGGGAGGCTGCTGGACAGCAGAGAAGAGCGAAACTCAGTATGCCTCCTTACTTCAGTCCGGATGCACAAAGCTTGCTTCGTGCTCTCTTCAAGCGGTCTCCTCGACATCGCCTGGGTAAGTGATTTTGGTGACCGCTGAAACCCATTGACACGTTTCGTCATCTCATCGTACGCCTTGTGAAACGCAGGCCTTAGTCCCCACACTTACTTGCTCACCCTCGATGTACCAGACTTATACTTATCTCTTGTTTGATTTTCTCGTACTAAGGAATCAATTTTTAGAATTCTCGAGAACTTGCGCCCAGCAGGAGACTTTTAATTTGTACTTAAAAGAATAATTTGTAGTCAAATTACGACAATTGTCTGTTACGGTCGCTGAAAACATACCGGGATGGGTTAGTAAACGCGTTTCGCAGGTGACCGCGCCCACAACCCGAATGCGCAGCTACTGATGTGAAATGATGTTCCTTACGAACAACCAGCGTCATCAATCGCTCGCCACCTGATGGCTGACAACCCCGTTGTAAACCATGCTTGTCCCGTCCGTGCCGTACGAAACCGCTTTATTTTGCCGCGTGCTGAGTTCGTGGAAATCAAACAACTTGACCAAACTCAGTGTGTGCCTAAGGACACATTTGTGCCTCTGGCAGTATCCTGCTAGCGGACCAAAAACAGGTTGTATATATGTATGTGGGCTCAGTTTGGTCAATTTGCCACTTCAGCTGCGCAAATTTAAAGATGCCGAAAATTTATACATCCGTTGTATGCACTTTTATGTCAAATCAAATCAGTATATCCTTTATGTACTCAAATGCGTTCAATAAACACCCAATTCCCTTCCAAACTACGATGCTACACTTTGAGTCCAGTACACTTGTTGCCGAAGTCCCATCGTGCCTGCTTCTTTCAGACGCACAGTAATTGACGCACTGCACTCAGTACGTTATCTGGGCAACCGAGCATTTTTGAAATTGGTTACCGAGCATTTTGTTTGGCTGTGTTAAAAGGTTGTCCCCAAGTAAGCTCAATCTTCCGCCCACTGCTAGCACTTCAAGATACACCAACACACCCGCAGACTTTTGGGCTCATACCAAACAGGGAATTCGCGCTTCTTACGAATAAATTTAGACATAATAGGACCCTTCCCTCTTTTTTGATACTGATACTGATACTGATTAAAGCGGCGAGGAGAGCATACTCTGTGTAGCTGCATCAATTGTCGTGCTTGGAAATCAAGCTATTAATTATCGTTCCGCTCTTTTTATTTTGCCTCTGCAAAATGGTTGTCTAGAAGCTTCGTAAATTCGGCCACTGAATTCGCCTCTGTTACCGGTGCGGCAGGTTGTTCCAGGTATTCACCACTCTACGTTCGAAACAGAGTTGGTGAGCTACCCGCTTCAACTGCGGTACGATAAGTTTGTACCGGTGTCCTCGCGTGCCGCTTGATGTGCGCAGATGAAGCAGTTGTCTCAATATGGGGTAACCAATCAGATGTAATATCCGGTGCTTCATGATTAGGCCCGCCCTCAGCCGACGATCTGCTAGGGTGTACAGCCCTAGTTTCTTACATCGGTCTTCATATGGCATACCTCGTAAGTTGGGAATCAGCCTAGTGGCTACACGCTGCACCCGCTCAAGCTTTTCTACCTCACCCAGCGTAATGGGACAATATGCGGGAGAGCCGTACGCTAGCATTGGTCGTATTATCGAGACGAAGAGGCGAGTGGCAATCTCTTCTGACCAAGTGCTGAAGCTGCGCCTGAGCGCCCAAAGCATCCGAAGGCTGTTTTGTACAGCCTATTCGTGTTGTCAATGGACTTTAGGTCGCAGCGTGACAGCACACCGAGGTCGCGCACGAAAGACGCGGGATGCAGCGGTTGACCAGCCACTGTGCACGTTCGGCTGTGCTCGCATTTACCCAACCTCATGAATTGGGACTCAGCAGGGTTGACCGGAAGGTTAACCTCTGCAGACCATGTTGAGAGGCTGCCGAGATCCTGCTGAAGTAAATCACAATCACTGAGTGTGCGGATTACTCTCCACACCTTCAAGTCATCTGCGAACAACGCACATGGTGATTGGAGTAGTTTAAGCACATCGTTCACATGGATCATAAACAATATCGGCCCCAGTACCGTACCTTGGGGCACGCCGCTGCTGGATGAATACCAGTCCGTTAGACGGTTGTCCACCTGGACTCTCCACTTCCGATCTACAAGGAAATTTCTGATCGATTTATGTAGTGACCCACCAATACCGTACATCCTCAGCCTGTCAAGGAGCACTGCATGGTTAACCTTGTCAAAAGCCTTACTGAAGTCAATGTAAATGACATCAACTGAATGGCCTTGGTTCATCGCTTGTAACCACTCGTGCCTTGTCAACAGCATCGTATGCATACGGAGATGCATCGACTGCTTTACCAGAGGGCCATAAGCCATTCCTTTAACAGGCTACCCGGACAAAATTATCGTCTGTGCCTTCTTAGACCGGTGGGTGTCAAACCACGGAAGCACATCCACCGGCACAACGAACAAGGGGACGCCTACCAATTCTCACCATTCTAAGCGTCCTGCAGATGATCAGTTGCCGCCAGCTTTACAGGACAGCATATCAACTGGCCGCCAATGGCTTATTATAAAACTTTCACGAAGGGCTTGAGACATCAATATGTGCAATGAGCACCAGCAAAGCTGGTTTACGGCATTATAATTAAGCTTCCGGGAGAACCCCTTTGGCCTTGCACGCCATTACGTACTTCTCTGTCAATCTGCACAGCAGCTTTTTCTCAGTACATGCGCTGGCTGTACCTTATCCCTCCTCGTGAGCAGAACCATGACTTGAAAATGTACAGTGAACTCTCTACCCGTACCCTTAATTTTGTGCGCACGACCGCAGTGCGTCGTCATTTGACGCATGCTTACGTCGGCTCAGTTAGCTTAGTCCAGAATGGTTACCAAACAACGTTGCCCATCGCTCCTCTGGAAGTGCCCATCTTTGACTACCTATCTCAAGCCTCGCCGGATGCCACCGCACAGTTGAACCCACCTACAACTGTGCCAGCCAAACTGATCACTTCCGACCATTCAGATGTCCATGACCCTCTGCCAGTTAAGCCCATACCTCAGGCAACTGATCAACAAGGTACATATGAGAGGCAGCCAGTTGTTTTTCCGAGTTTGGTGATGTTTGTCATATTCCTTTACATGCACTATTTGCACCTATCGTGCAATTTTGTGTTTTGATCACAACAGTAGACAAAGATTAGCAACATATTCAAGACATTGGCAAACAACCTGTGTGCTCATTCTGCTTCTTATACTTGCCTTGTTTACCATATGGCGTCATGCCGCCTGTCCAGCTGGCGTCCCACTAGTTCGAAGTTTGTATTCCAGAACCTAAGTGCCCCGGAACAACGCGGCGCCTGCCCAAGCTGCTCGAATCCCATGTCCCATCCTCTTCTTGGAAACGACTGCCATTCCCCACGTTGCAAGTTCTTACAAGGCCTAGTATGGCTCGCCAGGGCCAGGATGCAACTCCATGCGGCGATATCTGGAATCCTTCTTAGTAGGTGGACCGTCTTGATCGTGGACTAGGGTGCGGTGGAGTGACGCCTCGTAACGGCATCGCCGGGACTGCATCGGTCTAAAGGTCCTGTCAGCCCTTATACCAGGCTAGCCAGTGTTCTCATTTCGACCATCCCGCCCCGAAGGCCTACCAGTAGTGTACTCCGGTCCACATCCAACTAATAAAATTAAAGTAAACGGATTGCAGGAACCAAGGATCTCCACACCATCCCTTTCTACGTGCAAGCGGCTTCCATCTGTATTCCACGCTCCATCCTTTATATCCTCCCACTTAACAAGATTTTTCTCGAAGGATTTCCTCCGTCAACCTCCTATTTTTGGTCCCTGTAGGAAGCATGCAACATTTACGCTTCTAATATTTTGCGATGATGGATTTTATTCTTGTTGGTATTATCTGACCATATATTTGCTCTAGGGAAGTTGCTTAAGGTTAAATTTTGACTTCCCTGTTAGTCATGCGGTTTAGCGCTTCACGCTTTGCTAATTCACTTTCAGCTTTTGTAGCGCGCACAATACACGTTGCATTCGACAACGTTCACTTCTGAATGCTCGATATCCGGGGATGGTCTTGCTGGTACTTGTTGCTACTAGTAACTTAGGTCGGTTCCACGGGTTGGCAAACTGGAGGCAAAGTGCCTGTTGCAATTGAAAAAGTTTCCCTACTGTGTATTATAGTAAACGCTATAGTCTGTTAGCTAGGGTAGTTCACGTGCCCCAGCCGCTGAATTTCTCCACAGCGTTGCGAGTGAATACCCCGTGCAGTAGGTGCCGCATTACTTCTGGCAAGTTGCTGCCCTGAAACTTATCAAATTAGTTTGTCTGCTATTGCTAGCAAAATAGGAACGATAAATCCACGTAGCGCTGTTGAATTTGCTTGTTTAGAAAACCTGTTAACAGAATGCAGTACACTTGAAGCAAGCATACACGCTACAAAGCTAGAGGAAGCCTTCCCAGAACTACGCGGTTAGTTCGCTTACGATTCCGACAGTTGACTTAGTAGCTATAATAAGCATTTGCGACACGTACGCTTGTGGATGCATGTTCATCTACCCTTAGCGGTTACGCTGCTACTGTCAATGAAACAATACGCGTGGTCTGCGAAATCTACAGAAAGCTGGTATTGGGAGGCATGGGACTGCAGTTGCAACCAAATGTCATCTGATGACAAGTTATCGCAGAAGCAGCCACTTCTAATGCCTAAGAAACAAGGACGGTAGCTAGAGAAATACCAGCGTCAATGTGTGGACACAATGAACTCCGTTGGATGTAAGTGCAACGGTTCAAACTTAAGCCAGATATCAATTATAACAAATTAAAATGTTGCGCACGCTTGCAAACATACATCTTCAAACTATCAGTTTATTTTCATTTGAAAGGATCATTGGTCAGATAAGAACAATGCAGCCCAATGATTAAACGTTGTCCACATTATGCCAGGTTTCTATACCCCGATAGAGCCACGAGTTATTAATCTGAAACCAAGAATACGTGTGGCTTTGTCATAGCAACCTCGTCTGGGTCTAACTATTGCACACCTAAACGTTTACCATTTAACCACAATGACGAAACGTTTTATGAGACAGGGCGTTTCTCTATTAGTAATCCTTAATACTCCAAAAGTAATGGTTAATATGCGGCTTACAACGATGATGGGCTGGCTAGCCGAACAACCTCCTCGTGGTGCCAGCTGGGTGGTTCGGGTTTGACCCGTTCCAGCAAACAGTTCGGCGGCAGTGTTCCAGGACGTGGTGGGTTTTCGCCTGGCAAGCGTTCTCCCTATAAAAAGCCACAAATGTCTGCTTAACAACACTGTGACGTGGCGGTCGTGACTCGCCACAAAATAAAGTCACTGCCCCGTGGGTATCCGAATAATCCTTTCCAACGCACGGACATCCATCTTCTACTCGAGCATTGCCGACGATATGAGAGTGAAAATTAGAGCAGCACAGTTACAAACAGGAACCTCACAGTTACACACCCACACACACAGCTACATAATTACATACCTCCTACATAAACATACACTGGTACGGCAAACATAACGTATTCTTGCACATTCTTGACCGCGCATTGTTGTCATAATGATCATGCCTGTAAAGGCTTGCCTCGCCTTGTCGAGAATAAAACTTTATTTATTTATTTACTTTATTTATTTAAAGTCAAAAACACGAACTAGAAGTGAGACGGCTTATGGAGCCCTATATATTGACATCATTTATATCTGCGGCAGCTGTGGCTCGTCACTAAATAAAGTCACTGCTACTCGCGTTAACACCCCTTATGCACATATTCCGAAGCAAATCCGTCCTTTGAACTTTCGTCGCTGTAGCATCCGGAGCGCAAAAGCACAAATTAAGAGTCACCTTATCCAAGGCACTCAACAAGTCTACGCACATACAAATGCATGTACACATGCACATATATTAATGGTTGGCGGGAGAGCCTATGGTGCGCTGAGGCTGGTGGTGGCTAGATCCTGACAGATGGTCTACCCACTGCTGCTACTGTTGCGCCATAGTCTCATGTCCTGGGCGCCTCCACGTGGCGACCGCTGGGTGGGAGTTAGGTTTCGCCCTTCTCCCTGCTAAGATCCAGGACACCAATCCGCATGAGTCAGCTAACTGACCATGTGCTAGACCCGCTGCCTCTCGGGTGTTCATGTAATCGAAGGCTTTGGCTGAGGACCCGAGTCGTTCTCCTGTCAGGATTGGGCGCCCTGGCAGTATCCTAGTCCATCCTCTCCGGAGGTTAGGAAGTGGTCGATGGCCCACTTCCCGTAAAACCTAGCCATGGGAGACAACAGGTTACGGGTGATATTCTCAATGCTCGATTGGCGTAGAGCACGAGTGCCACGCATTGTCTCTGACGGTGGGAGGACACCTCCGGGTGTTCAATGGTTTGCTACTGCCCGCCTCAAGCCAGGCAGCCCCTGGTCAAATTGGTGCAAACCCGCCAAAAACCCACCTGCGTCTGGCCGTGGTCGCAGGTGCGTACCCTACTACGGTCGCAAAACATATGATAACTGTTCCAGAACCTCAAAGGCTGCGTGTGACGGCCGTCAAGCAGATCCCCATCTGTCTCTGCAATCACATTCCCGAGCTGGATCTGCTCTCCACTGCCTTGTGGGTCAGGCTATTGAGCCAAAGGCTCCGGGTGGAGTCCCTCAAGCAAACCTCCAAACCACCCACTGCCTTGTGGGTCAGGCTATTGAGCCAAAGGCTCCGGGTGGAGTCCCTCAAGCAAACCTCCGAAGCACAACGACCACCTCGCGTGCGATTGCCCACCAATGCAATCGTATGCCTGCGCGCAAAGCACTCAGCATCGGGTGCTGGAACGTGCGCACACTACTGGACCGGAACTCGAGCGAGCGCCCGGAGCGACGCACTGCACTGGTCGCAATGGAGCTGGCGCGTTACCACATCGATATTGCGGCGCTCAGTGAAACTCGGCTCGCTGAGCAAGGTAAGTTGCATGAAGCAGGTGCTGGCTACACATTCTACTGGGTGGGCAACGCCGCCTCAGCACCACGTAAACATGGGGTCGGATTTGCAATATCCGATCGCCTCCATGGTCAGCTCGCTTGGTGAACCAACGGGCATCAGCGCGCGACTGATGACTGTTCGCCTACAACTTGGAAGAGGTAAGTTCGCCACTTTTATGACCACGTACGGTCCGAGCATGTGTTATCTTGATGACTTGTGTGATCAATATTACACTCAGTTATCCTCCGTGCTACGGTCTGTGCCGAGGAGCGCCCGACTATTTCTGCTGGCTGATTTCAACGTGCGCCTTGGGCGTGATGCATCGGTATGGACAGATGTTGTCGGTGCGCATGGCATTGGTTCAGCGAATGCGAACGGTGACAGGCTGCTCTCACTGTGTGCCACTCACGGCCTGACGAACACGAACACTCGGTTTGCACTGAGTGCGAATGATATAGCAACCTGGAGGCACCCACGGAGTGGTCACGCTCACCTGCTCGACTATGTCATCGTACGTCAGCGTGATATGCATGAAGTGCGCATGACACGTGTACTGCGTGGAGCTGAGTGTGGCACTGATCACAAGTTGGTTCGGACCAAACTGTACATATATTTTCGTAAATCTATGTATTGCACTCCCGCCGTGAATCGGCGTAAATTTAACATTCTATCCCTCGGTACTGTGGCGAAACGTACTGAGCTGGAGAAGGCGATGGCTGCACGCCTGTGTGGTGATGTGGACTGAATAGCCACAGTGGGCGACCTGTGGTACCACATTCGCGACCAGGTGACAGCTGCTGCGGAGGAGACCATCGGGCGCGCAAACTGTAAGCGGCCTGATTGGTTTGATGACAACAATGTGACGATTGACGCATTGGTGTCAGAGCAGAATGCAGCATTTGCTGCACACGTGGCAGACCCCAGTGACTTGGGGAAGAGTAGTCAGTTTCGCAAACTTCGACGGCGACTGACCCGAGAGCTCCGTCGCATTAAAAATGCATGGTGGACGGAGAAGGCGAAGCAGATGGAATGCTACGCCGAACGCCGTCAACACAAGGAATTCTTTGACTCCTTGAAGGCGGTGTATGGACCGAGCTTGGAGCCGCTGAGGACACTGATCGATGGTAGTTCAGGCGCTACCTGCACCCAGACTGCAGACATAATGCAGGTCTGGCGGAAACAATTTGACTGTCTCTTGAACAACCGTTCAGAGATCGACTGGCCTACATTGAATAGCCTGAAGCAGCACGATGTGAAGGCGGATCTGGCGGATACGCCGAGACTGGATGAGACGCAGAGAGCACTTGCTCAGCTGCGAAACGGCAAATGTGCCGGAGGCGACGGGATCCCACCTGAAGTATTGAAACACGGTGGACCCGCGTTGTTGACTGCGCTGCACCACTTGGTGCAACGCGTGTGGATTGAGGAGGAGGTGCCTTCTGAGCTGAAGGATGCCCTTGTGCTACCACTGTACAAGGGCAAAGGTAGCAAGCAATGTTGCACGAATTATCGTGGCATCAACTTGCTGAGTTGTGTGGGCAAGGTGATTGCCCGAATCCTGCTCAATCTCCTCGCGAGTCAGATTATGGAACCAAACGCGGCGGAAGAGCAATGTGGATTCCGTTCGGGTCGCAGCACTATAGATATGGTGTTTGCGGCTCGTCAGTTGCAAGAGAAGTGCAGAGAACGACACCAGCCATTGTACTGGCTTTTTGTTGATTTCACCAACGCATTTGATACGGTGAACCGCGAGGCACTGTGGCTGGTGTTGGGTAAGTTTGGTTGCCCGCGTAAGTTTGTAAGTTTGCTTGAATGTCTGCACAGTGGTATGCGAGCGAGGGTGCAGCTGAGTGGAGAGACCTCTGATGACTTTACAGTTGTCTCTGGTGTGAAGCAAGGCTGTGTGTTAGCTCCTGCCCTGTTTAATATATATCTTCATGCATTGTTGTCTTGTGCTTTTGATGCGGCTTGTGCTTACGGTGTTCGTGTGGAGCACCGTATTGATGGTGGGTTGCTGAACATCCGTCGTTTCGGTGCGAGAACTCTAGTCTGTGAGACAACTATCCGTATGTTGCTGTTTGCTGACGACTGTGCGTTGTTTTCACACAGCGCGGATGAGTTGCAGCACATGACCAGTGCTCTGGCTTCGACAGCGGCCGAATTCGGGCTCACCATCAACACAAGCAAAACTGTCTGTCTCTTTCAGCCTTCACCGGAGGTGCAATCTTCAATATTGCCGCGAATCAGCATTGGTGCTGAAGTATTGGAAACCACCTCTCGCTTCTGCTACCTTGGGAGTGTGATGTCGACTGATCAGCAGCTACACGTTGAGTTGCGTAATCGCGTGTCGAAGGCGGCAGCGGCATTCGGGAAGCTTGAGTACCGAGTGTGGAACAACCATCAGCTTAGCATTGGCACGAAGCTGATGGTGTACAAATCCATGGTACTGTCCGTTCTTCTATACGGCAGTGAAACGTGGACGATGTACCGTCGGGATGTGCGATATCTCGAGCGGTTCCATCAGCAGTGTCTGCGACGAATTTTACGGATCGGCTGGGGCGCCAGAGTTGCAGACACGGAAGTGTTGCGCCGAAATGGGATGTATGCAGTGGACGGCATACTTTTACTGCGACACCTGAGATGGCTCGGTCATGTGAGCCGTATGGATTCGACGCGAATACCGAAACAACTTTTATACGGTCAGCTGAGTATAGGGAAGCGGCATGCTGGGAAACCCAAGTTACGTTACCAGGACATGATTAAAGTGAGCCTCACACGTTCTAATCTTGATTGCAGATCATGGGAATCGAAGGCGGTTGATCGTGGTGCATGACGCGATCTAATCACGAAGGCAGTTGCTGAGGTGCGGGAGAAAGCCCTCATGCATGCAGAGAAGAAGCGGCAAGTGCGGAAGCGGCAAGCACCGATGAATTGTACTCCATCGACATCGAGCGCATGGTGCTGTAGGACATGCGGTCGCGAGTGCCTTAGTCAGGCAGGCCTAGTGAGCCATGAGAGAGGTCACTCGGGACCACTGCCGAAGCGACGACGGGTCCCGCAGTGAACGTAGGCAGCACCGGCGCAGCGTTTGTAGGCACGCTGAATTCGATTTACTAACCGCGTGCTTGCATGCTAAGTCTCTTTATTTCAGGTGGTGGGTTTTCGGTTCTCTCCTAATGCCTTTCTTTCTCATATAAATGTCTAGTGGGCCATGCGCTGTGCCATTTGGGGCCACTACAGAAGCGACGACGGGTCCTGCAGAGAATTACGACGAGCCGGCGCAGCGTTTGTAGGCACGCTGAATTCGATTTACTAACCGCGTGCTTGCATGCTAAGTCTCTTAATTTCAGGTGGTGGGTTTACAGTTTTTACCTTCATGCTTTTCTTTCTCATATAAATATCTCCCTGTACTCTATTCCATTAACTTGCACACATCGCTTCAGCCAATTGTATTCGATTTCCATAACATTTCTGTGTTCGTGGCATTCCGTGAACTATATTTCCTGACCTCGTGCACTTAGCTAGGATTTGTTTGTAAACAACTTATTACGTATGCTATTTACTTAAGGTTTATGTCACCGTTTCCTTATGCATTAATCGAGTTTTTCTCTTTCTCTTTTTCTTTCTCCCTCTCTCAAGTGTTTGGCTGCTGTTTGATATCCCCGGTGTGGCTGCGCTTGATGTGCATGTTGACAAGGTGCCTACCTGTCTATTACCCACTACCTCGTCCATACTGGCTCCAGGCGACAGTTGGTCGTTGCTGGAGGGGACGGGGTGCACGGTCCTTGTGGCCGTGCTAGGCTCGAAGAGTGGTTCCATGCACTCAGTATGGAGCGGACTACGGTCCAGCCACCGCCTTGTGTGCAGTTGATTCCCCAAATACAGCGTGCTTGTGTTTGCCTGTGAAGGAGTGTGGGCCGGCTCCGTTGATGAAACGTGGTTCCCATCCGCATGCTTCCTGGTCTTATTCCTTCGGGTTTACACTGGATATGGGGTGTGTGGTTGGAGCTGTGGGTGGTGCAGTGCAAGCCATCCATAGTCCCTCTGTAGGCGCAGGCGTCCTGTGGCTTGCCACAGTGACAGGCAAATCCGAAACCGGATGCCGCCAACCATATTAATGGTTAACCTGTAATTCCTCTGTGCAATTATCGACCATACATGTTTGTATTGCCATAATCCTGCCTTTAAAGGCTTGTCTTGCAATGCTTCACAACTAATCCGGCAAGCACCTTTACTGTTCTCTTCAGGCCCCTTGGAGTGGTACGTCCCACTTTATAAGCAACCCGTGCAGTAAAACGGTAAGCACTTTCTGGCTTTGCTGCCTGTATTATTCCCCTACGTCTTGTCTTTTCCAGAGCTGGCTATACAACCGATTTCTCGCTACGGCTGTTGCAATTAGTGTCGCCTGTCAGCCTTCCTTTTCTCAAAACTGTATAACTATTAGTCCATGTCGGAGCGTAAAATAGCGTGCCGCACCCGATTATTAATCAATCAAGCTGCCAGCAACTCACGCCCCAGCCGTCTATTTGACGTTAACCTTCCACCTTGGTTTTACACCTTAGAGTAAAACACAGTTATATTTTAGCGCTGCTGCGCATAATATACTGCTATTACTGGTCCCTTTCAGAGCTGGAGCTGCAATCGTTTCCTTACTGCAGCCGTAGTTATTAATCCCTGCTCTTCAAGCTCCTGCTTTTGACCTTGAATGCCCATCAGTCCTTGCCTTATTATATAACAGCAGGTAGCTTCACCCTAGCAGGTAAGGTGACCACTAGTATCGCGCTTATCTGCCGTTTATTTAGATTGTGTGCTGTACTGTAGAAGCCCAATTGGGATTGGAACACTTAGTATCTTTTAGCATTGCCGCCTCGCGTTTTCCACTATGCCCGGTCCCTTTCAGAGCTGGCTTCGCAACCGTATTCTCGTTACAGCTCTAGTATATAGTCCCTTCTATATTCGTCGTATCTTCTCTAATACCGTCTCACACAAGCAACCAGCTATTTCCCTAGCGTCAGATAATTGAACATGTTGGGTTATTATTATCATGGATCACTAACCCGGTGTAGCAACTCCACTTTTCTCATACATATTTGAATGATAAGCTCTACCACTGGCTACCGATCACTTAACCTAAATCTCAGTGGCATATTCCGCTATTCACAATGCTCTTCTGATTCGTTCAACTCATCCAGTGGCTAACAAAGCCTGCTACACTCGGTTTCCAAACGAGACAACTGTTGTGTACGCTAAGCCAATTCGGACAGCATTTGTTTCGACATTCAACAAATATCGGGTCTCTTACTTCCATGCAAAACAACAGACCTGTTGTATAACGTACTTAGTCATTCCATTGTTTTAACCACCACAACGTTACCAAAATTTTGTATTTACACATAAGCAAAGCACTGTATGGTGTTCTTGGCAGTTTGCTCGGTCCGCGTTTCTTTTCTCTCTTATTCTGAAGAATGACATTACCTACACGGAACAGTTTTGAGGACGTACCCGAGAAGCTAGCCGGGCCACACTACCAACACAGAACAACTAACTCATCCGCACTTCACATCCCGGACACATTAAAGGAATCCGGGAAACTAAGCAAATTATTTCAAGTTATCCGTTGCGTCTGACTCCCAGAACCTCAAACGCTTCCCTTCGACCACGAAGAGGACAACCACAGAGCCATACGAAACAAACTGGGGAACCATGACTGAGAACGATCGTAGAGATAATCGGTCAGGTGCGACCATGACAACGTCCTTTCACCTGAAGGCCAGGTTCCAGGACGTGGTGGGTTTTGCACGGCGTGCTTACTTCCTACGGATAGCTGTAATAGTTGTTTAACAGCAATGCGACGTAGTGGTTGTGACTCGCCACTCACAGACATCAGTGCCCAAACGATGCGTTAGCAGTTTAACGGATACCACATTTCACCAAATCTGCATATATATGCTCTCTTAGGACCAAGCCAACATATTTGATCAGCGACATGCCACCATCATTAAACTATTTTTTTGTAGCTTTTCTCATGCTTTACTTATCTGCTCTGCACTGTGTACACTACCTCAGCGGACTATTTCCTCACCAGCATACTCCACATTAATTATCTAGTTTTATACCTATGTCTTGCATTCTGTGAGGATAGACTTCGTCCAAACTTTTGACCAAGTGAACCCACAATACTGACCGCATCTGTAGTACATCGTTCTTTGTACTACTACTCATGCTATCCTGTTCAATATTGGAGTATACGAAGCACGACCAAATGCGGCCCTTCCTTGTCGAGAAAAATATTTATTTACGTAATAGATTCAATTCAGCAACATAGCACGTTGACCATGTTACGGCGAGCTTACAAGGAATGTCCTAATGCCGGCACCTAGAATGCCAACACGGCACATAGTAACTTTGTGTGAATTTAATCCACAAGGACAAGGTGACGCATCAGCTGAAGCTAAAGGAGAGATTCTGCACGAACCGTAATGTTCTACACAAGCACCATAATGGCCATGTTGCGTCGCGGATTCCAGCACTGGTCACTGCTGATGGGTGCACTCGGACAGCAATGGAAGTAGCCGAGCTCCCGCGGCTTCATTTAACTCAAGCTTACTAGCAGGGAACCAGCGCAAATATTTCCCTCGTGTGTATTACACCGCCGCCAGAAAATTGTTAAAGAAGCCGCTCTCCCTACTTATCCACTGTACTTTTGGAGTCGACGAACAATTACCGAATGCTCTGTAGGCGGTAACCAGTGATTCAACAAAATCAAAGGTCTTTAAATAGGAGCGGTGTCTAGGGGATAACCACACTTCACCCGTATGGAATCGCAGGGTTACCACTACAAAGCATAAGAAAGATGGCCACACTGACCGTACCAATCACCAACTAATAACGCATATTTCTGTATTTATGTCGCAGTCGCCAAGAACGCCTGATAAACGCACTGAACGTCATAATGACACGAATTTTGGGTGTTTGGTACAATATTTGAGCTGCATATACCCATTCCTGTGTACCTACTTTTGTTTACTTTTAGTGCTGTTCGACGACCACTAGAGAGTTGCGCACGAACAATATCTTGCAGGCCATAAAATATTCCTTTGTACAAAAAGGTCGCGTTTTCGGCTAAGCGCCAAAATTAAGTTTAAAGTAAGGCGGAAATCGGGCGCCCAGAAAGAACTTGTCGCAGCTTCCCTGTCCGCGAAGAACAATTTTCCATTACTTGTAACACATTTGGAATACCACTACAGGTGTTCATACGAACGCAAGTTTCGGCGCTTTAAATTACTCTTATGCACAACCATATGCGGTTCTTTCTGAGCGCACCCCTTTCGTCCTAAGTGAGACTAACTTCGTGTGCTCAACAAAAAATGGTAGCGGTCTTCTTTTATTCACGGTTACCTAAGTTCCACTACTTGTGATGTAGCTCCAAGCTTCCTACAGAGGTGCGCAAGTGCACACTCCCAGGCACCCTAAATTATTACCAGGTCTGAACGCCTCGAGCACAGGAAGCGCATATGCTACTATTGCACTGAAACCCACTAACCCTTCAACGTGTATTCTACAATGCGCTGTTAGGATGAATGTGTTCGTGAGGGACGTGAAGGTTGTCCCTTGCATCAAATGTGCGGTTATCTGTATAAATTTTACTGAATTTTCACGCATGCTAGCAGCTGTTCTATGTCGCGTTACCGTAGCAATCTTACCTCTTCAACTTTACATGCACGGATGACGAAAGGTTATGGAAATAATAAAAAATATCGCTAAGACAGCGTCCTGGTAATTGGGCAGGGTGTGACAGGTACTTTCGGTTGGTAACTAACTCGCACTTTAGTTTGCTGTATTCAACGGCAAATTTATCGGCCCTCCTAACTTCAGTGATTCCAGCGAAAGTTTTGTTCATTACAGCTTCTGAAGCACCTAGTGTGTGCAAACTAAAGGCCTATGGATCATAACGCTGGAGAAGTGCTTGCCTTAAATTTGGTTGTTTGGGTAAACACCTCGCCATTTCACCTTCCTTGCAAGGACCTTTGGGAATACCGCTAGCAGGACGTTACTGACTAGGTCGTCAAGGACTTTCGCCCAGTAGCAAAAAATGGTCCGCCGGCGACGTGCTATTTGACTTCTATTCTTGCCAAGTTCCCCATGTCCCAGCGTTTATCCGCCAGCAATTTTAGCATAAGGAGCCCATCAACTGAGTCCACTGACAGAGGCACAGGACTGATGATCGCTATCCTGTCACTTGCCAAGCAGAGATCAAAGGAGACAACCCTCAGCTCCATAGCATGCCTTGGTTAGCGCAACCGAACGGACTCACGAGTCAGCTGGTCGATACGGACTGTAGCGGTCTAATAAGATATACATCACAACCTACTACGAACAACTCTATTGGAGTGATCGGCTGGGTCGTAACTTTCATCCGTAGAGGATGATGTTTGACAACAATGGTTAGAATTATGACATTATGCCGCAGAACTATCGTTACCTAAACCTCACTGTTTTCCTAGTGTCCTCATTTGCCTTGTTTCCTTGGGGCGGGTACTCCAATTACAACCCAGGTAGTGTAAATGAATACTCCATGTTCACGCTGTACGCGGCAGTGGGACAAAGGTTCTTGATGAGACTTTCGCATACTGGGAAACAAAGAGGATTGCCACAATTAAACCAAGCATTTTCAGCTCCGTTCAACGGAGCAAGTTACGATGCTGGATGGTGACTACGGTAGCGTAAGCAACACAACGTTCTGCAGGTTTACTTTGTCGTAGTCACCTAAAAGGTGGTTAGGCAGTTATATAATATAGCTTTACCAGTGGCTTCGTGAGTCCGCAATTTTTACAGTAAGGTTCTCATAGGCAGTGGACGGTTGTTTCGTAACAATACCAATATTTGCCTGGAAAGCAACCAAGGGCAGGGCACTTGCGTTTATCCCTCTACCCAGGGGGACCGGGCTCCCGCGACGCTGGCATCTTTGAGAGCAATCAAGTGGTGCATCTAAAAGTGTAGTTCCATTAAGGTTCACATTTATGAAAACTGAAGGACGGATTGAAAACATAGTAAGGGTAATTGTTAAGCTAGGTTACGATGCCGAAACGCAGACAGGTCTTTTCCTTTGAAGCCAAACGGTCACCTACCGCCAAATACAACACTGATACCGTATAAAGTACCACTTATAGGTATTAACGGCTATAACGTATACCCATAGCACAATCATGTGTTTTTGTAAGATGACTTGTGGAGCAACCAGCCCAAAGTATAACAGGAACTGGCGGAATTCAGTGCCTTCCCACCCTTTAACACCTTGAGGGTGCGACATTTTCTGGGCACTTCCGCAACCCCTCAGGCAAAGTATTGCCATAAACACTTGTTAGTTACGCGGATGGAGTTGGATGACAAACAAAATGTTTCTTTGGTAGGTTTTAAAATGTCAAAATCATAGATTCATTTTCATAACGCCCAGGCAAATAATGTGCATGTAATCGATGCGGAATCATGAAATTTATCCAATTCAATTGCTTCCAAAGAGGAATCGCCGCTATATGTTTAATTTGGCGCCAGGAACGGAAGCCTTCTATTTTTCAGGATATACTCCATTGGTTTTTGGACAACTGTTTTCGTGGACAAGGAACAAATAGTTCGATTTATCGGTTGCTTTGGTCCAGTCTGAACATTTGATCGGATATGGATAATGCGAGAGGAGGAACGTATATGATTAACGGGACAGGACATAACCCACAAGGACCTACAAAGAACATGGCTGTTCAACAAATGAATTCAACTGCACTCACTACCAGGACCGTTGTCCAGTAATGCTAGATGGACCTGAGTCCTTCACACTCCTGAAAAGTCTACATAAACCTGAAAAATTCAGACCCAAGAAACTGACGTTTTGCTCAACTGGACACTCACAGACGACGCTTCGTGAAGGTCTCACCCTCCATGGGTCTCAGTCATAATGGCAGCCCTGACCAAAGATACCTTTACAACTAACAGAGGAAATTGGAAGTCAAATGACTGCGGATAACCGAAGGTGAAATCAATCGGCAAGCTGCTCTGCCAGATTTACGTTAGTTTACAAACAGATTTCGGACAGTGTTCCAGGACGTGGTGGGTTTTCGCCTGGCAGTCGTTCTCCCTGTAAAAAGCCACGAATGTCTGCTTAACAACACTGCGACGTGGCGGAGGTGACTCGCCACTGAATAAAGTCACTGCCAACAACTACATACTGGCAAGTCGAATAAAATCCTAATTTAATATTTTCCTGACAGGTTCAAGAGTAAGGTACTCCCCGTCTACGTGTGTCGTTTTCGCTACACGTGTAATGCCCAGAATGTTTACACTGCGCACGCTAGAACCCAACGTGTCGTCATGCATTGCCGACCTTTTTCCTCATGAAGAATTTTATAATTTCCAATGCCTGTACAACTTTCGGCTCACTGCCGATTACATACCTAGCAACCTGTTGGTTGCGAAACCTAATTGCATGTAAATGTTGATCATGCCTGGTTTGGTGTGTCACGACAAATTCGAGAATATACTATTTATTTATTTATTTATTTATATATATGGCGAGAGGGCCTATGATTCATCGAGGCTGGTGGTGGCTAGAACCTGACAGATGCCTATCCACTTCTGCTACTGCTGTACCATTGACTCATGTCCTAGTCGCTTCCTGGGGGCGACCGTTAGGTGGGAATAGGGTTACGACTTGCTCCCTGCTAAGATCCAGGACACCAATCCACATGAGTCAGTGAACTGACCATGTGCTAGACCCGCTGCATCTCTGGAGTACATTTAATGGAAGGCTTTGGCTGAGGACTCGGGTCCTTCTCCCGTCAGTTGTGGGCGGTCTGCCATTATCCTAGTCCATCTCCTGCGGAGGTTAGGAAATGGTCGATGGCCCTTTCCCCGTAAAACCTAGCAACTGGAGACAACTGGCCTTAGGGTTAAAATCCCACAGCTCGATTAGCCTAGAGCCCGAGCGCCACCCGTTGACTTTGCTGGTGGGTGAACACCACCGCGTGTTCAATGGTTTGCTACTGCTCGCCGCAAGCTAGGCAGCCCCTGGTCAACTAGGTGCAAACCCGCCAAAACCCACGTGGGTCTGGCCGTGATCGCAGGTGTAACCTAATACGGTCGCAAAATATATACAAATCTTTCCAGTACATCCAAGGCTGCGTATGTCGGCCGTCAGACAGGTCCCAATTTGTCGCTGCAAGCACATTCCCGAGCTTGAGCTGCTCCCCACTGCCTTTTGGATCAGGCTATTGAGCCAAAGGCTCCGTGTGGAGTCCCTCAAGCAAACCTCCGAAGCACAACGACCAAATCGCGTGCGATTGCCCACCGATGCAATCGCATGACTGCGCGCAATGCATTGAGCATCGGGTGCTAAAACCTGCGCACACTACTGTACCGGAACTCCAGTGAGCACCCCGAGCGACGCATTGCACTGGTCGCCAAGGAGCTGGCGCGTTACCACATCGATATTGTGGCGCTCAGTGAAACTCGACTCGCTGACCAAGGTAAGTTGCATGAAGCGGGTGCTGGCTACACATTCTACTTGGTTGGCAAGGCCACCGCAGGACCACGTGAAGATGGGGTCAGATTTGCAAGGTCCGAAGCCCTCCATTTCCAGCCATTGAGTGATCCAACAGTCACCAGTGCGCGACTGATGACTGTTCGCATCCGACTCGGGAGTGGTAAGTTTGTCACTTTTATAAGCACGTACGGTCCGATCATGTGTTATCCTGATGACACGCATGACCAATTCTACACGCATCTATCCTCCGTGATACGGTCTGTGCCGAGGAGCGACCGACTATTTCTTCTGGGTGCTTTCAACGCGCGCGTTGGGCGTGATGCATCGGTGTGGACAGATGTCATCTGTTCGCATGGCATTGGTTCAGCGAATGCGAACGGTGACAGACTGGGTTCACTGTGTGCCACACACGGCCTGACAATCGCGTACGCTCGGTTTGCCCTAAGTGCGATTGATATAGCGACTTACACGCGTTCACTGAGTAGTCAAGATCCCCTGCTCGACTATTTCATCTTACGTCAGCGTGACAAGCGTGAAGTGAGCACGACACGGGTACTGCGTGGAACTGAGTGTGGCACTGATCACATCTTGGTGCGGACCAAACTGTACATATATTTTCGTGACGCAAGGTCTTGCACTCCCGCCGTGAATCAACGTAAATTCAACATTCTGTGCCTGTGAACTGGGGCGAAACGTACGGAGCTGGAAAGGGCGATGGCTGCACGCCTGTGTGATGTGGACTGCATAGCCACAGTGGGCCAGCTGTGGCAGCACAATCGCGACCAGTTGGCAGCTGATGACGAGAAGACCATCGGAAGCGCAAACGCTAAGCTGCCTGCTTGGCTTTGATGAGGACACTGCGACGACGGGCGCATTGTTGTCGGGGAAGAAGGCAGCATTTACTGCATAGGTGACAGACCCAGTGACTTTGGGAGGAGCAGTCAGTTTCCCAAGCGTCAACGGCGACTGACCCGAGAGCTACTTCGCATAAAATATGCACGGTGGACGGAGAAGGCGAAGCAAATGGAATGCTACGCCGAACGCCGCCAACATAAGGGATTCTTTGACAACTTGAAGGCGGTGTATGGACCGAGATTGTAGCCGCTGTGGACGCAGGTCGATGGTAGTTCAGGCGCAACCTGCACAGAAACTGAAGGTATAATGCAGATCTGGCGGAAACACTTCCACTGTCTCTTGAACGAGCGTTCAGCGATTGACTGGCCTACAGTGAACAGCCTCAAGCAGAACGATTTGAAGACGAGTCTGGCTGTCTCGCCGACACTGGCTGAGACGCGGAGAGTACTTGCTCAGCTGCAAAACGGCCAGCGTGCTGGGCCGGCAGGATCACGCCCGAAGTGTCAAAACACGACGGACAGGCGTTGTTGACTGTGATGCAATACTTGGTACAACTCGTATGGATTTAGGCAAAGGTGCCTGCTGAGCTGAAGGACGCCCTTGTGCTACCACTGTACAACGGCAAATATAGCGAGCAAGATTGCACCAATTATCGTGGCATCAACTTGCTGAGTGGTGTAGGCAATGTGATTGCCCGAATCCTGCTCGACCGCCTCGTCAGTCAGGTTGTGGAACCTATCGTGGCGGAACAGCAGTGTGGATTCCGCTGGGGTAGCAGCACTATAGATATGGTGTTTGAGGCTCGTCAGCTGCAGGAGAAATGCAGGGAACGACACCAGCCATTGTACTCGCTTTTGTAGATTTCACCAAAGCATCTGATACGGGGAAACGCGACGCATTGCGGCTGGCATTGGGTACGGTAGGTTGCCGCGTAAGTTTCTGGTTAATTGAATGTCTGCACACTGGTATGCGGGCGCGGGTGTAGTTGAGTGGAGAGGCTGCGGATGACCTTTCTGTTGTCCCTGGTGTGAAGCAAGGCTGTATCTTATCTCCTGCTCGGTTTAATATAAATCTTCATTCCATGATGCCTTGTGTTTTGATGCCGCTTGTGCTTACAGAGTTCGTGTGGAGCACCGTATTGATGGTGGGTTGCTTAAAATCCCTTCTTTCGGTGCGAGAACACTAGTCGGTGAGACAACCATCCGTATGCTGCTGTTTGCTGAGGACTGTGCGTTGTGTGCACACAGCGCAGATGAGTTGCAGTACATGACTAGTGCTCTGGCTTCGACAGCGACCATAATCGGTCTCACAATTAACACAACCAAAACTGTATGTCGCTTCCAACCTTCACCGGAAGTGCAAGCTTCAATAGTGCCGCGAATCAGCATTGGTGCTGAAATATTGGGAACAACCTCCCTTTACTGCTACCTTGGGAGTGTGATGTCGACTTATCAGCGGCTACCCAGTGAGTTGCGTATCCACAGGGTGAAGACAGCGGAGGCATTCGTGAAGCCTGAGTACCAAGTGTGGAACAACGAGTAGCTTACCATTGGCGCGAAGCTGATGGTGTACAAACACTTGGTGCTGTCTGTCCTTCTATACGACAGTGAGACATGAATGACGTACCGGCGGGATGTGCGAAACCTCGAGCGGTTCCCTCAGCAGTGTTTACGACTGAGTTTGCGCATCGGTTATGGAGACAGATTTGCTGACACGGAAGGGTTGTGACAAGGTGGAATGTATGCAGTGAACTGTATACGTTTGCTGAGACACGTGAGGTGGATCCGTCAGATGAGCCGAATGGATCCGGCGCAACTACCGAAATAACTCTTATATACTAAGCTGTGTGTTGGAAAGCGACATGTGGGGAAAGCAAAGTTACGTTACCAGAACATGATCAAAGTGAGCCTTTCACATTCTAACCTTGATTGCAGGTCATGGGAATCGAAAGCGGTTGATCGGTGGGCATGGCACGAGCTGATTACGAAGGCAGTTGCCGAAGTGCGGGAGAAAGACCTCACACATGCAGCGAAGAAGCGGCAAGCACCGATGGGTTTCACTCCATTGACATCGAGAGCATGGTGCTGTAGCACATGCGGTCGCCAGCGCCTGAGTCCGGCGGGCCTAGTGAACCATGAATGATGCAAGGCGAAACCACCGCCGAAGCGAAGACGGGTCGTGCAAACAACGTAGGCAGTACCGGCGCAGCTTGCGTAGTATGCTGCCTGCCATTTACTAACCGCGTGTTTGCACGTCAAGTCCATTTATTTTAGGTGGTGGGTTTTCAATTTTGTCCCAATACTTTTCTTTCGTATGTAACTGTTAACCTGTACTCTCTTCTATAAGCATACACACGGCGCTTAAGCCAATTGCAGTCGATTTCGATAACATTTCCGTGCTTGTGCCATTTCCGTAATGTATAATTTCTGACCTCGGGAAATTATCACGTATTCGTCCGTACACAACTTATTTCTTATGCTCATTAAGTTCAGATTTTGGTAACCGTTTCCCTAATGCACCACCTGATTTAGTCCTTTGATATCTTTCAATTGCGTGATTGGCTGTTGTTTGTTATCCCCGCAGTGGGTGCGCTTTGTGTGCAAGTTGACAAGGTGCCTACCTGTCTATTACCCACTACCTCACCAAACCTGGCTCCTAGAGACATTTGGTCGTTGCTGGAGGGGACGGTGTGCACGGTCCTTGTGACTGTGTTAGGATCAAAGAGCGCTTCCAGTCATTCGGGGTGCAGCGCACTACGGTCCAACCACCGCCTTGTGTGCGCTTGACTCCTCAACTACAGCGTGCTTATCTTCGTCTGTGAAGTAATGTGGGCAGGCTCCTTTGTTAAAACGCAGCGCCCGTCCACATGCCTTCCGGTCATATTCCTTCGGGTTTACACTGGATACGGGTGTGTGAATGGGGCTGTGGGTGGTGCAGCGCAAGCCAACCATGGTCCTTCGGTAGGCGCAAGCGTCCTTTGGCTAATCACAATGATAGGCAAATCCGAAACTAGATGCCGACAACCATATATATATATATGTATATATATATATAAGGTTTACTTTGTAACCTGTGAAATTCTTAACATTGTATCTTACTGACAATTAGGTTGTATCTCTTTTCCTTTAATACAGCCTGAAATTTGGACACTTTGTAATATTGCCATCCGCAGTTAAGTCGGAACTGGAACGATAGGAGCATCCTGTGTTTTTTCGAGCAAAGCGTTGAGCCGTGATTTGGTGACTTGCTAAAATAAATGGTACGCTTCGCGAGCTTGCGTGTCCTCGTTGCGCTGGGGTCATGCTAAGCTGTTTTGTATGGTTCTAATTTTAATATCTATATTGGGCTGACTGTTATAATTTGCAAAAGTGGCCATGTTATATAATTACCATGAACGTCGTAGCTTGCCAAATTGGCGACGACAACTTGACTTTAAAACTTGTAGCTGTGCAACGTTTTATTACAGAGTTGTAACTTTATTTTTAACCATAACATTTTAACTTGTTTTCGCTTACGACTTTATGTCTTTTACAACCGTGTATAACCATGTAAATTGTGACCGCTTGCAATATAAATACGGCAGTGTACTATCCGCCTGTAGCGCGAAAAGCCCACTAAAATAACTGGTGCCTAAAAGGTAGCGCGTCGGTGTTTTGCTGTAGAAATACAATTGGTAAGGTGGCTTTGAGCGCAGCCTAGGTGCGAGTTGTCGTTTCTTATGCTCTATGATTCCCCAGTTCCTTGTTAGCCTTTTTTGCTTCACTAAAACTTGCATGTAGTTGCAAGTTGTCCATAAAACCACATGAGGCTCGGTCCTTCATTATCAGCTCTGGAAGTGCCGTCCAGCTCATATAGTGGTGTAACATAGGCGTGCCCACCATCCAGCGCGGACTCCTACTATGCGGTTGTCCATCAGCCTGCGATGGGGCTTTCCTGCCTTTCCGCCACCTTGGTCTGCTACGACTCACGTACGCTCCGGTTACGTTAGCCTTGCATACCCTCGGCCGGACGCATACTACACAGAAAATTTTCCTTTGTACATTTTCGTTACGGTGACATTTATTGCAATAATTAATTATGTATGTTGTTTTATGGATCTTCAGTTTTGAAATAGCCCAATGTTCGTTTAAGCAAGCAAACACGATTTGGTGTGTGGAAGCGAACATTTGCTCCGTTGCCTGGGGGCCAACTGCTAAACGCGGACGTTGGTGACGAGTGAACGGCGGTGAAAGCGAATGCTCTGAGTGCTTTTGGCTAAACAACACCTGCTAAATATATATGCCAAGCGCATACAGCTGGACTTTTAAGTACGACGTGAAACCGCCATGTAGCACTCAGATACCATAGTGCAGAAACCGTGCACTACAACAGAATAATAAAGACTACAACAATTCTTAAAAAACTTGGGGTACTAAGCTGCTGCTCAGCATCTAATGGTTCGTTGGTTGCGTACTCATGCAAGTAAGTTTGAAGAAAGACCTTTAGGTCAACTGGTAACACAGACTGGTGGGCTATTGCCTATAAATATATTATTTTGTAGTGATAGTTTTCGGAAAATCGCGGTTTATCGAACGGTTATGAACTAAATCCTTCCAGTTTGCTTTGTTAGCCAAAAGAAAAGCTAATTTAACCAGCTTTGCTGCCCCATTGCGCTTTTCCTACTTACATCTGTAACATAGGTAATGGTCGACCCTTTTGACCTTGCCGAATACACATTCGCTGTCTCGCGCTGCCTTCTGCCTGAGAGCCTGCTAGTGGTACGGTTGTCATATTGCCATGCTGCGTCCGCGGAATACATTGTCTAGTAGTAGGTTAGCTCCACGATCTGCATCCTTGCTTTTAGACCGCTACACAATACCTATTTTTATACTCTTAGGATTTCAATATGGCATTCCTATTTACTCGTCGCTTGTCTTTTCAGTTTACATGGAGCTGATTGCCGTGCTGCGGACAATGGAGACATATTGCCCCGCGGCACCTGACGCAAATACGTATGCCTGCATCATGGCTTATTTGGACGGCTAATTATGCTACTCGCAATGCAGCGGTGCGCATCAATAAATCTCTGGAGTCGGCAACGGAACATTTATTTTCTAAGTCTTTCTTTTGCTATGGCCCCATACAGTGGCCCAATCGTCCACATGATATCGGCGCACTCTTGCTGCAGTACAACGCTCGACTGAGGTGAATCGAAAGGCAGTGGCTTTATTTAGTATGGATTCACATCCGACACGTCGTGTGTTGGCTAGATCTATGTGGGTTTTTATAAAGTCCACGCTTGCCAGAGGACCTACAAATTCCTGAGAAGCTGCCACCGAGCACATCCCTGGAGCGGAATTGTGCATTGTATGGCCTCGGGCCCACGGAGAGTCCGAGTTCACAGCGATCACAATTCCATAGAGAATGAAGCATCATTGGATATGAGACGTCAAGTTTCGCCGGACGAGAATATATGGTGTCTGACCATGCACCAGCTGTGTTAGTGACAACCCATACCGTGTCAGGTTGCACACTTCACGGTATCCAGTTTATGTGCAATGACTTTAGGTAGCATTTGGGGTAGTGGAATACTTTACCAACAGATACCCGCATTCTGCAAGGACACCTGCCGACCTGATAACCTATACGTTCCCCCTAATAACCCGAAATGTTTGCATCGAAACTGGTCTGCATTAATACGATGGTACACATTCACAGGTCAGCAATAACGATTTGAAGACAAGGCACCCAATTAGGAGACTGGCGACCTCGGTAGAGTCGCAAGCATTGCAGATTGGCGATCGTGCTTATACCCAAATGCACACGTTCGGGCCTACAACTAAACCAGGTACTTCAACGTCTAAAATCGGAAGCGAACCAGTAATCGAAAACAAAATTTTCGCGACCGGTATCAAATCAGCTGTACTTTACCGTCACATCCCCAACATACCCCAAATGACGCTGGCTCCTAACACCAGGCCTACATGCATTCTCCGCCTCTACTCCTCTGCCTTCAAGTAAGCTGTGCTGCCACTATCCACACCGTTGCACCTCCAATAACTCTAGCGGCTCTTACTAAGTGGTTTTTTGAACACCAGTCTATTTGTGCTGCATACGTGACTGTACCACCACTAATCGTCTGCCTTCACATAACTTTTGTCACCGCTACCTGCTCAGCTGCCCTTCCGGAAAATCTAGTGTCTGTCCACATGTGACGTTCAGATATGACGTGTGCCCGTTAGGCGTACATAAGCGCTCCGCAACCACTGGTCAGCCTCTACGTAACCATTGTTGCCAGTATCAACTCCGTTACACCTCCAGTGAGTTTATTGGCTGTACGCATGTAGCTTTTAGAACTGATGTGCATCCGTGGTGCGCAAATGCTAGATCCGCCACTAATGGTATTCCTCCTCACAACCTTTGCCGCCGCATATGTACTCCGCTGCAACTCCGGTAAGTGTAATAGTGGTTAATAATTGGCTTCTAAACATTCTGTGTGTCCGTGCCGCCTAGATGACTTATCTTCGACTACTGGGGTGCCTCCAGGTAACGTTTGCCGCCACTAGCTACTCCGTTACATCACCCTTAAGTGTATGGGGTCCTACTAGATGGCTTTTAGAACGCATCTCCATCCGTGCTGCTTACTTGAATGAGCAGCCACTACGGGGTTTTCTACACTTAACATGTGCTGCTGCCTATATACTCCTTTGGCTCTCCGTCACCTGTATTGCTTGTTCACCATTTTGCTTCCAGATCCCGTGTCTAAACTTGGTGCGTATTTAACCGAGCCTCTGCAAATTTGCCGCCACGTACTATGTGCCACCGCCTAAATACTTTGTCGAACCATCGGTTAGTGAATTATTCGTTCATCTGTGACCTTTAGAACGCGCGCATATTATTTTCGCATGCAGGACTGCTTTCACCGTCCAGTCGCTTGTAGACTAATGTAGAATGCCATGCGTATATTCATCACTGCGTATGCTACAAACTAGTGGTTTGTATGTAACACTTCCTTTCGACAAAATTGCATGTCTGTACTGCCTAACGCGTTCTAGTAACCCATGTCCAGTTTACATTGAGATGGAACGGATATGGTGGCCTCTTGTAAGGCTGGAGAAACCATTTCGCAGAGTTCGCCCTTGGTTGGTTCCGAGCCACATAAACACACACTCACCATCTGAGTGGTTTAAAAGTTCGTTAACTTTATTGCATCCTGTTTCCCAATGTCCGAAACCATTTACATCTACCGTTGCTTATCTGCTGGCACGTTACCATGTATCATTGTTGCCTTCGCAATTATCGTTAATACATGCCAACTACCACGTCGCGTGCTACAGCTGTGTAAACACATGAATTTCAACGCAGTAACCGGCTATTTCTATGCATTACGTCTACCGCCTGTCCGCAAAGCGGGGCGCAGCGCTGCTTCCTTTTGGTGACAACTCGATGCCACCAAATTTGCAGAAACCTCGTGCAGCGCAGCTGCTTTCATATACCCACCTTACCGCCGCATGAGGTCTCCTGTTCTAAGACTGTGTACCCGGGTATATTTACCCCGTTATCCTGTCTAATGGCAAACCGAAGTCCGGCTTCTTCCCTGTCGAAAGCAACCGTTTCATTCAGCTAAGATGGTCGTTAAACATTAATGTCCCGAAACCTCAACCAATCTAACTGCAAGTTCACCAATTCACTTTCTTTGGATTTGGTTTGCAGAAACCATAGTGTTTCAGCTGTGCATATTGGTTCCCTACTGGTAAGACTGTCGCACATTTCATGGGGCCTAATAGTGGGAATAAACCACCGTTCATGGAAGCTGGTGCAGCCGACGGCATACTTTTCAATCCCGAAAATAACAACGTCTCACTGTGGGCATGGTCAACCCAATTACGCGGCTTGAATTTGCGATGTATCATATTTTCATGTGTGATGCTGACGCTACTGTTATGATAATTAGGTTGCTTTTCCATGCATTGCTCATGCAGGCAAATAGCGTCAACCTTGCTCCCGGTAACCATCCAAATGAATGCGACAAATTGAAGCATTAACATGGCTAAAATATGCACCCATCACATTCGCCGGAATAAAGGTTAATACCTAGTCGAGCGTATATACTAGGTAAACATGTATGAAATTATTTTCCTCCCTGTTCGTAAGTTATTTCAATTGCCCATTGATCACAATGTCACTGCATATGCTTCATCTAAGTCATTCATTTACGCCACCAAAATTTTTAGTGGCTTTTCATTATACTAATTGTAAACTGTTATTACTGAAAAGCACAGTCAAATTGTGCTATGCCCACTATTTCAGGATGAACAACCACCTATACCTGTTAGCCTGCATTATAAGTATTAGTATATTATGAGTAATTTACAATACAGTATAAACCAGAATATTGCGAGAGATAGATATACTCAAAAGTACATTTCAATAAATATACTTAAATGTACGTCCTTTTAACATATTTGCAGTAGCTTAATATAAATTTTACATTTGCACATATATACGTTGTTACTTATATTTTACACATTTATATTTATGTATACAGGCCTCCATTAAGTGCGAATACACTAATAGGACTATTTGTGCATCCTTATTCCCTCAACTTTGTTAGGCAATATATTGCAAGCTAATTCCATTTCCATTTTAATTACCACTGTTGATGGCACATACACATAATGACAAGCGCACAAGTTCAAACTCACACATGCATTGCCCTCAATAATTTTATGTTATAATAACCAATTAACCAGCATACGCTTCTTAAAATTGCAGGAAATGTTTTCTCATTTAAGGACTGAAATTAAAGCAAAACATTTGTATTTCATTTGTAGTTTTACGAGAAGTAGGAACTTTTACACGTAATCACAGATATAGGAAATAGTTGCTTTTAGGGAAGCTAGACCTGCTGAAAGATAACCTTCCACTTTTATACTGCACTACCCCGTATTTTCTTAGATCCCCATCTCAGTTGTACCTCGAGGGCTGGCCGGTATTCGCAGACCTAGCAGGGTACGTAAAGATGGCGACGTTTGTTGATTGGTCGGACAGGAGTGAAACGATTGACATCTAGACTCTAACATTCGAATCTGGTGTAACCATAAAACTGTGTTTTAGTGTGCTAAAAAAGTATCAACCGTTTGCAGCGGATTCGAATGCTCGGCAGTACGGTTAGGGAAAGTCAGAAAGGAGGACGGCGGAAAAATTTGAAATTTTTTGGTGGTTACGGGTACATCTATTAGTGGGCTGAAAGAAATTGCGTTCATAGTACTAAGAATGGGTAACATAAATTAAGATGAATCGTTTAATAGTACTGCATGACTTATGATGTGTTAACATTATACTGAGTCAAAGTGCTTAAAAGATGTAAGGTAGTGATGGTGGCGGAAAATCAACCGATAGGAATGGGCTAAAATGACGTTTAGTAAATGTGGCAATAAATTTCCGTCGGAAATCGTTGTAAATGTTACATACTTATATACGGAAACTGTCTGTAGATTAGAAACGGAAAAGACTTATAACAATGCATCAAGTGAAAGGTTACGAAAACCACACGGAATGCTAATTGGAGGACAGGTGTACATGGGCGACATGAAATGGAACATTTGTAGGCAATTTAATGATATTACGTAATGGTAATGAACGAAGTTGCGTAAATAGTAAGTGTGTAACTTACTGAATGTGGTTTGAAGGGAACGTTCAAAGAAGTTGTAACTTCTTGAATCTGCAGAAATAAGAAATAGAGAACTATGATTAGAAAGACATCACTGTGTGCATGTTTAATGACATACGGGAAGACGTGCAGCAACGTGATAATGAATAATAGCTGGCTAACATCTGTTGCTATAATAATGCGCTAATAAATGGTTGCTATGAAATGAGGATGCCCGGAATGGGGTTTGTTGTTTGGGTCAGTGAAGATGAATAATCACAATAATTAAAGTGGTTAACGTATGTTTACTCGCTTCCCAAGCTTAATGCAAATAAGATTATGTTTGTAATCGTTAATTTGTTGGCTTACATGTAGAAGGGGTAAAATGAGAAGGCATATATATATATTTATATGTATATATGCATATCTATATATAAATGTAGGGCTTTTACAATTACCGTTACACATATATCATTGAAGGTAACCGCGTACCTACAAATGTTTCTTCGCATCGACCTACGGAAGCACGTAAGGCAACACTGACACTAATATATATATATATATATATATATATTATTGTAGGCGTCGCATTACGTGCTTCGTTAGGTCCAAGCAAAGAAACATTTGTGGGTATGCGGTCTCCTGTAATCGTAATTGTGTAACGGTAATTGTGGAAGCCGTACATAAAAAGCTCTATAAATATATATATATATATATAAATATATATATATATATGTATATATATATATACAGATATATGTAATCATACATAGATATTGTTTAAAATCTACGACATCTGATGATACCCCTTGTAAACATATATATACGTGTATGTGTATATATATATGTGTATAAATATATATGTATATATATGTTTGTGCCCCATGCTGAGGCTGATGTTGCATTCTTGATGCTTCTTCACCGCAGTTGGGCTAAACCAACTTACACTTAAACTAGGTCTTTCTAAGCTGGATAAATTTCATTCCGCTTTATTTAGTTTGTTCTGCCTCCCTGAATAATGTTCTATTAACTGGCCACGTTGCTTACACTAATTGCGCTTATCTTCGGTAATTTTATTGCGTTTGTAGCATTTTAAGTGATTTGTGAACATTTCTTACTTGTCACGGATTTGTTACTAACCAAATTACTTCATATGGTAATTTTGCGGAGTTATGGCACCGGATCTGTATGGATTATTGGATTCATTTTATTTCAGCTTGTCATTTAAAGTGAATGGCTGTTGTTTGATATCCCTGGTATGGTTGCGCTTGATGTGTATGTTGACAAGGTGCCTACCTGTCTATTACCCACTACATCGTTCATACTGGCTCCAGGAGACAGCTGGTCGTTGCTGGAGGGGACGGGGTGCACGGTTCTTGCGGCCGTGCTAGGCTCAAAGAGTGGTTCCATGCACTCAGTGTGCAGCGGCCTACGGTCCAGCTACCGCCTTGTGTACACTTGATTCCCCAAATACAGCGTGCTTGTGTTTGCCTGTGAAGGAGTGTGGGCCGGCTCCGTTGATGAAACGTGGTTCCCATCCGCATGCTTCCCGGTCTTATTCCTTCGGGTTTACACTGGATATGGGGTATGTGGTTGGAGCTGTGGGTGGTGCAGCGCAAGCCATCCATGGTCCCTCTGTAGGCGCAGGCGTCCTGTGGCTTGCCACAGTGACAGGCAAATCCGAAACCGGATGCCGCCAACCATATATATGTTTGTGCGCGCATATAACGATGTTATGCAAGCAAGGAATTGGTGTGCATGAGAATTCATACGAAAAGGAATATATGCCTACATGTTTGATGATATATATATATATATATATATATATATATATATATATATATATATATATATATATATATATATATACGGTTGGCTGCATCCGGTGTCGGAATTCCCTGTCAGTGTGGCCAGCCACAGGACGCCTGCGCCTACAGAGGGACCATGGATGGCTTGCGCTGCACCACCCACAGCTCCAACCACATACCCCATATCCAGTGTAAACCCGATAGAATAAGACCGGGAGGGATGTGGATGGGAGTCACGTTTCATCCACGGAGGCGGCCCACACTCGTTCACAGGCGAACACAAGCACGCTGTATTTGGGGAATCAAGTGTACACAAGGCGGTAGCTGGACCGTAGGCCGCTGCACACTGAGTGCATGGAACCACTCTTCGAGCCTAGCACGGCCACAAGAACGGTACACCCCGTCCCCTCCAGCAACGACCAACTGTCTCTTGGAGCCAGTATGGACGAGGTAGTGGATAATAGATAGGTGGGCACCTTGTCAACATGCACATCAAGCGCAGCCACACTGGGGATATCAAGCAACAGGCGATCACTTGAAACGACTGATTGAAAGAACATAAAGACAATAATGCATACAGATACGGTGGCATAACTCTTCGCTGAATTAGCATATTGAAGTAAGTTGGTTAGCAATGAATCCGCGATAAGGAAAAAATGTCCACAAGCTACTCTTAAATGTTACAAAGGCAACAGAATTACGGAAGATAAGCGCAATTAGCATAACGGACGTGGCCAGCTAATAGAAGACTATTAACATAGGCAAAAGTAACCAAGTGAACTGGAATGAAATTTATGCAGCTTAAAGAGACGTAGTTTAAGTGTAAGTTGGTTTAGCCCAACTGCGGTGAAGAAGCACCAAGAATGCCACATCAGCCTCACCATGGGGCACACATACATGCATGTTTGGCGGCATGCGGTTTGTGATTTGCCTGTCACTGTGTCCTGACACAGGACGCCTGCGGCTGCAGAGGGACCATGGATGGCTAGCGCTGCACCACCCACAGCTCCAAGCACACACCCGATATCTAGTGTAAACGCGAAGTAATAAGACCTGGAGGCATGTGGATGGTAGGCATGTGTCATGAAGAGACCCGGCCCACACTCCTTCACAGACAAACACCAGCACGCTGTATTTGGGAAATCAAGCGCACACATGGCGGTGGCTGGACCGTATACCGCTCCACACTGAGTGCATGGGACCACTGTTGCAGCCTACCACGGTCACACGTACCGTTCACCTCTTCCCCCCATCCACGACCAACTGTATCCTGTAGCCAGTATGGACGAGGTAGTGGGTACTTAGCAGGTAGGCACGTTGTCAACATTCACATCAAGCGCAGCCACAACGGGGGATATCAAGGAGCAGCCAATCACCTGGAACTACAAGATGAAAGAAAGCAAATGCGATAATGCATACAGATACCGTGGCATAACTGTAAGCTACATAACCATATGAAGTGAGTTGGTTAGCAACAAATCCGAGATAAGGAAAAATGTCCACAAGTTAGGTAGAAATGCTACAAAACGCGACAGAGTTAACGAAGGTAAGCGTAATTAATGTAAGCTACGTGGCCAGTGATTATAAGAGTAATCAGTTATGCCGAACAAACCAAATTAGGTGGAATAACGTTAGCCGGCTTAAAAAGACTTACTTTAAGTGTAAGTTGGTTTAGCCAAACTGCGGTGAAGAAGCATCAAGAATGCAACATCACCGTTATCATGGGGCACATACATATGTATACATATATATGTATATATGTGTATATATATGTATATACATAAATATATATAAGTACATGGTTGGCGGCATCCGGTTTCTGATTTGCCTGTCACTGTGTCCACACACAGGACGCCTGCGGCTGCAGAGGGACCATGGATGGCTTGCGCTGCAGCACCCACAGCTCCGACCACCCACCACATATGCAGTGTAAACCCTAAGTAATAAGACCTGCAGGCATGAGGATGGTAGCCACGTGTCATCAACGGACCCGGCCCACACTCCTTCACAGACGAACACAAGCACGCTGTATTTCGGAAATCAAGAGCACACATGTCGGTGGCTGGACCGTATACCGCTCCACACTGAGTGCATGGGACCACTCTTCGAGCCTAGCACGGTCACGCGGACCGTGCACCCCGTCCCCTCCAGCAACGACAAACTGTCTCCTGGAGACAGTGTGGACGAGGTGGTGATTAATAGAGATGTAGGCACGTTGTCAACATGCACATCAAGCGCAGCCACACCGGGGATATCAAACAACAGCCACTTTGCGTAAAGTTTGGCATACATAGACGCAGAGCGAATCAGCTTCAATATGAGCTACAATCTGAAAGTTTATACGACCACACGAACGCGTTATTCACTAAGTCAAACATTGATTTAGAACGTCTGAAGTGTGTTTTGGTAAATTGCTGCTAGCAATATCGCTAACATACGGTTTATAACCACGGCCCAGTAACACGGAAGCACCTACATGCTTTGAAGTAATGGAAAGGTAATGAGGAAGTCATCATGTCTACACCAGACAAGGGTGCGGGGATTTTGCTATTAGACAGAAAAGACTACATAAATGAACTGTCAGGTATACTGAACGATGAGACGAAGTTTTCTTGCAGCACAGAAATGCACTGCACGAAAGAAATGGAAACTGAGATCAATAAGAGCCTGCAAGAACTTCGGACTGAAGGGTATATTTCGGATGCCCTGTATGACAGCTTCAAACCTAGTGGCACAAACGTTCCAAGGCTCTACCGGTTGCATAAATTTTACAAAGCGACCGTTACACTGCGTCCCATGTTAGCAATGTTTAACTGACCTTAGCATACCTTCGCTCAGTGGCTTGTGTAAATACTGCAACCGGTGCGACAACAGCGTGCAACTTACATTCTACGCAACAGCTTCCAATTCCTGGAATGCATACCTAATGCTAAAATGGACGGCAAAATGTTGATCTCCTTCGAGGTTGTATCGCTCTTTACTAACGTCCCGGTATTTGGGAAATTATGTCACATTTGCGACTATATAACGCAGTCAACAATGAAATTATGTGTACGTACTCGTTAGCTACGACCTCCACTGTTTCGCTGTACATGGAACGTGCGAATGCTGTTTAACCGTAAGTACTACCGCCAGAATGATGGCGTAGCCATCATGTCTCCCTTGTGTGCACTATTGCCGGAACCAAGGATAAGCCTCCGATGCTGACCGCCTCAATGGTTATCTATTAGTTTCAAAGCCCTTGTGGAGCATGGTATATCGGTCGGACGGCGCGGCACCTGTCCGAACGCATGAACGAACACTGTCCGCGTTGGCTACATCGAGGTGGCACTGCAGCCGTTAGTAGCTCTATCCTGGTTCATATTGTCGACAGCGGACATAGAGTACATCTGGAGGGTAACTTTAGAGTAGTAGACAGATGTCCGCCGTACCGGTCAAAGGTTCAAGGTCTCCTTACACTCATAACCGCGGAATCCATTTGTATTCCATCATTCGGACCACGGTTATGCTCTCAACAGAAATTAAATTAACGCTGTTCACATTCCCTGGCCCGCGAAAGCGGATGATAATGAGGTCTATGGTGCGAAGTCCAGAAAGCCCGTAACTTTTAATTAACCGGTGTTGCATTTCTTACGCGACGGAATTGTATCAAGCATGTCTATCAAACTTTGTAACCCCATATATATATATCATTGTATCGGTCTGAAGATGAATAATGGAAAGCGATTACTCACCAGGTGGTCTTTGTTTTCTCATGGTAACTGCCAAGCACTTCAGAGAGAGAGGGAAGGAAAAAGAGAAAAGAAGTGGATTAATGCATAAGGAAACGGTGACATGAAGCATAATGGAATGGCACCTGTAATAAGGTGTTTACAAACATATCCTAGATAAGTGCAGGATGTAGGAAAGTGTATTTCACGGAATGACACGAACATATGAATGTTACGGAAATGGAATGTTATTGGCTTATGGAAAGTGTGCAAGTTAATGGAATACAGTACAGGGAGATGTTTATACGAGAAAGAGAAACATTAAGGTGACATTTAAAACCCACTGCCTTAAATTAATAACCTAACCGCATGCAAGCATGCGGTTAGTAAATGGAATTCAGCGTGTCAACAAACGCCGCGGCGGTGCTGCCAACGTTCACTGCGGGAACCGTCGTCGCTTCCGCAGTGTTCCCGAGTGACCCCCTTCATGGCTCAGTACGCCTGCCTGACTCAGTCACTCGGGACCGCATTTTCTACAGCACGCTGCGCTCCATGTCCATGGAGTACAATTCATCGGTGCTTGCCGCTTCCGCAACCGCCGCTTCTTCTGTGCATGCATGAGAGCTTTCTCCCGCACTTCAGCAACTGCCTTCGTGATTAGATGCAGCCATGCAAGACGATCAACCGCTATGGAATGGGATTATCTGCAATCTAGAATAGAACGTTTGAGGCTCACTTTCATCATGTCCTGGTTGGGTAACTTCCGTTGCCCCACGTGCGGCTTCCCAATTCTCAGCTGACGGTATGAAAATGCCTTTGTTATCCGCGTGGAATGCATACCGATCCACAAAATTCGTCGCAGACACTGCGGATGTAACCGCTGGAGATACCGCACATACCGACGGTACATCGTCCACGTATCCCTGCGGTATAGAGCAACGGACAGTACCATGGATTTGTACACCATCAGATTCGTGCCAATAGTAAGCTGATGGTTGTTCCGCACTCGGTACGGAAGCTTCCCCAATGCCGCTGCTGCGTTCGACAGGGCATTAAGCAACTCAAGGTGTTGCTGCTGATCATAGGACATCACACTCACAAGTTAAGTGAAACTGGAGGTGCTTTCCAATACTTCAGCACCAACGCTGATTCGCCGTAATATTGACGATTTCAACTCCGGTGAAGGCTGAAACAGACAGACAGTTTTGCTTGGGTAGATGGTGCGCCGCATTTCGGGCGTCGTCGAAGCCAAAGCACCACTCATGTGCTGCAAGTCATCCACGCTGTTTGAAAGCAATGCATAGTCGTCAGCAGACAGCAACATACGGATACTTGTGTCACAGAATACAGTTCTCGTACCGAAACGACGGATGTTCAGCAACCCACCATGAATACGGTGCTCCACAGGAACACCGTAAGCACAAGCGGCATCAAAAGTACAAGACATCATTGCATGATGACATATATTAAACATGGCAGTCCACATCACCAGACAGGCGTGCAGCCATCTCCTTATGCAGCTCAGTACGTTTCGCCACAGTACCGATGGAAAGATTAATAAATTTACGCAGATTCACCGCGGGAGTGCAATACATCGATTCACGTAAATATACGTACAGTTCGGTCCGCACCCACTTCGGTTCAGTGCCACACTCAGCTGCACGCAGTACCCCTTTCATGCTCACTTCAAGCATATCACGCTGATGTACAATGACATAGTGGAGCAGGTGAGTGTGAGCACTCCGTGTGTGCGTCGAAGTTGCTATATCACGGGAAAGCATCCGCCTCAGTATGTCATCAGGTCAGTGCACATCCGCTGATTGATAACAGCGCAGCTGCCCCTTACCTGTCTGTAACAATTAAGTAATTGTTCTTCACCTTCCTTACCGGCTTATCGCTATCTCCAGCTACCTTCGTAGTAACTCATTACCACGGTAACATAATGTGACTACCTGCGCGTTGCTGTGTCTCAGCATCAACGTTCAGAACTATTTATCAACCACACTGAAGGCTTGCCGTTCTCGCCTTCGCTGTCCTTGCATCATGTAACACTTGCTCTCTTCTGTGCAGCGAACAACTCAAGTAGTGCACGCGCAACGTCACCTTTCTATGCGTTCATTTACGTATTCCGCACTACATCAACCACACCGACGTCTACTGCATTTACTCTCTCTTTACGGGGTAATCCCGGCACGTGCTTCCTTGCGAAACGCACAGGTGTCACTTTCGCCTTTGCGACACGTAAGTAGTTGTAGTTTCGCTTTGCCACTTGCTTTCCCCCCTCAGGCTTTATTAGCTGTACACTGTTACCTCCGCAGCCTCATTTCAATGTATGCCCGTCGGTGCGTCTTACTTCATTATGCGATGAACTATATAAAAGCTGTATTGTATGCCTGCGCTCCTCCCGTTCACCGTTCTCCAAATCATGGAACCTTTGTTACATGGCTACCGCAGATCAAACATAAGTCAGCGTAAGCGTCCCAAGGACGGACGTTCATGTAATGAGTACTCGCTCCTTACTTAATGCCCAGCCGTGACTTACTGCACTGTGAAAGGTGGGGAAACATCGAAGCAGGTTAACGTTATACGTGATAGGCGGCGGTGTAGGTCAATGGTTCGTTACATCGGCAAAACAGTTGGTATAAACCTGACGGACGTTTGGACCATTCAGAAATGTCCACCGCTAGGTGAGTGAGCGTGCATCTAGCTCTGAACCCACCAAGGGTGAACACTGAGAAATGGTTACCGAAGGCTGATACGCGCACAATACGCAATGCTGTGTCAAAGATTCACATAAAGTGAAGTGCATGGTGAGAGACAATTTAAGTTCAGACGGTTACCGACCCCACCTCTGAACGTATGTTTCCCGTGCTGCAACCCGTGTAGGGGAGACGCGGGGACATAGAACAGGGGTGGCCCTGAAAAGGGCCGTTGGGTCGTTCACAACGGTAAAAAGGTAAGAAGGGGAGGACCTACACCACATACAGATGTGACGGCGACTTGTTATCCCCAGCCCGCGGCAAACCGTGGCAATTGCAATACAACGTGGGGAAGGCTACGGTAAGTTGTAATGGAATACGGCACTCACTTTGCAAGGTGACATGGTGATTCATCGGTGCTCGGTGGTCCCATGGCGATACAGCGGACACCACACCTCCGGGTGTGAGAAGGAAGTTCTGCACTCATCACGCATGAACAGGGGCTTGGCGAAACGGATGGCCTAAAAAGTAAACCACCGCAGAATGGCTCTCCTTACCTGTAAACAACTTCCATTGCACGTTAACATGTCGTTGGGCGATGCGTCGGAGTCAGCTAGGTGGCGGCAGTGAATGGACAACCATTGGGCGGTGCATGTGGGCTTCACTGTAAAGCAACATTACAGAAGCATGGCCTCCCTTACCTGTGAACAAGTGCGATTGAAGGTTAAGATGGCGGTGGGCGATGCGTCGGAGTCAGCTAGGTGGCGGCAGTGAATGGACAACCATTGGGCGGTGCATGTGGGCTTCACTGTAAAGCAACATTACAGAAGCATGGCCTCCCTTACCTGTGAACAAGTGCGATTGAAGGTTAAGATGGCGGTGGGCGATGCGTCGGAGTCAGGTAGGTGGCGGCAGTGAATGGACAACCATTGGGCGGTGAATGTGGGCTTCACTATAATACAACATGACAGCAGGATGGCTTTCATTACCTGTGAGCAACTCCGACTGCAGGTTAACATTGCGGTGTTGGATCCCTCAGAGGTGCCTCATTGGCGCCAGAGAATGGGCAGCCTATGGGCGGTGCATGTGGGCTTCACTGTAAAGCACCTTTGCACATAAATCGGATTTCTTACCTGGGGAATGCTGTCATGGCAGGTTCACATGGCGTTGGCAAAGCGACCAAGGTGGCTCCGTGTCCCACGTTTATGAGCACACTATTGGCGTTACATGTGGGTTCAACTGCAGCACAAAATCACACATGTATCCTATTTGTTACCTGTGATGACATATGACAGCGCGAAATGGAATAACATTTCTCCGTGTGTACGCGTTCCCGTGATAAACGACAACCATGAAGCAACGGAAGAAAATAACTGCGAGGATGCTTCCAGGAAATTTTACGTCCTGTAAGCATGCGTAACACACATTTATCTAGGTACCTACCGGTACGTAGGAGCACATGCCCTGCCATTGACTTCCGCTGCATACATGACAACCGAATTACGGTGCCTAAAGGACCGTCCGTAAACGAAATACTAGGAGTAACTTACCGTTGCACGTTTCCTCCGTGCTGCAGATCTATCGGTGCATTGTTCCATTGAAATTAAAAGGTGTTGATATCAAGGGGAAAAGTAAACACAGCATGCTGTAAGGGAAATGCAATCAACGTTAGGGCACAGATAAGGTACATACCTGAGCGGTGTGCCATGCAACCGCGATCAGGCACGTAACGGTTACATTAGGACGAGCACGAGAAGCACAGAAATTCGTCCGAACCGGAATAGCACACGCAGGACGCGTGGTACCAGTGGGAGCACGCGTCGCACTGGACCCATTGCACCGAATCTCCATGGCCATCAACATCCTCCTCCTGCTGACATACTCCGCATAAATCCTCCGAAAGGAAGCCCTGAGTTCCCCGTCTCTGGCTCACAGGAACACGGTAGCCCGTGGATGTCCGAGTGCGAAGGTTACGGAATCGTTTGCCCCTTAGCGCACTCTTATCCGGGCTAACCTCTGTCACCCTGCACTTAAGGGGCGATTTGCGTTTCCTGGACACACCTGTGGATGTCGATGGAACAGGTGTTTCCGTTTCATTCGCACGCACCGCCTCATTCACTTGCGTACCTTGCGAAGGGCCAACCGCTTCTCCTGTCGACGTCGGGCATACCGCAGACGCGGAGCCACCAGCAGACGTCCCCGCAGTAGGAAAGCCGCATAAGATGCGCACGTTCTCCTCGGTATCCAAATGAAGGGGTACAGGCCACCTTGACGTTCGCCCATACAACTGAAAAGTGGGGTCCTTCGACATCAGCAAGGCAACCATTTTTAGGTAATTCAAGGCACCAGAGAAGTTCTGCGATCCGTAGGTAACCAATTGAGCGCCAATGTCCCCTAAGACATGCTGCGTCCTGCGAAGTTTCAACGTGCGGTTCACAACTGCATCGCCATCCACCGCGTTACGTTGCACAATCTGCACCCTCTCAGCTGACGCAACGGACTCCGATGACGCTGCTGCAGGTAGCCGGGGTGCGATCCAGCGACATCCATGGAGTATGTTCCGCGCAGCGTGAGGGTGACGCGCCGCCACATAACAAATGTGAGCACATGGCAGCCGCCACTGCCGATTAAACTCACAATCGCATTCACTGCCCCGCGTTATGTACACTCGGCGCACTCTCGAACGAGGACAGTTAACCAACCAGTAAGGCCCATCAGCCCTACAACTGAGAACCGTCGACGTACGGAAATGCTCCATGAAAACATCCCCCGCAAAGTCGCTTAGTTTGCAGAATACGGAAGCCACTGAGGACACCTCCGATGGAACAGCAATTGCGCTCATGCACCGCCTACCTAGTATGCTGTTCCTTCGGTGCACCAGTGTGTTGACCCTATCAACCACGCAATTGAACAGGGTGAGTAGGGAGGACCTCTCCGACAGGTATTCCTTCAAATGTCGGTTTTCATTCTCCACCCTGTTGGTGGTGTGGCAACCAAAAAGAATGGTATCCCTGAGTCTGTGCGCCGCCCAAGAGTCCGCGTGGGGAATCCACGTCGCGCACAAATAACGGTACAATTCAGGAGACGCCCTGCCCACCGCGTTCAATATCCTGTCAAACACCGAGGCGTCACGTGTGTATATGAGGTTATGCAGCCAACCTCGTAATTGCATTCTACGCGGATCAGAGATCCCGCGTAAGCGGCCGCAACGTCTAGACATGTCCACTTTAACGTGGTAACGACAAAAAACCACCTTCGCGTTCGGATAAAATCGTCTGAACGCGCGGATCTGAGCGGCGCATTTATCCATCACCACCGTGTGGCAACGTAAGGTGCTAGGCACCATATCCCGCATCGCCTCAACCGCCTGCCCATAGCTGTAGGATGTCTCATCCGGTAATAGGGCGTAGAAAAAGGAAATACCCAGACCGGTGACATCAACCAGCATGCAGTGCCACAAAATGTAGCCGCCATAATTCAGTTGATGGGTGGCATCGCATAACAGCACCTCACCATAACGACTTACAATGCCGCCAACTAACGATGGAGAGAAAAACACGTAACGTATTTGACTACCCTCCGACACCAACCGACACGCACCGTGTCCTTGCAACATCGTTGCCACATCTGACACTTCACAAGCATTCCCATTCCGATGACGAATCCGCAAATTATACAGGTCAAGACGAGTTACCCTTTTTCCGTACTCCAAGTAAATAAAATGACGCAAATCCGGGGTACTATGGAAACTACCCATCAAACGCAGAACTTCCCTCTCTTGCTCCTGAGAAAGACGACGGTTCGCTGCATACAACCATGGGTTGCCCACGTGAAAATCATGACTATGCGTCATGACGTAACTCCCCACGACATATTTCCCATCTTTCAAAACCACCGAGAACCGAGCCTTGCAATCGTACGATTTGTATCTACAGGCGTTAGTAGCCTTGATGCAAAAGATTAACACAACTTACCGCTTGCCACGTGGTGCTGAACGTTTACGATGAACGCAACGGTACATGATGTAACCGCAGCATTCCCCATCGGGAACCGGCTTCCTCCTTCCACGATGGTATGCCGCAGCAGACTTGGAAGATGCACGGGAAAAACAAGTCGCCGTCGCAATCTGAAAACGTCCCAACCGCTTCACAAGGTCCTCAACACTTTCATACTTCCCAATAACCATAGACCTGAACAGCTCACTATCATCAACAACCATGGCGATAGCAGGAAAAACCAGTATGGCGACCGAAAAAACAAAACAAACACTCGCACATGCACCAATACAGGGTATCATTTCTACAGCATCGTAACTCACATACAATGTCATTTCCCAAGCCTAGTTTACCATTTTTACACATTCATCCACCTTGGCAATGTCGCTACGCAACCGTTGCTATGTACAATTTGTACCACGGAACCTACCGAAACCACACAAGTTTTTCCGACCTCCGATCACACAGTCCCGTACGGTTAAGCAAATGCTGCAAATTTGGTAAGTAATTAGACAAAGAAATTTCCACACACTTATGTCTAATATTGCACAGTGAGCGCATTGTAATGGTAAAAGTCAAAATTAGGTCGCCTGTTTTCATGGATGCTGTATTTAACTAATTCGCAGTCTTGGAAGTCCGTTGAAAACATTGGATTTCCACAACTTATACCATAAAAGCTTTCTTTTGTGAAGTGTGTCGAAACCAGACGTCGAAAGGTTTCTGGAACGACGGGTCGAGGTGGTCCAGTAGAAGTATCGCGCAAGGTTGTGCCATCAGATTACGGCAGTGGATGCGATGTGATTCGTAGAGAAGCATCTTGTTTGACGTTCTGACAGTCAGTGTCGGTTAGTTGAGCGGTAGCCATGGCAGATAAGTCGATTGCCTGGCCAGCAGTGTGGGTTGCGGAGAAGTGCGAAAGAGCTTCAGCAACGACATTATTCTGACCTGAAATGTGTCGGAGGTCAGTAGAACATTGAGCCACGAATTCCAGCTGACGAACCCCAAGTGGCGAGTGCCGAGCTGATTGATTTCGAAAGGCGTAAATAAGCGGCTTATGATCGGTGAAGATAACGAACGAATGAACTTCTAAGACGTGCCTGAAATGTCGGACGGTAGAATAAACTGCCAGCAGTTCGCGGCTGAACGTGCAGTACTTGACTTCTGCCTGTTGTATGCGTCGGGAGTAAAAAGCGAGTGGTTTCCAACATCCCCCAGTGAATTGCTGCAGGACGGCGCCAATGGCGGTGTCCGGTGCATCGACTGCAACGCTGAGTAGATCTTTGGGGTCGAAATGTTGAGGCATAACAGCTTCAGCCAAGACCTCTTTGCAGGCTTTGAAGGCCTCGGTTGCAGCGGGCGTCAACTCGACGTTGCCGTTCTTGCGTCCACAAAGTAACTCGGTCACTGGACTGAGCAAGTCGGCACAACGGGGCAGAAATCGACGGTAGTAGTTGATCATCCCACTAAAACGGCGGATGGCGGCCAAAGTAGTCGGAACAGGAAAGTCCTTACTAGCGCTGACTGGGTCTTCGAGCGGCCGTATGCCATGCTAGTCAATTCGATGACCAAGAAATTCAATAGCTGGTTGCTAAAAGGTGCGTTTGTCAGCGTTGACAGTAATGCTATTAGAGGCTAACCTATTGAAAAGCATCTTGAGGTGCTCCGCGTGCTGTTCTTGGGAAGAACTAGCTACTAAGATGTCGTCTATATAGGGATAAACTAAGTCGAGACCTCTCGTGACAGAGTCTATGAAACGTTGAAAAGTCTGAGCTGCGTTGCGAAGACAGAAGGGCATTAGCAGGAATTCGAAAAGTCCGAAAGACGTGATGACTGCGGTTTTCGGAATGTCATCCTCGGCTATAGAGATCTTGTGGTAAGCGCGAACAAGATCGATCTTCGAGAACACACGGGCGCCACGTAGGCTAGCCGTGATGTCCTGAATGTGCGGAATCGGAAGCGGTCGGGGACGGTAGCGTTATTGAGAGCGCGATAGTCGCCACATGGACGCCAGTCTCCTGACTTTTTAGGCACCATGTGTAGAGGCGACGCCCACGGTCTCTTAGACGGGCGAATAATGCCTAAGTCTAGCATGTGCTCGATTTCGGGGCGTGCAATTTTGAGCTTGTCGGGGGTCATGCTCAAGGCTTTTGGGAACACAGGCGGACCTTTCGTAACGATGTGATGTGTCGCGGCGTCGGTTGCGGAAGGCAAAGGGACGGCAGGACGGAAGGCCTGCGGAAAACTATCGAGCAGCGTTTGCCCGACGGGTGAACTAAGTTGAGTCGCGTACACGGGACTGATTGACGCGGTGTCGGTCAAAGTCCCAATGACTGCGCGACTCGTAAGGCCGTCGACTAAAAGGTGCCGCTTAACCTCGACGAGTAGGTCGTAATGACGTAAGAAGTCAAGACCAAGGATAGGCGTTTGAACATTCGCAACGAGGAATATCCATTTGAAAGCGCGTCGGAGGCTGAGATTTAGCGTGTGCGAGCGTTGACCATATACGCGGATAATGGTCCTGTTAACTGCGCGCAATGTGCTAGTCACTTTTTGGTCGGGTCGTTTGGATCACGCGGGAGAACGCTGACTTCTGCGCCAGTATCGACGAGATAGCGAACTCCAGTTCTACGATCGGTGACGAAGAAAAGGCGATTGCGTTGAGCAACTACGTCTGTCGCCCCTACGTGCTAGTCCGCCTGTTTCCCCGCTGCTGTAGTTTGAAGGAACAGGGCGGGCGACATGATTTAGCTTGCTGGCCGAATCGTTCGTGGTACCAGCAGTAACCGTTTCTATTCGGTGATCGCGAAGGAGAGTTCGAACGGGAACGCGAACGGCTCCTAGAACATTTACAGCGGTTATGTGCGGCCGAAAATCTGCGAATTGTCGAGTCATTGTTGCCATCTGGGAATTAAGCCTGGCAATATCGTCCTCCGGTTTCGTCTGGACCTGCGAAACCTTGCCGTACGACTTCAAAATTCGGTCGGCTGTATCGGCCAGTTTGGATAAAGGTGCATCCTCACTAGCGCAGAAGATGTGTAGCATCTCGCGCGGAAGTCGTTGCAACCACATTTCCCGAAGAAAAGAATCATCTATCGAAGTGGGTTTAAATAAATAAATAAATAAATAAATAGGTATATTTCTAGACTTGCTAGAGGCTGCACCCTAAAGGGTTCAGATCAATGCTTACATAAATCCGATGCTCTTGCACGGAAGTAGGTAAAATATAAGTATATGTTCATCGTCAGCAGTTACAAATGCATTGGCGTTGTTTGATATACAGCTACTGGGTCGCAGGCGCCCACCTTGACATGTTTCTGGTTCCTGCGGGTGATATTGAACTCCTTGTTCTTTTGTGAAAACTTCGCGGAGGTGTAGTTGTGCCTTTTCTCCTTGGAACAGAATCCAATTCGCCGAAGTGCACTTTAAATTGATCGCACATTAATTGGCCACTCAGTTGCCCCAATTGTGCGCACATGGAAGAAACGAGTGAAGGGATTATAAGTCATACGAAAAGTTGAAAACAATTCCGATAAATGCGGACAAAAATAGAAACAATTTGTTAAGAGAGAAAATAAAGCTGCGTGTTTCAGTCGAAAAATACCAATTAACAAAAAATATAGCCCTACTTTTCATACGCTGATATTGCTCTCCGGCGCAAAATTTCAACCTGAGTTATTCTCAGATAAAAGAAAAAGCCTTTCTACAGTTAGAATACCGCTTAAAGTGGCACAAAATTACACTAGTCTGGACCAGCTTTAGCGCCTGAATACGTTGAACGTAAAAGCAACACAATACGTGCAATAGTTTGCGAGTTATTCGCAATTAAATGATGGTCTACGAATAAGGCCATTTTTATTTTTCGCTAAAAATGGCTTTCTGCTTTGCAAGCAGATAGCAGAAAAAAGAAAAGAAAATATAAAAAGTAGGGAAGCGGCGTATGTTCTAGATAGGCATAGCTATCCAGTAATGCTTTAATTAGCCCGTAATACGCTGCGACAACTACGGACTGCGCAGGTGGCCGAAAAGTAAACTTTGCAGGCATACATGACAAATATATGCAAATAAGGGATGATTTTCCTCGAAAACGCTAGAAATCCAGCAAGGAATATTATATCTACATGGGAATTCAGGGGAGTGTGTAATTAACTCACGGCTAGAGGGCCACAGCATACCATTTTCAGTGGATACTGAGCCACATAAACAACCAGTAAAATAGAGTTTAGCATTTTTTAAGCCTCTAAGCTTTTCTAAAGCTTACAACAAGCCCGCATGAGCCAGGTCTACCTGAGTAACCCAGGGGATCTTTCAGATCCGTTGACAGATTTCGGCCTACAAAAGACACACATTACTTAGCTAAACATCACAAGATTTATCCCTTAGAGCCGATTTTCTATATTCATGAGGCTCTGTCTCTAACGTCAGTGAGCTATAGGAGCCTGCCACCAATAATAAAGAAATAAGGATGGGAAATTTTAGTGAAATTTAGCTAATTGCATTTGGGCGTGAAATTCGCTTTGGTCTACATTGGTTGGGCTTTAACAACTCTACTTCTGGTGGTTGAGCTTGCTCATACTTGAGGTATTGTTGTGCCTCATGTGTAGATGCACACTATGGTGCAGCTCTTTGATGAATTTCGCTTTATTTCTCTCCATTTTTAAGTTCCGAAGATAGTGCCGGCGGTGTTCATCCAGTTGGCAATGTTAACTGGTACTCTAATGTCACACCGACTATTTCTTTTGTGATTTTCTTGGCAAGAGCTGTTCTAGCACCCTAAGCAAAGAGCGATAAGGTAAATCAGGAGTAGAATAGTAACAAAAACCAGTGGGAGCTGGTCGTTCACCCGCCATTACGCATAGCGCATGGTAGGCTTTGGAGCCAGCTAAAAGAGAAATGACACACGGACGGCCAAGATAAGAAAAGTGGTGATGGAAAGTTTCTGGTGCTCCAGCCAGCCAGTGTGACAGGGGCCTCTCTGTCATTGGTTAGCTTTCGTGCCAGTGAAATGAAATCTGGAAATGCGAGTGTTTTACGAGCAAAAGCAGTTAAATAAGAGGATCTGGTTTTCTTTATGCCTGTCTACTAGTGTTGACAATAGCGAAAGGCACATGTATACCAGATAAAGCTAAGTATATGGGGCCAAGAGAGTATAAGTGGAGAGCAAAATGTCTGATTATTGGGTCTAGAACTTTTAAAGTGCGCTCATTGTCAACAATAAGAAAGATATATTTTTTATTTTGTGGCTTACCTACTGATAGTGTTTGGAAACTGCTGACTATAGTAACTAGTGCTCAGACTTAATGAAAAAGCTTCAATTAGGGCAACAACACTAGAACCTGGCATTTCACATGAGGCTTAATGTTGTTAAAATGTTTTTAGTAGACGTGGCTCATGGGTCACAAGTATAAGTATTCGCAAGAGACCTAGTGGTCTAGGTATTTGGAAAATACTAAGGGGTAAAGATGGAGACGAAGGAACCAAATTGTAGAAGAGAAGGGAGAAGTGAAGTAAAGTTTTTCCTTTCGGATTGCATCCCCATTGCTATGCAATATCCTACCTGGTCAGTGCTTACAGGCTTACGATGTTCCCATTCAATAGCACTAGGCTGCTTTACGTGCTGATCTGTTGAGCAGTAAGAACTGGGCGTCGAGAAGGAGCTTTCAAAGGGTTTGAGCTACAGATTAGCGTTTCCAGGTTGCCTTTGCGGTAGCGCCTACTAGTTCAAGACTTCCCATTTAACTAATTGTCGGTGGGAGCCAGTAAAGCGCTCAGCTACTACTGGGGTAGGCTGAATACCTTTTGTGGTCGGAGTAGCAGTCCTAACATCTGTAAGATGAGTGCAACTGATCGGGCCAAGATCTCTCACGTGGTGACAGGGACCGCAAAGTATGGGGAGGACCTGTGAGCCCAAGATGCTCCTGTCATGGGGCCTAGTTGAGCGCAATACAAAGTTGCGCTAGAGCTGACCTAAATGTGATCTATGCCCCATCGGGGCCGGTCTCAAAAAGGTTGTCATCTGAATCACAGATGTTGAAAAGGCTCTGCATTTTTCGAAGCAGCTGAGACGGCTTAAGATCGCCAAGATCGGTTACGTTGAGGAGTTTCGTAACTCGTCGTCGATTGGATAAGCCTGTTCTTCACAGAACAGCTGTCTTGACTGCATCGTAAGTCTTTTGGTCGTCAGCAAGTTCTAGCATGTCATCAGTGTCATCGATGACATTTAGCGGAAGCGCCGAAACGACAAGGTGGAACTTGGTCTTTGCGGACCTAATACCATGAAAAGCAAATTGCGATTCTAGCTGACCAAACCAAGACTTGGGATTGGTCTCGTGAAATGGTACGATCGGAAGCATAACTATGCCGGTCTGAACGTAAAAATCTACGCGATCAGTTTCCATAACGAGCAAAATAGCGACCCAGCGAGATTAAACCGGAAAATGAAAAGTGAAAATCAGACGGGCTAGCGAAAAAATGTGGCCAAATCTGAAAAGAAAGGTTAGCGAAAACTCACCGGATAATGACCAAAAGTCGGGGTCACTAATAAAGTGGAGAAGCAGGATCGGTACGCTTTAGAACCAATACGCGAATATAAGACCAACCTCCGATGAGCGAAGAACACCAAAAGTAACGCTAGGAAAAATTTATTAAGTGGGGCGAAACGCTATCTAGTGCTAAAAGTAAGGCACCGGAAGATAGCTAGCTAGGGGAAAGGTGTGGTCGCGTGCGCGGAGAGCAAAGATGGCCGCGGAGCCGATGAGCGTCGCACCGTTCGAAGGGGATCCTATGTTGACTCAAACAAACGCAAGCTGCGTTCAAACAGGCGAGCGGCTAATTTGCTATGTACATCGAGAAAATATAATTTTGTGATTTTGTAATATTTTGCGCAGCATGCGGCAGCCAAACAGGGGAATCTCCGGGTCACTACAAGAAGCTATTTTAAGGGAGTTTATGAAGACTGATAAACTTAAAGTGAATGGGAAATGCGTATTATGTTTTCCTCACATGTTTTTATGTGGTTTCGTTTTTAACGTAATTATAAGGCAGAAATGTCAGCTTGTTCCGGGAAATAAGGTTAAGAACCGAAATGTTTGGGAGAATAATATGTAAATAACGGGTTAAACGGAAGTGGTACATAAAGGCAGGTGACACTGTGATATTTGCATTTATATTTACATAAGGGCTTGTTACATACGCATATGTGTAACGGAAAAATGATGTGATGGCTTCAGTTGCAGTTCAGAAGGCCTGGGGAACAGTAAGTTAAATGATCTAAGGTGCATGGGAAGTCGAAATGCATGTCAGTCTCTGGTAAACGTGTAGTGTCTTTATGCTCCCAACGGCGGAATGTGAATCCAAAACGTGCATAAATTGTAGGCGCAGCAATGCCATTTATTGTCATGACAAATTTGCAAAACGTTAAACCCATATGTTTATAAATAACTGTATGCATCTACTTTCATACTGCATTACATTACAAAATTGTACTCATTATTAACTGCATATGTCTATATATTTATATTTTCATGGAAAGAAAATTATTAATGCGTTCATTTAGATATACATAATGGTGTATGTTAGCAAATGCATATATTTATTGGTAAATATCTGCATTCCAGTTTTGCAAAATTAACATCATAAGAAATGGTATTGCTGCTGCTTCAATCGATCCATGCTTATATGCTTATGTAGGAATACATTTGTACACTTAATATGGGAGCACGGATAAACAGCACGGTGCGGTGAAACAGGGCGATACGTTATTATGCTTCCCTGAAATTGCCTAGTGCAATATCTCGTAAGTGGACGCCACTGTACCAAAGTGTAGGTTCTTTTCAATTCAGAGAAATATTTGTCCTTTTCCATATGCGTTGAATAAATAACTAATTATTTGCCTGCCAGTTTTCATGGAGGCTAATCGTTATCTGTAATTATACGTCCCAAATATCCGGAATGGAAGAAGCAGGTTACGCATTTCCCGAATATGAAACTACGTCTATTATGAATAACACTAAAGAAAATTTATCAGGTGCAGTATATTCAGAGATGATACTAAGCATAACGAATAGTAGGATGACAGAGGAAAAAGGAAGGAAACGAACTGAGATGATGTCAAACAATATCCCGCATATATATGCAGGACCACAGGTTATTTTATGTTCCTGCGATGCTGATTGGTGCACAGTAAGGCCATATGATTGTCACACAGGTAACATTTGTTTGTGCACTGAACGGGACTCTATGGTTATCCGCCTTTGGCTTCATGAGAGCTGCATGGAAAAGTGTCACAGGTTACATGGCAGTGGTGTCATAGTGGTCATTAAAAAAGAAGAATCCAGTTTTGGCTTCACAGCGGTGAAGCAATGGCACTTAGTTCGCCTGCGTATGTCTCACAGGGAAACCTGAATATGGCCTACGGCTGCACTTCTGTACTCGGCTTCAGGAGCCCAACTGCACGGCCCTCAATTAGCTTGTGTTTTTGCCTTATGACATTTGCATCCACATAGGCACTAGGAAGGCCACAAATATTGGCTGCGCACGCCATTGAAGGCTAGTTTTTAGTAATAATATATTGTTCACAGATCAATAGTGTCCGTATGGGCACTGGCATTTCCGCAATTGTTGGAAATATAGTTCATAAATACGGGCGTTTACTAAGCTAAAAAGGTACCCGCAGCGGTGGTAAGGGAATCACCACTGATGAATCAAATAAGCTTGAAGCTGCACACCCCTACAATGGTTCTATTTGCCCACGACAGAGGCATTATATTTGCCACTAGGGAATTGGCAAGGCTTTGCTTTATACAGCTTCATGACTGCTAATAGATAAGTCTATGTATGTCTTACGGCGGTGGCAACATAATCAGCAAGGGGAGGACTCCACTAAAGGCACCTCGGACCTCCCTAAGCAGTACTTATGAAGATCTTACAGGTCGCGTAGCATGCATTATTAACAGTACGAGCGAAGCCACAGATGTAGACATAGGCGGTGTCCCAAGACGAATGCAATGAATGAGCCTACTTAACGGTAATGATAAAAGTTGTACAGGATCACATGGCTTTCCATTTGTTTCCGTCATGGTCTGCAATTGCCTTAAATGCATTATGCTGCGTAATCGTAAAACTAAGTAAATGCTAAAAAAGGGACACAAAAGGAACGCTGACGTCTGTACGGAATTCGAAGAAGCTCGGACACTGTTGTGCTGGCAGGACGCTCAAGTTGAAGTAAGCTCCACTGTTGAACTACAGTTGGGCGACAAACATGGTGTAGCCTCCTGTAATGCTAACGGTGCTCGGTTACCTCGTTTGTTTGAAGGTGCTCGCTTATTTCTTGGGAGCACTAATTTCCGACCTAGCACCCACCGAAGGGTGACTTGGCACCCACCAGCCTAGAACCAGCTATGGACGGAAATCGAACACACAACGATAAATTACCGATGGAGAGGCTGCGTCCAGAAGTGCCGCTGAATTTGGAGCACAAGTGTGGACATCGACCAGGCACTTGTATGTGCTGATCTGCGGATGCATTTTGGCGGACGCACACGACGACGTTGGGAGAGCATTAACACCAGCCAACTGGAGAAGCCAGCTGCTCGTAATGCGCGAAGTCTGGTGCTCTCATCGTGCATCAGAGATGGAAATGGCCGCTGCCCTTGGTAACCTTCGCAAGCGCTTCCGGATTATACGGGAAACGGAAGGCAGGAGACCTAGTGTTAGTGAAAGCATACGCGACGGTAGTGGACAGCTTATCCACAACGTGTCAAAACGCTTGGAGCCTTGAGCTGAGCCCTTCGAAAGGCAATGTATTCGGTTGGAATTGTTAACCTTCGCGGCCGGCCGCTGATCGCCCCGCTCCATGGGCTGCCCATTTGGATCCACCCTGTCTCTCAGAAGTCGAACAAGCGATGGGGCGGTGGAAGTTGAACAAAGCCGCGGGACCAGATGGTCTTCCTTGAGCCTTCTTTAATTTCGGGGGACCTGTTCGTTTTGATTATTCCTACGAGTTACTAGTGAAACTGGAGCCGCTACGTCATGGTTCCAATTTTTAAGGGTGGCTCACGATCGGAATGCGGCAACCATAGCGGAATCAGTCTCAGCTCTGTTGCCTCAAAACTGCCTGTCTCTTACCTTCTTCACAGACAGACTGGCACGCGCGAAAGCTATATTCTTGAAGAGCATGCCGGGTTTCATCCAGGTTGTGACTGCATTGACCACCTGTTCACATTGCGGCAGTTGTTGGAGCGCAGTCACATTCGTTGGTGGCCCACCGTTGTTGTGTTCCTGGGTATCAAAGGTGCATTCGATTCGGCGGATTGAGGTGCACTTTGGGACTTTCTACTCAGGAAAGGTATACCTGAGAAATATGTAAATATTATCCGATCATTGTTCGCGCCTTGCCGCGGCAGAATGAGGGCTTACGGCAAGCTGTGGTCACCCTTTAATATCTCTGCAACAGTGTGAGACAAGGATGCCAGCTATCACCTTTATTCCGCAGCTAAAGCACGCTCTCTCATCGGTTACATCCTCAAAACCATGACAATACAGGAATCTAGAACTGTGCTCTACAAAACATGTGCCCGGCCCCTGCTAGAATACTGCTCTATGGTATTCACCAACCTTAGAAAGTGCGACCGAATAGCCCTCGAAAAGGTTCAGCGTACCTTCACAAAACGCCTCCTGGGGCACTCAAGTCTGAGCTACCGTGATCGGTGCCACACACTTAAGCTCGACCCGTTATGGTTGCGCCGATTGAAAACCAACCTCGCTTTCCTATACTCGCTCATTAACAACATCAGTGGAAGCCAAATCACCCTTGTCACAGACTCATATATAACTTCGTACCCCCTACGTGATAGACAATACTCCATTATCCTACCAAGAACGCGCAGCAGCATTCGCTCCAACTTCTACCTCTACAGATACGCACACGTATGGAATAGGTTACCTCTCACAATAAGGGCATCCATGAACATAAACCAGTTCCGCTTCTCTATTAGCAAATACCACTCTGTCACACAAGTTTCCAAACTACTGAATATAAACTGTCCTGAAGAAAAGTTTTTGAAACTGGACCGGACCACTTATACTCGCCTCTTCTTACCTTCGACACTATTCTCTTCCCGACTCCACATCTCTCTCCTACCGCGCCGTTATCCATCGTGCATCTTACTCTCGTCACCTCCTCTTGACAGCAGCTAGTCATTGTTGGCTCCATGTAGCTTGCAAGGAGCCAATTCTTGACTCTCCAGCCTTCATTTTCTTTTGCCGTCTGTCTCTCTTAAGCTTCGCTCGCATGTTGACTTCTTCCTCAAAACTACAGATATCCAATAGTGGTCAAAGGTCTTAATGATATGGCTACACAAGCCACTGATTCATTCTCCTCCAGAGCCACTAGCTCTGCTTAGCAGCAGCTAGTCGCCATAGCTTCCATTTAACTCTGCGAATACCCGGAGCTCTGTAGGAGTCGCTCCTTTCTTACAATGTTCATTCACCTGGATTGCTTGCGTCACAGCTAAGATGATTTGTTGACCTATTATGTGCCACCATAGGATCCACTAGTAACTGAAGGCTTAGCACAAACTCTATTGCTGGTCACTCTTCTCTCTCTTGCCATCTGTCTCTCTTAAGCTTCGCCTGCATGTTGGTTTCTCCATCGAAACTGTAGGTATCCAGTAATGGTCAAACGTCTTAATGACATGGCTACAACAGCCACTGATTCATTCCTTTCTAGAGCCACTATCTCTGCTTAACGGCAGCTAGTCACCATAGCCTTCATTTAACTCTGCGGATATCCGAAGCTCTGTAAGAGTCGCTCCTTTCTTACAATGTTCATCCTCTTGGATTGCTTGCGTCACAGCTCAGATGTTTTGTTGACCTATTAAGTGCTACCGTAGGATCCACTATTAACTGAAGTTTTAGTCAAAACTCTATTGCTGGTCACCCTTCTCTCTCTTAGCGCGCCGTTATGCGTCGTTCGGCCTAAGCGCATCAACTCCTCTTGACAGCAGCTAGTCGTCGTTTACTCCATTTTGCTTACAAGTAGCCACTCCCTGACACTCCAACCTTCATTCTCTTTTGCCGCCTGTCTCGCATAAGCTTCGCTCGTATGTTGATTTCTTCATCGAAACTGTAGGTATCCAGTATTGGGCAAGCGTCTTAATGCTATGGATGCACCAGCCACTGACTCATTCTTTTCTAAAGCCACTATCTCTGCTTAGCAGCAGATAGCTGCCATAGCTTCCATTTAACTCTGCGGATATCCGGAGAACTGTAGGAGCCGCTCCTTTCTTACGGTATACATTCTCTTGGATTGCTTGCGTAACAGCCCAGATGGTTTGCTGACTTATTATGTGCCACCGTAGGATCCACTAGTAACCACCAGTAACTCCAATGCTGGCCATTCATCTCTCTCCTAGCGCGCCGTTAACCTACTCTGGTCAACTCCTCTTGGCAAAAGCTAGGCATGGTTGGCTCCAATTAGCTTGCAAGGATGCACTCCTTTACTCTCTAGCCTTCATTTTTTCTGCGTATGTTCCTCTTAAACATCGCTCGCATGTTGACTTCTTCATCGAAACTGTAGGTATCCAATAGTGGACAAACGTCTTAATGCTATGGCTGCACCAGCCACCGATTCATTCTTTTTAGAGCCACTATCTCTGCTTAGCAGCAGCTAGTCGACATAGCTTCCATTTAACTCTGCGGATATCCGGCGTTCCGTAGGAGTCCCTCCTTTCTTACAATGTTCATTCTCTTAGATTGCTTGCGTTACAGCTCAGATGGTTTGTTGACCTATTAAGTGCCACCGTAGGATCCACTAGTAACTGAAGGCCTAGTCCGACTATATTGCTGGTCACTCTTCTCTCTCCCTGCGCGCCGTTATGTGCCGTACGTCCCACTCGCAACAACTCCTCTTGACTGCAGCTAGTCATTGTTGACTCCATGTAGCTTACAAGTAGCCACTCCCTAACTCTCCGACCTTCATTTTCTTCTGCCGTCTGTCTATCTAAAGCTTTGCTCACATGTTGATCTCTTCATCGAAACTGTTGGTATCCAGTATTGGGCAAACGTCTTAATGACATGGATACACCAGCCAATGATTAATTCTTTTCTAAAGCGGCTATCTCTGCTTAGCAGCAGCTAGTTGCCATAGCTTCAAATTAACTTTGCGGATATCCGGAGCACTGTAGGAGTCGCTCCTTTCCTGCTATATTCATTCTCTTGGATTGCTTGCGTCACAGCTCAGCCGGTTTGTTGATCTATTATGAGCCACCGTAGGATCCACTAGTAACTGAAGGCTTACCCCAAACTCTATTGCTGGTCACCCTTCACTCTCCTAGCGCGCCGTTATATGTCGTTCGTCCCACTCGCACCAACTCCTCTTGACAGCAGCTAGTCATTGTTGGCTCCATGTAGCTTACAAGTAGCCACTCCCTGACACTCCAACCCTCATTTTCTTTTGCCGTCTGTCTCTCATAAGCTTCGCTCGTATGTTGATTTCTTCATCGAAACTGTAGGTATCCAATAGTGGACAAACGTCTTAATACTATGGCTGCACCAGCCACTGATTCATTCTTTTCTAGAGCCACTATCTCTGCTTAACAGCAGTTAGTCACCATAGCCTTCATTTAACTCTGCGGATATCCGGAGCTCTGTAGGAGTCGCTCCATTCTTACAATATTCATTCACTTGGAATGTTTGCTTTACAGCTCAGATGGTTTGCCGACCTATTATGTGCCACCGTAGGATCCACTAGGAACTGGAGGCGTAATCCGAACTCCAATGCTGGCCTTTCATCTCTCTCCTAGCGCGCCATTATCCATCGTTCATCTTACTCGCCTCAACGTTTCTTGACAATAGCTAGACATCGTTGGCTCCATGTAGCCTACAAGAAGCCACTTCTTGACTCTCCAGTCTTCATTTTCTTCTGCCGTATGTCTCTCTTAAACCTCGCTCGTCTGTTGACTTCTTCATTGAAACTGTAGGTATCAAATAGTGGACAAACGTCTTAATACTATGGCTGCACCAGCCACTGATTTATTCTTTTTTAGAGCCACTATCTCTGCTTAGCAACAGCTAGTCGCCATAGCTTCCATCTGACTCTGCGGATATCTTGAGATCTGTAGGAGTAGCTCCATTCTTACAATGTTCATCCTCTTGGATTGCTTGCGTCACAGCTCAGATGTTATATTGACCTATTATGTGCCACCGTAGGATCCACTAGTAACCAAAGGCTTAATCCGAATTCCAATGCTGGCTATTCATCTCTCTTCTAGCGCGCCGTTATCATACTCTGGTCAACTCTTCTTGGCAATAGCTAGTCATTGCTGGCTCCATGTAGCTTACAAGTAGCCACTCCCTGACTCTCTAACTCTCATTTTCTTGTGCTGTCTGTCTCTCTTAAGCTTCGCTCGCATGTTGATTTCTTCACCGAAACTGTAGGTATCCAATAGTGGACAAACGTCTTAATACTATGGCTACACAAGCCACTGGTTCACTCTTTTCCAGAGCGAATATCTCTGCTTAGCAGCAGTTAGTCGCCATAGCCTCCATTTAACTCTGCGGATATCCGGAGCTCTGTGGGAGTCGCTCCATTCTTACAATATTCATTCACTTGGAATGTTTGCTTTACAGCTCAGATGGTTTGCCGTCCTATTATGTGCCACCGTAGGATCCACTAGTTACTGAAGGCTTACCCCAAACTCTATTGCTGGTCACCCTTCTCTCTCCTAGCGCGCTATTATCCGTCGTTCATCTTACTCGCCTCAACGTTTCTTGACAATAGCTAGACATTGTTTTCTCCATGTAGCCTACAAGGAGTCACTTCTTGACTCTCCAGCCTTTATTCTCTTCTGCCGTATGTCTCTCTTAAACATCGCTTGCCTGTTGACTTCTTCATCAAAACTGTAGATATCCAGTAGTGGACAAACGTCTTAATACTATGGCTACAGCAGCCACCGATTCATTCTTTCCTAGAGCCACTATCTCTGCTTACCAGCAGCTAGTCGCCATAGCTTCCATTTAACTCTGCGGATATCCGGAGCTCGCTCCCTCTTACAATGTTCATTCTCTTGGATTGTTTGCGTCACAGCTTAGCTGATCTGTTGACCTATCACTTACCTTCACTGGCCTATAGATACACTCATCGACCCTATAGGCATACACTAGTGACAAAGCGTCCGATTGGAATAGCTGCATCTGGCGACTGAGTCACTCCTAGCGCCAACATCTGTCGGTCGTCATAAATTCTGCATTTCTCTTCAGAAGTAGCTAATGGCCATTGGCCCCATGCATATGCGATGATCCAGTGCTTGTTAGTAGCCACCCCGTATCTGAATAACCTTTACTCCTCTAGAATATCTGCATCCAGTCCCTCCGCTGCCCTGCCACCAATTGAGCTTTAAGACTCTCTCGCAGCAACCTATTTATTTTCGCTTATTATGCCCCCCTCTCGGATTACACTAACTACGTGCTGTTCATGCACCTGACAATCACTACCAACATTCTAACTCTCTTTGCTCTATCCCCACGCAACTATCGACTCATATCAAACGGATACTCGTACTTTACTTACTGGTGCAACGCTCTTGTCCCTACGCAGGCGATAGCAATCCACCTATACGGCTAATGATTCTATAGGATACTCAAAAGACATTTTCAGCATAATTATTGTTGCACAGTGTACATGCTTTTGTCTCAAGCCCAAATGTTATAACACAAGACATTAACAATATTCAATTCCATGCCTGTTCTTGCGGTCTTCTCTCGGTTGTCTCCCACTTTCCCTTTTCTCTGAGGTCCGGGACATCTTGGAGATCTGGGATTGGACTGAGGAACAATTTTGGCCCAAGACGGACGTAACAACCCACAAGGACTGACATGGAGGATGGTAAAACTCCGCAAGGACCAACCTACAATCACCATAACCCTTGTCCAGTATGGAGAACTGGACATATCCTCATACTCCCATACATTATACATCTGAAAAATCTGGACAGCGGAAAAATTGAAGCCTTTGCTCACCTGGACATACAATAAGAAGAAAAATCGTGATGTCCCTCTCCTCCACCGACCTCAAAAATCATGGCGACCCAGAGCAAAATACCCGTCCAACTAACAGAGGAAATTAGAAGCCACTACCCCGCGAAAAACCGAAGGTGAAACCAGTCGTCAAGCGGCTTTGCCAGTTCAACATTAATGTTCAAAATGCTTTACGGCAGTGTTGCAGGACGTGGTGGGTTTTCGCCTGGCAAGCGTTCTCCCTATAAAAAGCCACAAATGTCTGTTTAACAACACTGCGACGTGGCGGATGTGACTCGCCACTGAATAAAGTCACAGCCCACAACTACATACTGGCAAGACGACTAGATTCACATATCAACTCTTCTTGACACCGTTTCAACTACACACGATTGAACCCGGAGTATCATCGTGATACACAACAGTTTTTAAACCTTGATCATGCCTAAGTTGGTGCGTCTCTATGAAACTGAGAATAAACTATCTATTTATTTTATCATGGACATACGACCAATTTTCTACCATTACTGTCACAGTTGCCATAAAATATTTGTACAGTTGTACATATCTGATCATGCCTCTATGGGCGTGCCTCGCATAGTCGAGAATAAAGTATTTATTTATTTATTTAACATTCGTTACTGACGAAGTCATGGAAATCGCGTTCACATGACACGACTTAGGCGTGGATCTGCTCCCAGGAGACCGACTTATTGACTTAGAGTATCCAGACGACATTGCCCTCACCTGTGACAGCTCCCAGACATGCCAAGTTTCACTGTACAGAATAGCACAGGCTGTCAACTGCTTCGGGCTTTGCTTTGCACCATCGAAGTGCCATGCGTTCCTCTAAGATTGGCAAGGATCGCATTTTGCCCCAACCCTTGGTCTTGATCAGCTAGAAGTCGTTCAGAAATTCCGCTACCTGGGAAATTGTAACAGCGTCCTTGGGACTGAAGATGAGATCAAGAAACGAATAGCAAAAGCCCCATATGCTTTCGCTAGTCTCCGCCACCTATGGCGGCGGCCATATCACGCTCGCCTTTTAATATTTCCACTGCTGTGGCATAACGGTGACCGCTGTCAACTTTCCTCCTCAATAGCACTGTTGACGAAGTTCTGGAGCTCTCATACACAGGACCCAGTATATAAGGTGTTTCCCTGTTCCCAAGAGAATGACTTCTTGAAAGTGCTTATGCTAAGAATAATGTATAAATCTGTGATACCTCACAAAGCTGGCCAGCGGCACAGGACGGATTAAGGCCGACTAACGGTCACTTGGGCGTTGCTTCGCACCAAGGAAGTACAACTCGTCCCTTCAAGCATGGCCTGGACCGCATCCTACGCTAACGTTTGGTGGGGATCATCTAGAAGTCCTTAAATAAGGAAATTACCTAGGAAGATCTATTCGTGTCCGTGAAACTAAGGAGGAGCTTACGAACTGGATAGCCAAAGCTCGAAGCGCTTTTGCCGACATTCACAACTTATGCAGCCTGCGCGACCTAACGCTCGCCCCAAAGGGTAAAGTGTACAATACACGTGTAGGTTCCATCCTACCGTACGGTTGTGAGGCCGGGAACGTTAGATCAACCGACATAAAGAGGCTAGTTAGTTTCCACCACTGGTGCCATCACAAACTACCTCACATGCGGTGGGAACATCGTGTGGGCAACGAGCGTGTTCCACGCTTCGTTAAAGGAACAGGATAAGGGACTGCACCCATCAGCACCATTATTTCATGCACCAGGCTACCCAGCCTCCGCAACTTGTCACCCATGCCAGGACATGTACTCCCGCGACGCGATGTTTGGGAGCCTGAGGTGTGGATGCAAGAAGAGGAGGGTGGTCGAGCGCTGACTATGTCGCGAGGTTTGACGGCCCTCACTTCGAACGTGGTTTAGCTTGCCACCTCACTGCACCCTGGTTCCTGCCCCAAAGAATACCAAACATGTACAAGTACAGCAGTAGCACAAGCTGTTCCAACCAGAGTAGTAATATCCTAACGCCGATGTTCCGTTGGCAATAGCACCCGTGTGTATGCTGTCAGGGTGGTCCGTTTACTTGGTATGCGTTTAGCACCTTTAAAGTGCCAACTTGTGCTGCTGCATAACCAGCCTTTTTGGACCCCTAGACCCTTGCTGACAAGTAACTCGATGTGATGCAACACTTCACCTAGGCATTCATGTACACTCGTAAGGACGGCCGCGTAGAATCTGAAGTTACTTCACTCACCGAATAATCTGGAACTGACTTAGTAAACTTAGCGACATATTTGTTGACAGAAGGCAGTTTCCGTCCCTGTGACTGGGCGTGTATGTACAGCCACTGTTACCGCCATTCAATTGCATCACAGTGTCGCCTGGACCAGTCGGTCTGAAGATCTGTAGCACATTCAAGTTCTTCATGCTCACTGTCCGCGAAGTCTTTTTGGTGTCAAATGACACCGACATATCCGCTACGAAGAACTGAGTACGGCACTACTACGTAGCGTTATTCATGCGATCTCCACGGAAGCCAGCTGGCATTGAATAAGTTGCTGGCATCTCTAACGCATTGCAAGTAGCAAAACAGCAGCGTACCACCAATAAACTGAGAACGAACTCACCATTGACCTTTAGGTCGGACACATACGGTAACTCACCAACCTTTGGGATGCAGTACGTCCGCTGGGAACTGATGTGCGCAAACACCTGGGGATTTCGCAAACCGGTGGAACCCAAATATATATTACCACAAAAGATGCTTGAATACGAGCAGATAAACCTTCTTACCGTGACGTGCAACGTCCATGCGACGGTGAATGCATTATACGATGGTTGTCACCCACACTAATAAGGCAGACCTAAAACATCGTTTATACACTTCAAAGGAAACCTACCTGCGTAGAACGGGGATGCCCGGCTGTCGCTATGAATTTGTGGACTGCGAACTGCCCGACACTTGAAAGTTGCAGTCGGCTTATGTTGCCAGTTTGGATGCCCTTCCAGTTACAGAGTCACTGCTTTCAGTTTCGCAACCGTGTCTTTGGAAGCTCACCACTCACAAATAGGACAGGTAGTCCAGCTCCCGTTGCATTTGCTTTATTTAACTCGGGCTACGGTTATAATAGTTTGATACCGTCACTGGCTTTCACAGTGGCATTTGTTTCTATATCTCGTGGTTAGTTGGGCTTGCTCCATGGCGAGCTTGCTTGCTGATAGAACACCGTCAGGAAATGACTATAGGCTGTTTGCGTTGTCCAAGTTCCGTGATGCTACTGCGTTGGCCGATATATTTTTGGAATGTCGTATGTCTCTAGTAGACTGGGGCGCTCTGCTGTTACGTCATGCTTCTGCCTGAGGAAGGGGCGGAGGTAACGCACTCCGTTTGGACGACTCAGCGCTGGACGAATGGACCGAATGTTTGCATGCGGAAGCACATCTAGCGGATCCCAAAGACTTGGATACGAACATAGATAACCATCCAGTAACGGCTGATGGTGATGTGCACGATAACGTTCTAGGTTCAGAGGCGCTGCTCCTCTAGGAATCTGAACAACTTTACGAGGAACCCTAGTCAGGTGTGACTATCCACGTAAATGGTGAATTTATGACACAAAGACTGCAAGTGATGGGCCAATTCCCCCACGTTGTGGTCCGCCTCCACCTTCCGTTCCTACAGACTGGGACACATTTTCTCCTCTCAACCTCATTTTAAGCTGTTGCCTATCGTTTTCAGATGTCCCTTGTCTCCGTCGAACTGCACTGTTTACTTCAGTCAAATGGACATTCCGTTTCATTTCCAAGCGCTTTGTGCGGCATTCGCCACACTTCCAACCGCTTAGTTAATCATCCTTTCTGCCAATAATCCACGTCTGAGGCTAAAGCATCTACTGGATCTGTATTTATCTGGCTGGATTTATCGGTGCACCGATCTATCTTATGCCCTTGCTGGCTTTGGATTGTTCACTGAGTCTGTTTAACTGTGCCCGACTCATGGCGGGTGCACGGTTGCAATGAATAGTGCTCGGTCTTTCGGCATCTATGCTGCACAAATTCCTGCTGTTTAGTTGTCTCCTTTTCCCATTCACCCGTAATTTGGAAGCATTTACAAACTCACTCAGCCCATTTGAACCTGATGCACTTCTCAAGCTTCCCGCGTCGGCTACTCGGACAAATACTCTCGCTACCTTGTCTGCAATCCGCTCGCAGACCCATCGCCGTCCAAAGCGTTTGCCTGCCACACCGGCGGCTCCTGATGTCCGCCGCTGGATTGACGCCTTAGAATTAGCCGATGTTACCCACCGCACCTGGGCCATGCTTTGATTCATTAAACGGATGGGTGATGATTTCGTGCATGGTAGCATCTCCTTTATCACATCCACAGATTGCCGGTAGCTGTGGTACGTCTCATTCAAGAGCAACGTATAGCAACAAAAATGCTCCACATCAGTTAGGTCCACCAGCATACAGTACCACAGGATTTATCCCCACTAATTTACTTGGTGAGTTTCTTTCGCCAAAAACAGTTCGCAATGTTGTTCCGCAGTGGCTCTATACCCGATGGCACGAAGAACAAATATCTCACAACCATGCCCCCTTGATTTGGTAAATTCGCCTTTTAACTTGAGGGAGAAATGCGCCTTGCAATCCAACATCCTGTAACTGTATAGCATTTATTATATGGTGTGAATAACAACTCACCGTTCCCATGAACGTCGCTACGCCTGCCATGAACACAGCGATGCTACACATACTAGTACGGGTACTCCTCTGGCAAGTGCTTCCCCGTTTGCCGTTCATAATGCTGCTGAATCAGCCGCAGGTTTGTAAAAAGCTGTGGCAGTTGCAAATTAAAATTTCTTTAGACCGGAATCAAACTCCTTTCATTTCCGACAATATGTGTGCACCGATAGATAGCAGCTTTTGCAACCAGCCACCTTGATGACAGTTACAAATGTGGCGCCAAGTGAGTTCCGATTCCCCTGTAGTCTACCACAAGGACTAACTATGATAACCACATTAACCTTCTTCAACACAAATAATACCTCGACTTAACTTTGCATACTATAAGTATATATACAAACCTTCATATATAGGCAACATCTCTAGTTGGCCTAACATAGCTCCCGAACAAATCCCACCGTTAGGCAAAACACAGATGTGAGAGTCCCGGTACGTTGCTCATCGGGAAAACTGGGTGCTGAGTGCTTCAACTGTGTGGCTATTAAGGGGGCTAATTATTGCGCAGGATGTGCATAATGATGTCAGGAACCCTAAAAACCGAAAGCTGTGCCGTAACATGCTTACGTGCTGTCTTAAAATTGTGAACAGTTAATATAGTAATGTAAGCATGTGGTTAAAAATGAAACAATATGTGCCAATTTGCTTGAAAATTGCAGCTCTATGTTGCCGTAGAAGGAAATAATTGCTATGATGTATAGTTAATAATCCGAAATATGTGAAGTTCCACGTATAGGATGTGCTTTGTACGTACCTATTATGTTGCAGTAAGCTAGGCTGCTTATGTGGTCGACATGAAAGTGAAATGATGAGCGGGATCATTGTAAACCGTTAGGTAAAGGAGTGTGTATGCAAACATGTCACATACTCGCAAGCGAGTTATTCTATATATAGTACTTATATGTATATATTTAAGTTCATATATAGGAGGCTGACGTTGCATTCATGATGCTTCTTCAACGCAGTTGGGCGAAAATAACTTACACTTAAACTAGGTCTTTTTAATGTGGATAAAATTCATTACATTTCATTTTGGTTCGTTCTGCGTACTTGATAATCTTCTCCCGCAGTTGCATACATCGCTCATGCAAATTGTGGTAAACTTGCGTAATTTTACCGCGTGGTATTTTTTAAATAACTTTCGGACATTTTGTACTTATCGCGTATTCACCTTAAACTAATTTCTTCTATATACTCATTCCGCGAGTATTTATGTCGGCATAAGCCTTTAGTTTATTCGATATCAGCATTTCGAATGATTGGCTGTTGTTTAACGTCCCAGGTGTGGCTGCGCATGGTGTGCAGTTTGACAAGTGCCTAACCGTCTATTACCCAATACATCGTCCATTTGGCTCTAGGAGACAGTTGGTCGTTGCTGAAGGAGACGGGTTGCATGGTCCTTGTGATCGTGCAAGGCTAGAAGAGTGGTTCCATGCAGTCAGCGTGGAGCGGGCTACGGTCCAGCCACCGCCTTGTGTGCGATGGCTTCCCAAATACAGCGTGCTTGTGTTTGCCTGCGCAGGAGTGTGAGCCGGTTCCGTTGATGAAACGTGGCTCCCATCCACATGCCTCCCGATCTTATTCCTTCGGGTTTACACTGAATATGGGTGTGTGGATGGAGCTGTGGGTGGTGCAGCGCAAGCGAACCAAGGTCCCTCTGTAGGCGCAGGTCTCCTGTGGCTGGCGACAGGGAGCGGTAAATCCGCAACTGGATGCCACCAACCATATATATGAAAATGAAGCTAGCAAGGTATAATGATATGCAGGTAAGTCAGAAATACATACGTGCATTTATGCTCATGTGTAAGCGTATTAACTCCTGCATATCTAATGCTTAATACATAGAAAATGGGAACTTGAAGAGATTTCGGAATGTTGGATTGCCTGAAGTTATCATGCGTTTAATTGCAAATGATTTTGTGGTGCTTAATTGCGGACGCAAAGGAATGTTCTGTATAAGATTAGGGACTGCAGCTGTTTGTTATTTTGCTCATCTTGTTAGAACCCAAGGAGCAGGCGGTAACTTGTTTATTGCTAAAGTGGCTTACACTAGGTGTGTTCGTTCATACCTTGGAGGCGTCCGCTCATCTGCGTGATCTCCATGGAGTGTTCCCCTACTGGTGCTCCCCTCTGTGTTCACACCTCGTGCGCATGGAACTGTAATCCTGATGTTATCTTCAACTTTGGGAAAGTCGACAGGGCTCGCTGTTGGTGTGTCAGCTTGCACCACCACACTACTTATATCCGGCGCAGTAGTATCTACCTTTAATTCACTACGCCCATCCCCTTCAAAGGACTCGATTCAACTGCCTTCCGTCGGAGTCTTTCTGACCGCTGGGGACGTTCACTGTATGAACGTGTTTCCTCCTCCAACTCGTACAACTTCCTCAGCTCGCCGGCATTTACCCTCCGCGATTTACCTCGCCGTGCACTTGTATACACTGGGCCTCGCCGGTCGACTACCTCGTACTGTCCTTTCCACTTCGCTAGGAGTTTCCTCTCCCCTGGGCCGCAAGTGGGATAGCGTTGATGGTCCCTGTACTTCACTTCGAACCAACCTGAAACTCGATATTCCTTCAACCTTTGCTGGTCTGGAACTTCGCCATCATCCGCGCCTTAGTCGCCTGTAGGTTGCAGTTGGCGGTCTTCCGGTTATTCCGTGTCTCCTCGGGAGATATACGGTAAGTTGTCCACATTCCAATCCCTAGGTCCACAGGTAGATGAGGTTGACGACCGTACATCAAATGGAATGGTGATTTCTTTGTGGAAGCCTGTTTGGTTGTTTGATGGGCCAGCAATAGTAGCGGCAACGCTTCCTCCCAGTCTCCACCTTTCGGTGCTATCCACTCCTTGATGGTTCTATTGTTATGTTCCGTCAGGCCATTTGTTTGTGGTTGGTATGGGGTGGTGCGCAATTTCTTGATGCCAAGTCTGTCCAAACAGTTCCGGAAGTCTTCACTCTCGAAGCACGGCCCTTAGTCTGTTAATATGGCCTTTGGGATTCCGTGAGCCGCTACCAAGTGATTCATGACAGCATGAGTAACGGTGCTAGCCCGTTGATCCGGGATTCCTGTCGCCCCAAGCCATCGCGTGAAGTGTTCCGGCATCAATAACATGTACTGGTTGCCACGCCTAGTCAATGGAAACGGCCCCATCACGTCGACCGACCAAAGTTCACCAATTTCCGGGACCGGGATCGTCATCGTTTGCTGCTGCATTCCTCGGCACTCCGTTTTCATGAGGTGACATTGTATGCAAGAAAGCACGCACTTCTCAACGTCTCTTTTCATCACCGGCCAATACGCGCGTTGTTTCAGCAGATCGTAGGTCCTGGAACAAACTGTATGCGCCATCTCGTGACAAGAAACTACCAGCTTCTGTCTTAGTTTCATTGGAATGACTGGAAACGAATAGTTGCTACCTCCTGTTATCCACATTATGATCCCTGCTTCTTTCACTTGCAGCTTTCCCAGGTCTTTTGCAATCGGTCCAAGCTGCTTAAGTTGGTTTTTGTTAAAGTTTGTCTGACCAGCTAATCGCGCGGTGATCAACTTGCGCAGGATTTTGTCACTACGTTGCTCAGTTGCCAAACGTTCTGGATCCTGCTCGCACAGTATACCATTAATACCGAGAGCTACGCTCGGCAGGTCATCATCATATAACACGCGTGACAAGAAATCCGCCGTCTGATGTTCCCTCCCCGGCACGTGTTTTATCGTGAAATCATACTCTTGTGGGCGCAATGTCCATCTCGCCAGCTTTCCTCTGGGGCCTTTGGCAGATTTAATCCACTCCAACGGTCTGTGGTCTGTTTCGACGTGAAATCGCTGACCCAGGAGGTATGGCCGTCATTTATCCAACGCCCAGACAATTGCGAGACATACTTTCTCTATGGTTGAATACCTGCCTTCCGCAGGAGTCAAAGTTAAGCGGGCAAACTCAATTGTCCCATTGTTTTGTTTCAACACCGCACTGATCCCGACATCGCTGGCGTCAGTGGCTACAGTGAACACCTCACCAGCAATGGGCAATTTCAGGGTTAACTCCTGCCTTCTTATTTCTTGTAGAATCTGATCAAAGGCTCGTTGAGCTCCTGCATACCAAGTGAATTTCCTGTCTCTTTTTAACAGCTTGTACAAGGGTGAGGCCAAGGTGTTAAAGTCGTGGAAGAGGTTGCTGTAGTGTCAGGCGCGGCCCAGGAATGTACGGAGAGTGCGTTTCGAGGTGGGAACTGAGCTGCCTTGTATCGTCATTATCTCCTCAGGTAGCGGTTTCAGTTCGCCTTGTCCGACTTTATGGCCCAGTAAGGTGACACAGGTCTTTCCGCTCTGGGACTTTGGTCAATTTATACGAAGTCCCGACTGCTGAATGTGTTCAAGAACTGCCGCGAGATGATGGATATGTTCCGCTTCTGATTGGCTATACACCACGATATCATCCCCGTACACAACCACGTTTTCCAATTCACTCAGCAATCGCAGCATTAGACGTCGGAAGGTAAACGAGGCTCCTGATAATCCATAGGGCATCTTAAACTGGTACTGTTTCTCACCAACGGTACACGCCGTCTTCTCTCGAGCTTCCTGTTTTATTGCCAGTTTCCTGTATCCTGGTCTCAAGTCCAGGACCTTGAATATCCCCGACTGGTGCAGCCGATCAAAAATGTCAGCGCCTTATGGAACTGGAACGAGGCGAGTCAAGGCAATTTCATTCAGTCTTCGGAAGTTGACACAGAATCGGTACTTCCCATTCGTCTTCTTCACTAAGACCACAGGAGAGTTGTACGGGCTATGTGCCTCCTCAATCACGCCAGCGTCCAGCACTTCCTGCACTTGCCTGTTCACCTCAACCTCCAGATGGATTGGTATCCTTCGAAGTCAATGGGGCCGAGACGGTTGGCGCGTTAGTGGGATGGTGTGCTCGATCCAGTCGCAAAACCCATATTGGCTGCTGTCATCCGTAAACAAGGGCTGGTATTTGTTGATCAGCGACTGCAAAGATGGGCTCAACAGCAACACAGCAACGACCGACTGCGACGATCTCATTTCTTCACGATTAATGAGTGGTAATGACCCGCATTCCATTAGCAACTTCATACGCTTTAGAGCAATGACAGCTTTATTGAGCTCCAGGAAATCTGCTCCCAATATGGTTTGGTTCGCATCTGGTGACAAGAGAAAGAAGCATGTTCGCTTTCGTCCCCCGATTACCACGGTGTGTTCGGCTATCCCATCAATTCCCAATGAATGACCCCCAACCGCCCTTACGATCGTGCAGCACGAGTGAAGCTTTTCACCACGCCGATGATTGATTAGTGACACCGCGGCACCCGTATCATTCAGAGACCTTTCCATCGTTACGTTTACTTCCAACGTTGCTGCAACCGCACTCCTGCTCAACGCCCCAAGTACACAATCCTCGATTCGAAAAGAAAAATAAGGTTGCACACGTTTATTCGACACCCGGGTAAAACCAGGCCTCATTGTCTCTTCCAGTGCCCCTTTTTCCCTCAGATGAAGCAACATCCCTTTGTGCGCACCCGATAACGCTGAACGCAAAGCCCACTGATGTCTTCCGTAAGCTGTTCCATCATCCGTTCCAAGTTGTCCATCCGTTCCACATTCTCATGAGGCTCTTCCTTCAGCGCAGCTTGTGGTGCGTCGCCCAGGTCTCGAGTAACTTGCGCCAACTCCTCCAATTGCACCTTCCGCGTAGCATTCGCAATCCGAAGGCGCTCCGCGGTTGGCTGTGGTAGGCCGGCCAAAAGCTGATCCACCAGCAACTGCGTCCTTGACGGCCCATCCAACCCCGGCAAGGCGCGGTCCAACAAGCTCCTGAGGTGCACCGCAAACACGAGGGGATCCGTCCCAGCACCAAGAAGCGACGCCTTGAATTGTCGCATCGCCTCCTGACGCTCCGCTGGCGTGCCCATGCCAGAGAGCGACGCTTCCTTCACGGTGGTCCACTCCAACTTGACCGGACCTCTTCGCGCCGCCTCCAGAACCGCTTTCGCCTTGCCCTTGATGAGACTCCGCAGGGCCGCCATCTACGCTTATCCGTCCTCAGTCCTACCGCCTCTGCCACCTCGTCGAAATCCTCCATAAAAGCCTTCACATCCCCATCTTCAAATGGTTCCGGCCAGGAAATCTTCATGACTTGCGAGGTCACGGCACCAAATCTTAGAACCCAAGGGGCAAGCGGTGACTTGTTTATCGCTAAAGTGGCTTACACTAGGTGTGTTCGTTCATACCTTGGAGGCGTCCGCTCATCTGCGTGATCTCCATGGAGTGTTCCCCTACGGGTGCTCCCCTCTGTGTTCACACCTCGTGCGCATGGAACTGTAATCCTGATGTTATCTTCAACTTTGGGAAAGTCGACAGGGCTCGCTGTTGGTGTGTCAGCTTACACCACCACACTACTTATACCCGGCGCAGTAGTATCTACCTTTAATCCACCGCAGTCTGACTTCTGCCAGATGTCCTAAATAGAATTATATTGGTTCACGCAAGAAAAGTTGATTTTGTTTTAACCATTTGTATGTATGCATCAAAGACGGTGATTACTCAGTTCGGAGCTTAAGGGGTTTTGGGGAAAATGGGTCCTTTAAACATGTAAAAAAGTTTAAAGAATATTGTTTCGGGAAGGGTAACGTAGTTAATCTGGTGTATGCGGTGAAGTAGTGAAGCTGGAATTCCGTAAAGTTTACCGTAACAGTTGGAGAAGGCGTCGTGCTTTGTATCCATTTATCTCCACTGAAGATGCAGCCTGTGTTACGTCACTTATTGGTGCCGCGTTGTATTTATATAGGAACAAGCTGATGGGAAGAGTAACAAGACGTACTGATTAGGAAGTGAATCTTTGGAGCAACGGAATGACAGTGGAATGGGAACCTGTGCGCAAGATTATGTTGAACTGATATACTCAATGTGGTTGAAAGGTCGTATATGAGCGTATCAGGTGGGCTCAAGCGGTATGCAAATATTCTCGTCTAAGTGGGTCCGTTTCGAACGCTCATAACTCACCAAGTGAAAATACTGAAAATGGTTCATCATGTAGCATTACAGGACCAAATGAGGGCGCAAGGAGATAAACATTAGAAAAGCGCAGTGCAATAGAGAAACAAGGTTTACGAAGAATGTACAGTTACCACCGCAGGTTCATCGTTGAAAATAACTGTATAAGGTAAATGTACCACGTTCTTAATGGACAAGAATTTTGTTCGCAGTACTTGCAGCGCTGCGTCACACGTCATAATGGAGGAACTGGCCCATATATTGGCGGTGGGTTATGGAACAACCCACTGAACCTGTGGGCTTGTAGTCCGCTGCAAGGAACCTGTAGACTGTGCATGTGACCTTTGCGATGTGGGACGACAAGTCACAGTGAAGGTGGTGGCCCTGAAAAGGGCCGCTGCTCCGTACGCTAAGCAATGTAAAATGTAGACGCACCTGGAAAGCGAAGGAAGACCGGACGTGGTGCTATGGCAGGAGACGGCTAATTCCTCGTACTTCACAGGATTACCAAGGGCGGTAATTAGGACGGCGGAGTGCGGAGCATGTGTACCATGCCTCTGAAAGTAAGGTCATCCTTGCAATTGGAGGTTACCTTTAACTAGCTTTAACTAACAACTGATATAGTGGTACTAGTCGGCGCGAGGAGGGCTAGGGGCAGCGGTACCCTGGACGGTGGGGGCGGCGCATATGTACTTTGGCTTTGAAAGAGAGGTCCTCGTTGAAATCCCACCTTACATGTGCCCATGTATCACTGATGAACACTCGTGCTGCCATTACGTGAGGAAGAAGCCGGTGACAGCGTTCACTGGGACGGCGGAACATGTAATTTTGGGATGTGGAAGGGCTGGCATTATGGAAATGAAATGCTACCTAGGACTAGGTCTCACGGATGCATCATCTTGCGATGGCAGTACTTTGTAGCAGGGCCAGTGGCAGCGTTCACTAGGACGACGCGTGTTACTTGTGCTCTGAGAGAGAAGTGTGCGTTGCCATCCAATTGTACATGTGGCTATGTATCAACGATGCATCCCCTGGCGGTGGCAGTACGTGGATGATCAGTTGCAGCGTTAACTAGGACGGCGGAGGATGATGCATATCACTGGGGCTATGAAAGGGAAGCGAAGAGAAGAGATCACCAAAATCCAATGGTACTGTGTCTGTATATCAATGATTCATCACATGCACGTCATTGATGGACTTTAACAAAGCAGTAATAAGAGGGAGAGGACGCGCTTACCTTAAAACCTTACTATCCTAAGCTAACAGTCATGGTCACGGCGCCCGTTCCTTGTGTAGACAATGGACTATCACATACAGCTGGCTATATTACAAAGATAAGAAGGCATCCTAGGGACAGCTTCCTTGCGGTTTTTATTGCCCCGCGTCATAATCAGCCGTTACCCGCAGATACCTTATTACCAAACACACATCAAACAGGTAAAGCAATTAGAAGAGGGCAGAAGACGCGCAACTGGCTTCCGTTGCAAGCCATGTCTTGTATAGTCTGGGGCCAAGCAAAAGGCGAGTCAGTGGACCCCAGCTTGGACGACTAGACGGACCAACGGCAATCAGGTTGGTCGTCGATAAATTCAGTTCCCGCTGTCAAGTCCACTTTTGTCCACCTGGAACTTTGCGCCACCATATAAATGCAAGAATAAACAAGACCCTCCTAGGTAAACATTGACCAGGCATACGTAGCACGTGCCCGAGGCAACGCAATTTATTCAGTTCTGTCGGTTGTACTAGAGAGCTAGCATGGTTATAATAACGTCGTACTGTCCTACACGCATGAGTTTTGTAAAGACTATGTTGCTAATCGACATCAGCAATGGTGCGCAGAAAACGATAGTTAAAGACTTCAACGCTCCTCAGATATTTGCACCGACTTTACCAAGCCAAACTACCATAGAGCAGAACATCCCTCCCTGTGGCCTTGTATACACCGACTTGCGGATGCAGCTACGCACCCATCTGTTTCGAAAGATGCAGCAGGTTCTAGAAGGCAGCTCTGACCGTTGCAATGCATGAGTAGAAGTCATTTTTCATGCGCTTATTGTTCGTCTGCGGTATCCATGGCGCTGCTTAGCTTGACTCATGTCACACGGTCTTGAAAGCAATCCTCTCCAAGTACTGTTCGTTTTGCGGACTAACAAGATTCCATATAGTCGTAGCAGTTTCCCTGTTATTTCAGACATGTGCTTGATGTCAGTAAGTGCTAGCCGTTTAGCTACGTGCTCTCGCTGTGTTTGGAGCACTATTTTCTTTAGACTTCCTCTGAGCAAAGCTTTTGGATACCGGGTATTGCAAAATACCCGGTATAGATGGCCAGCTTCATTCTTCCTCAATCGTGCCTTGCTAAAGTGTGTTTCAGCCCTTCTGAAAATGCACTAACTTCAGTTTTTGTTGTGGTTTAGTGGTTGGTTGCTCTGGTAGTTTGCTATTTCGTCTGTGCGTATCTTCTTCTGACATGCACATGTGTGAAGTGTTCCTTCAGTGTTCCTGAAGTCCGGTATATCTGAGAATGGTGCTTGGTTGTCCTTTTCGAGTTCAATGGTAAAATTGGTATTCTGGAATGTGTTGCTGGATTGCTCCTGGGGTACTCTTTGGAAGCTAGTTTAAATAAGACAAACGCGTCCTCCAAGTACCGGAAGCATAATTTCGCTTTGATTAACGTTAGTTTGATAATCACCAGATTTTGCAGCACAGCTTCTGCAAAAGGTCCTAAGATGGGCGATCCCTTGGGCGTTCCTTTTATTTGATGGTACACTTGCCCATCAACCTAATAAGTGGTTACGCAGAGATCCAAACTGTCCATATTCCCTCCAGCTTAATCCATCTTCTTGTTTTCGGTTGGTTTCGTAGTAATTCCATCATGATTTCGGTTACAAGTTCGTGACCAGTCGACGTGGCGTCCGGTGATGTCAAAAGACAGCATGACTTTATCCTCCTCTGTGGTAACACGACTCAGGTGCTTGTGGAATTGTTTAGCACTGAGGATGTTCTGTTCAGATTCGGTAATTAGACGTTTTCATTTATTCCACATGCAGTTTTCCAATTTGTACGATAGGTTCCTGGCAACGAGACAATTGTACGCAATGGGGCTCCGACATTGTGTACCGTTAGTAGTCCATGAAACGTTGCAATATTGTATCCTCAGCTTTATCTACCATCGCTCCTACTTGGTAACCACTACGTGGTTCGTAGTTTTTTAATCTTGTGTTAACATGGGCAACCAGTTTCGTACTGGATCCAGATTTATTAACTGATTACATTTTATGAAGAACCAGAACGCCATCACTTCGAACTACGTATCGTAGAAAGCCGACAATACAGATATGTCGACCTGCTATCCGGAAACCACAAGGCGGCCGTTTCGCCCTATTGGGGCTCATCAGTAGTGCGCATCCTTCTATCCACTGCTGAAGATCGAACCCATGACTGCCAGTGGCTCATGCTAACTAGCCCGCAGCTTATGCAAATGCATTATGGAGGACTGTATCTGACTATCATGAATAGTTAGCTAAATGCGACGAACAAAAATGCTCACCAAAATCCTTCCATTCATAAGTAATACCAAATCGCCCGTACGGATTCCACAAAATGCCATGTCGTATCATAGCTGCCGTAACCGGGAAGTCCTGACGCCGGAAGGCCGACCGCTGTCATCTGCATGGCAGGTGCCTGCATGGCAGTGGAGGATGCGTCGGGCTATATCGCCTTTACCTAACAATTCATGATAGTCAGATATCGTCCTCCATGGCGCAATTGCATACGCTGCGGGCTAGTTGGCAAGAGCCACTAGCAGTTATTGGTTCGATCCTCCGCAGAGGATCGAAGGTTGCGCACTACTGAGGAGCCCCAATAGGGCGAGCCGGCCGTCTGGTGCTTTTCCGGACAGCTGGTCGACATATCTAAATTGTCTGCTGATTGCGACGTACAAAATTACGTGTCTTAAAGCTTACAGCCATTGGAAATTCGGGGCAAGCTAGAGAGTTCTTCTAAGTATGGTACTCCACAGATAATTTGTTAAAGCGACGCGTTGAGCTACTTACTACCTGAACGTGCGTGGATAGGGTCGCTTGTTGAGGGCACACGGATTCCGGGGTTTTGGAATCGGTTATGCGTTTGTCATTGGCAACGTCCCAGGCACAGGAGGGTTGTGAGGTGTAGTGGTTGCTTCTGTACCATCTGACGTTGGCTCGACGTACGCGGGGTTATGACGGTCGATGCTCACAGACTCGTTGGATCGAATCTTATCCAGGACAAAGTATTTCGGTTTCCGCGACAAGACCTTGAATGGACCTTCATACGGCGGTGTCAATGGTATTCGAACCGCATCGATTCGGATAAAGACGAACGGACAAGTGTGTAAGCCTTCATGTATACGCTGCTCGTGCGTGCTTAGTCGAGGTGGGTCGGTTTAATGGATTGAAAATGGTGCTTTAGGCGTTCAGCATAGGACGTAGGTTTCAGTTTGACGGTGGTTCGTGAGTCTAGTATCATCTAGCCTGGGAGTCTGAGGGTGGTGCCAAAGCCAAGTTCGGCTGGGCAGCATCCGATGTCTACTTTGACGGTATTACGTATACCAAGAAGAAGAGCTGGAAGGCGTTCAGTCCAACGAGCATAAGGCAAACTAGCTGTAATGGCAGCTTTCAGTTGTCGATGCAATCGTACGACTAGGCCATTGGCAGCAGCGTGATAGGCAGTCGTCTGAAAATGAGCACAACCGAGCAGTCGACTCAAGTCACGGAAAAGCGTGGAACTGAATTACGATCCTCTGTCAGTAGTGACAGTGGCTAGCACACCAAAGAATGAAATCCACGATTCAACGAAAGCACGTGCAACAGCTTCAGAGGATATATCACGTAAGGGAATTGCGTGGGGCAAACGAGTAAACCTATCAACACAAGTCAACCGATAAGTGGAACCGTTAGAAGGTGGCAACGGTCCTACTACATCAAAGTGAATGTGTTTGAAACGGGCTTCGGGGAGTGAAACAGTACCAGGAGCTGTAACAGTGTGTCTGTGAACCTTGCTAGTTTGACAACTAAGACAGGTTTTGGCCCATTGTCGGATGTCTGTGCGCATATTGGGCCAGGTGTAACGGTCGGTAATTAGCTTCACAGTAGATCGAATACTGGAGTGCGATAATCCATGAAGATGGTCAAAGACCACTCGCCGTAGGACTGTGGAACAAACGGTCTAGGTTTACCGGTGGAAATATCACAGTAGATCCTAGCGTCAGAATTAAACACGGGCAATTGCAAGAGTTTTGACGACGTGTTTGATCAAAGCTGTGTTGATTCTGGGTCATTGGCTTGGGCAACAAACATTTGCTCTAGATCAATGGGTGAGGGTGAAAACTGGTGGATGTGAGCACGTGATAATGCGTCGGCGATAAGATTGTTAGGACTGTCAATATAGCGAATATCAACACAAAATTGGGAAAGATAATAAAGAGGTCGAGTCTTTCTAGTGCAGTAAAGGTCAGAAGTTGCACGAAAAGCAAACGCAAGGGGTTTATGATCTGTCAAGATAACAAAACATCGACCCTCAAGAATGTGACCAAAAGGCTTTACAGCCAGGTACATGGCAAGGAGCTCTCGACTGAACGTACTGTACCTGGTCTGGGCAGGTCGAAGCTTCCGTGACAAGAAAGGCAAGGGTTGAACTTCGTTATCCACGAGCTGCTGCAATACGGCACCAACGGCGGATTGTGAAGCGTCTGTCTTGAGAATGAGAGTGGCGCTGTCGTCCGTTCTAAAGTAAGCGAGGGAAGTAACTTGCCCCAGCACTAAAACTCATTAGGTAACGTTCCTCTACATAATTGGTGACCCCGTGTTTTTTGAATACCTTGGTTTTTCTTCATTATGTATTCTCAACCTTCTTGTGAACAGGTATCTGAAAAGTCCGTTATATTTTCTTTGCCATCCTTCGAGGTGTCGAACCCATGTGTTTGGTTTATTCAGGTTTAATCTATCTTTCGTTTCCGTAATATTACCTCGCATTCTACAATGTTTTCATACGTTACTGCCCATTTACCTACACACATGGCTGCAGAGGTCATTGATATCCTTGACCCCATACAGACTGACTCACCTTATGATATGCTCAAGGCAGCCATCTTAAAACGCCTGACTCCATATCAAAAGGTTGCGTGTTCGGGTCACGTCGGGGTCACCAGTTATGTAGAGGACCGTTACCTAATGAGTTTTAGTGCTGGGGCAAAAATACAATCTTAGGTAAAAACACAAAATAGAGGAAAAATCACTGTACTTGCGTTGTAGTTCCTTCTTCAATTGATGTTAGTCCAATGTCGACTAGAGATGCTAAAATTTAATCTGAGTAATGGATAGACGTGGCAGCGGCACAATCACAAGCAGCAGCGAAACCGAAGGCAGTACGACGTTAGCGAGTAGAAATTGTTGTATTCCAAATTTGTGAAGTTAAAATATGGCACAAAGTGATCAGTAACAGAAATGATAAAAACAAAGATAAAATACCGTGTAATCACAACCACTACAATGTCAACTTGAGTGGTGACGAAAGGTTTCCAGCCAAACTGCCGAGCGCGGCTTATATTTTGCGCGCTTAATCTCGTTATAAATCTTTTATTATATATAAATTTTACGCATAGATGTAAATTTGCGCGAGATTGTCTATGCACGTACTACTGCTTGTACATGATTCTACACGGTGGTAGTTACATTTTGTTGTCACCCGTCGCTCTCTGGAATGCACACGAATATATTTGCCGCTGTACGCCAACTTTGAGCCCTCTGGCTCGAATTATAAAATAGCGTAAAATATAATTATAATAGATAGTGCGTATAATTTACGGAACATCAGCTCTTGCAATCATCTAACAGGTTTGTTGGAGTTTAAAGTGTATACTTTGGAGGATTTGTTTTACTTTGCTATTAACGTCCCTTCAGCAAGGCCAGGCGTGACCTTGCGCTGGTCTCTAAAGTAGTGTAAAGAGTGATCGAAACTAGTTTGGCGCGTGGTTGAATTTAAATCGTTGCTCTGACGGCACCTTTTTTGTCTGCCTTTCAGAAAGACACTCCTGCGCAATTATTGAAGACGGACAAAAACCTGAAGCGAACAGTTGACTGTAACTTTTCTTACACCCCTTCCTATGTTACTGATTCTTTCATATAGAGCCTACGTGCTGCGTAATAGACGTTCCGTTTCAATCTCTAGAATTCTCCCTTGCCTGTATGCTATAATTGGCGACCCTGCCAGGATCAAGAGATAATGGCAAAGCCAGGTAAACTGTCTGGAGATGAAGTTCAGCCGCTGACCTCCGATCCTTTGGAATTTTTGTCGGACGCTATGCGGAAAATGACAACAAACCTGACGCCCGCCCCTTCCTCACCCCCGTTACCCCTTCCGGAAAAGTTTTCCAGGCATGCCAAATCTACGATGGGAGAAACAAGTGCAAATGTACGTCAATCACTTTCCAGCGCAACAAAGTGGTACTGTTATCATGGGCCTGCTAGCAGGCAAAGCATTTGACAAAGTTATCGATAATAAAGTGTTATATGGAGAACTCACCACGGAAACCTTCGCTGCTCTTCGCCGTATTTTAGATCGGCCGGGCCTGCCCGAAGAACTGCGCAGAGTTTTCCATGCCCGGTATCAAAGACCGGTAGAAAACGTGGAAACATTCGTTCGCGAATTGCGGAGGAGGGCTGTAAGTGCTTATACAGATGTAACGCCGGAACAACAGGACGAGCGCGTGTTAGAACAGTTGCTCGAGGGCATCCAGATTCCCTCGGTAAAAGGGAGTTCCGTTTACGAAGCCCTACGTGTCTTCAGGCAGCACTAACAGTGGCAGATCAACTAGAACAAGTCGACGCGTCCATGGGCCCCATGGAACCATGCTGCGCGCTGAATCGATACAGCCACGCTAGATTCCAACCACCAGACCGAAGCAATTGGAATCGCCTCCGGTTTCGAGGGAATTACTCGCGACGTGCAGTGCAATCATACTTCCGAAAGCCCCGCCCCCCACCAAGAAGAGGAAATTTCCCGCCAAACCGTGGCAGGCGAAATCTTCAAGGTGAGTGTGGTCGTGCGAAGTCAGTTTTCATTCCCGCCGTCACTAGTACAACGTCCGCATTTTCATTAACGATAGAGCTAATCGTAGCAGGGGTGCCACTGGTAGGTCTAATTGACACAGGGGCATGCAGGAGCTTAGTCCGAGCTAATATAACCAAGTCGCTGACAGAGTGTATATGGACACCAGGTTACTGTCACCTGACCGCTTCTAATGGGGACCCCCTGGCTGTTCGGGATTCTATCACTGCTCAGGTGCACATTGCTAACGGAAAGTTTTGCCATGAGTTTATTGTCGCCGATAACCTTCCATTTTCTGTAATCATTGGAATGGACTTATTGAGACGTCTGAGATGTCACTTAGATTTAGACAAACGCCAGTTGATCACAGAGTTGTGTTGTATTGCACAAACAAGGTCACGCTGACAGTCTTAAAACTTTTACGATTTGTGGGAGCCCCTCTGACGAGGAACAACGGGTAGACACGTTTATCTGCTCACTCGAGTTGCCAACGGACGAGAGAACGTTGGTAAAGCTCAAAGAAGTGCTGCTAGCACACTCTGATGCATTCGCCTGGCAGACTGGAGACCAGGGCCGCACCAGCGTCGTGAAACGTCTAATCGACACGGGGAACGCGACCCCGATTAAGACTCACCCAAGCCGGATCCCAGTGCACTGGCAAGGCGAGCTGCAAAAGCTCATAGACGTGATGTTGAAAAAGGTATATATACGACCCACTACTTCTCCATGGGCAGCCCCAGTCGTCTTGGTAAAGAAGAAAGACGGTGGCTTTAGGCTGTGTGTTGATTATAGGCGGCTAAACAAAGTCACGCGGAAAGATGCATATCCACTGCCCAGAATTGATGACCTTTTCGACGCGCTCGGAGGGTCGGATTATTTCAGCACGCTAGATTTGGTGTCCGGCTATTGGCAAGTGAAAGTTGAAGATAGTGACCGAGCGAAGACAGCCTTTGTAATCCCTTCAGGTCTTTATGAGTTTCAAACAACGCCTTTCGGCCTAACAAACGCTCCTGCAACATTTCAGCGCCTTATGCAGAAAGTGCTTCGGGATTTAATTCCTCACAAGTGTCTCGTCTATCTGGACGATGTCATCTTACATGGGAGAACAAAGGAGGAACAACTAAGCAATCTGGCTGAAGTGTTAACGTGTCTAATCAAGGTAGGTTTGAAACTACAACCAAAAAATGTCGCTTATTACGAGAAGAAGTTATCTATCTCAGACACATCATCTCTAGAGCAGGCATCCGGACAGATCCGCGCAAGGCAGACCAGATAAAGGCGTGACCAATTCCCACTAATGTCGAGGAGTTACGCAGTTCCTTAGGACCGACATCATACTACCGTCGATTCATAAATTGGTTTTCGGAAGCCGCAGCCCCTTTAAACGCGTTGTCGCAGAATAATCGCGATTTCGATTGGACTGTCGAATGTCAAACGAGCTTCGACCGATTGCGTGAGTCTCTGTGTACCGCCCCGATGTTAATCTTCCCCGATTGTCACCACACGCTGGGGAGTTTATCTTGGACACGGATGCTAGCGATCAAGCCATTGGAGCGGTTTTGTCACAAAAAGGGCGGGATGGCATAGAGAGCGTGGTTTCATACAGTAGTAGAAGCCTTACGTCAAGAGAAAGAAATTACTGTACGACGAGGAAATAAACGTTGGCGTTGGTGTTTTTCATAAAACAAAACCGGCACCACCTTCTAGGAAGAAAATTCTTGGTACGGACTGATCACCAATCACTCAGGTGGCTGCAAGACTTCTGGGACCCAGAGGGCCAGATTGTGCGATGGCAGGGGCAGCTACAAGAGTATGAGTTCGAATGTCACCATCGGCCTGGGAACTACACGCAAAGCGGACGCGCTATCGAGGATTCCGTCTCGAGATCACGGAAACTGTCCTTCTTGCATTACGCAACACGTAGCGCTAGTCAACCTGCAAAAAGCCGAGGATGGCTGTTAGCAACAGGCACAGGCTTCGGACTCAGACATATCGCTTATCTACCACGAGCGGCGCTCGGGAAGGGACAAACCAGCCCCGAAAGAAATGGAGGGGAAAAGCTACGAGGCACGGTGCTTGTGGGCGATGAGGGATAAACTCGTCATCGAAGAGGCTGTGTTGGTCTTCGATTTCGGCCCCACGGACCTGAGGAGGATCGTAGTTCCACAGGCCTTAGTTACGGAATTGCTGTCGGAACTGCACCAACAGCTGGGACACGTTGGGATCAATAAACTCGAATCGGCGGACTGTCGACGATTTTGGTGGCCGCATCAACGAAGAGACGTTGTCAACTTCTGGCAAGCTTGTGAACGATGCGCCACGTTCAAAACTCCGCCTACTGCTAATAGGGCCCCATTACAATCCATGACAGCAGGTTACCCGAACGAAATAGTTGGAGTAGACCTCGTTAGTCCACTACCGGAAACGCCGAGAGGGAATCGCTACCTTCTAGTCATGGTAGACTACACCAAATGGTGCGAAGCCGGGCCAATCGCGCAGACTGATACTCTCACTGTTACAACGGCGATGACTAACCGCTGGGTTTGCCAATGGGGAGCACCTGGGCAATTGCATTCCGATAGCGGCGCATGTTTCGAAAGCTCACTGGTTCAGGAGTTTTGCAGAGCACTCGGTATTGCTAAAACGCGAACAACGGCCTATCATCCACGGGGGAGTGGACAGGTTGAACGTAGGAATCGGTCGTTGAATTCACTCTTGAAGCCGTTCGTGGACCAGAACATTTACGAGTGGGACACGTTGTTGCCTAACTGCTTATTGGCCTGTCGCAGTCCGGTCCACTCCTCTACCGGGCAAACGCCGTCGTTTATGTGGACGGGTAGAGAAGTTCGGTTGCCCTCGGATGTCCGATTACAGAGCTCACAACAGGTATACTTGTCGGTCATTGAACACGCCAGTAAACTCCTTGACTCCGTTCGACGCACACACAAAAGCGGCACGCATCCATTTGGCGAAAGCTCAACGGCGACAGAAGGAATACTACGACAAGAAGGTCTTCGGTGTCCCTTTGAAAGCAGGCGACCTCGTGATTACTCCATGTTTCCACATTGTGTGCACCTGCATTTCATCGAGACCACGTTGAAAGAACCGTACTAATGGTTCGGCAAGGTTCATGGACGCTGTATTCAATGCCTTCGGTTTGATGTCGTCCACGGCAAGTGTGCTGTGCGCGAGTCATGACGTTAGCGTTTTTAACATATTGGCTGCCTTGAACAATACGTGGTTTAACCCTGTTGGCGATTGAAGCTGGGTCAAAGGCGCATGAAATGATGAATCACTTCGGAAAGCCATTCACTCCCCGGGTGGATAGAGCCAGAGCGGATCGCGCACGGAGTCGCCATGATTTGAAAGCTTTCCACTGGTGTTATCGAGTTGCATACTTTGTGTTGAGACAAAAGAACAGTGGTGTTTTCGTAAAAACTTCTTGTGGAAATAGTACACTTATGTGAATTACATGTACCAGATATCAACTTGTCCGCCACCTTGACTGCACAGTAATATTAAAAGTATTTACCGCGTCAGCAATGGTTAAATCATACATCGCAATGTTTCTGCAGTGGACTGCATACATCAGATGTCATGAAAAACGCCTGCATAGCTGTAAGACGAGCCAATGGTTGCTGTCCATTATAGTGAGCTCTATGCGCGAAAGCGTTAAGATACAGGGTGAACAACAGTGGACCAAGGACGACCCCTGCGGAACATCACTTAAAATTAACTCTCGGAAGTAGATACACGACTCCACCCGAACGCACATCCAGCTACCCAATAGATATGCCATCCTTCACTGTAGCGCTTGCCAAAATAAACCGATTTACCATGCTACAAGATGGTAAGGAAAGTGTAGCCTTTACTAAAACCATGCTGAGACGAACTGATCAAGTCAAACTTCCTGGATGAAGCTTCCAAGTCATCTCTTACGAGCTTTGCCTGTAATGTGACATGCCCACCAGTTAAACTGACGGGCCCGTAGTTCTCAGAAAAGTTCTTTTTCACACTGCTTTAAAATGGAGCGCAGTATCGCTTCCCTCTAGTCTGATGGTGAAGAGCAGTAGTGCAGGGACTTTCATCCAAACGCCTGATTGGTTTACGATGCTTATATGTGCTTTCATACAACCAATTGTGGTGAATAGCATCTGCCCCAAGCCCCTTGGCTGGATTCAGTTCCGATAATAGCATCAGCACTTGAGTATCTGGAACGGTAATACCCCTTAGCGAGAGTCACCTTCAAATCAACGGACGGCAAGCAAGGTTCCGGGACAGATGCCAACGCACACTGTTCCGCAAGCAGACAGGCGTTAGTTTATCCGTTTTAGCAATATTTCTCTTAGTACCAAACAAGATATATACGAAGAAACGCCTTAAATTTACCGGAGCCGAGTCCAACAACTCTATTTCTTAGCACAGTCAAAAGACACACAGTTGTCGTTCAGAGGTGTTCCGTGCTTCTTGATAGCGCCAAATTAGCGTCAGCAGTTGGTCCGCGTGTTCGTCACTAGAAGTGCAGCTGAATCAAAGCACGGCGGCTTCGCCTTTTTAAACTTCCACACATAAACGGGGATAAGCGGGAGACACGCCAGACAAGGAAGACATGAATTAATCCTGCGCCGTCTAAAACTCATCGTAGACGGAGATGCAGTGGGGCGAAGTTGCGACCTTAGCTCTGATAGCGGGGAAATCCGCTAGCCAATTATCCGGATTGCGAATGTGATCATCACCCTAGTCTAGGAAAGCGGCACGCTTGAAGGACACACAGACGTGGTCGCTAGCAATCAGGGGCGGCTCGTAAGTAGTTTCACTTAAAAAGCTACAGACAGCGAAGCTGAGCTCTAGGAGGGTCAAGGTTTATCCTACCATGAATCTAGTGCGCTGGTCCACGATCTGGTGTAAGGGCAAAGCAACGTTAGGTAGAGAATAGCGGTGGCCGGCAGCACATCCACGCAGCCGACTGACGTAAAGTCTGCCAGTCCATCTCCGGGAGGTTAGATTCCACCAGAATTGAGCAACCAATAGCCGACTGAACGCGAATGAAGTCAATAAGTCTATTCAAAGTGCTTTCAAGTACCCCGTATAGTAAAACAATGGTTAGCTGCTTAGGGCAATGCACTTAATCCGAAACAGCCTCTTCTGCCCCATCCGATGAAGATACCGCGTACATGTTGGAAATAATTTAGTTAGATTTAAAATAAAGGACTGCGTTTCCACCATGACGATCGAATGCCTGGTAAGCTATCAGTAATGCGTAGCCTGGTAAGCTGATCTCACTCTCCGTAACGTCGGTTGACGACCATGTTTCGGTGAATTCATAGACGTCGGGTAGAGTCTGGTACACAAGGTCACCGACTTTGCAAGCCTAGGTTTGCAAGCTACACACGTTACAAAGAACTTCCTGTGTGCTATCGGCATAGTGAGCACTGAATTTTGCGCGACCGGAAAGGGTTTTGTCGGGGTAGACTGCCATCTTAACACCCGAAAACACATCAATTTAAGACCCTTGTCTCCAGCTTCATGGAGAGCTTTAACGTTTTGATGGCCACTTGGAGCTTCAGTTTATCAGCCGAAGAAAGGTCAGGCTGTAAACTGACCACAGAGCTCCTGAGTTTGAAGACGAAAAGCAAAAGAGCCTGGCGTTCAGCCGGAGTGTAAAGAACCACTCACAATAAAGAGGTCGGGGTTATGCTATTTAATCTGCACGTCGCCAATTCTTATGCCTTTTTTCATTGTAATGCCGGGAGACCAGGGCGACACTAATTAAGAGACACCAAGTCTAAACATTGGAGATCCTCTGTGATACGCTGCGTCGGTAATGTACCAGTGAGCTAAGATATGCCCCTAAATATCAGGATATAGTTGGTAAATAAGTAGCTACGACGTGAAGCTTGTGCTATTGGTGCCACCCAACCAGATAGGCGCACGTCCATAGTAGGTATTTAATTTCTATCGAGGCACAAGTCAATGCCCGAGGCGGAAAAATATTAGGACTTGTAGGCAAAGGGACTGATTGCGAATCACCAGTCATGCCGAGATCAGGTGAAGACGGTGCGATCTGTTTTAACTTTTTTCGCTTTTTTGGTAGATACAGTGTCATGCAATTTTACTACACTAAGTGCGGGATCAAAAGCGCAATCTGGAGGGTCTCCACAAAGGGAGGTAACCCTAAAGTGGCTGTTATATGGGTTGAATTGAGTGAGTTTGCTGCGTTACAAAAAGTCACAGTAACGTCTTAGCTAAGAGATCAAAAATTATCAAAACTGTCGGCAAGTTTTATGACCTCCCGTCTAAAGAAATCAACAATGGCAACAGAGGTTCTAGGTTACCTAACATGTAAACTGGTGGTGAGAAAAAGCTTGCTGCCCATGGACACCGATGAGTTCTGCCCTACAGTCGAAACACCTATAGAGCACACTTGCATTCAATGCCACAAACGTGTAAAGGCATAAAGTAAACCAGGATATGACATATGAAACCATCTTTTGACAGATATCACACTGCATTTCGCCAGATGACTCAGTAACCTACTCTAGGTAACTCAGCTTACCGCAGGGCATTGCTGAGTTAGATGAATCAAAGGGGCAGTTTCCTCTTGCTGTTTGTACATTAATAAGACGAAGAACAATGAAAATGAATAGACCAATAAAGGGATAAGAAAACGGTGAACTGGTTTGCTGAAATCGACTAAGCAATGGATGAGAGTACGTTCAGCTAATACCCTGGCAAACAAAAGGTTACTGATGACAACTCTCGAAATTACGACAGGTGGATATTTATAAGGATAAGTCGCAAAATTCCTTTTCCTTACGTAGGAAAACAACACGATTTATGAATTATCAAAAAATATTCAAATGTCAATAACATCACAAAACTTCAAACGCTGATGTGTTGGGCCTTTCATGCCCGTTTGATTTACAAGAAAAATAACAATGTCAACTTCCCTGTTCATTGTTATTTAACGCCTTTGACACAGTAAGCTCCCAAGAAAGAAAACTTGAACAATGAAATAGGCCAAGCATGCCGTGACAAGGGAAGCCACACAGAAAGCATTCCGAGAAAGCTAGAACTTCCGAGTGTTTTTGGATCACAGGAAAACTGACAAAGCAAAATTTTTGTTAATTGTTTTTTTTAAACTACTGATCACACACAAGGATTGCAGGAAGAAGTGCTCGAACGGTGAAACCCGCTAAGCAGGCCGTGACTTTGGACCTTGGAAAATATAGATGTTCAACAGAGGCGACTAAAGAGAATCACCTTCGTGGATGAAGTCAGTCACAGGCTTATCTTGTATCGATTAAGTATGGTAAAACGTATCAAGCTCCAAGTTGGTCCAGACTCAGACCTTGTGGATCGAGAATGATACAAGTTCGCCATCATTGAACTAAAGAGATGAAACGTTGATGGGAAAAGAATCTCCGTATCTTAAGTTTTCGATCCTTTCTAAGATTCTACGAATCAGGATATACAAGTTGCTCACATTTCAAAGAAGCTTGTTGGTTCCTGCCGCGGCCTGCGTTTATCTTTTAGCAACCTTCGTAGCTTTATAAAAAACGCGACAAACCCTGTGGTTACGTTGCATCTGAGTGACTGGACATCATAGGACTCGCAGGGACGTGGCGGAGTTCTGAGGGGCTAGCGCAGGAGATAAAACTCAGGGGCTATTCATACTTCCACTGCGATAGACGTCTGACTGCCTGCGGTGACGCCTTTAAGCGGCAGTCGGAATAGCGATTCCAGAAGACAAATAAGGTTGCAAAAAAACTTTTATTCGTTCAGAAAACGTGTTCTTTTTGGCATGACTAGAAAATGAAAGCGGAAAATGTACAGCACACAAGGTAATTGCGCTTTGCAATAAAAACGCATACCAAGCAGAATTAGCGACGCTCTATTCAAGCAATCGCCCGAGACAACCATTTCAACAACCCACACTGGCCTCCTAGGTGTACAACGAAGTAAGTTTTTATCCAGAATTTTACAGGCAAAGTGGGGGTATCTTCAGACTACAGTGTATCTGGTCTTCCTTGTGTAAGAGCGTCGTGAGCGTCTACAGAAACGATGATGGTCTGTGTGAGCAGCTGTGGTGTTCGATCCACCTCAGATGCGGACAGCTGCACTTGGATGCAATTTATCACATTACGCTCCGCAGTTGTTTGCATTGGCTGTCTCATCTCTGAAATCACAAGAGTCTTTCAGATTTGCTACTCATGATTGATATCAATTGTCCTCGGATACGGTTGCCTGAAGTTGAACCTATGTCCTGATATTGTGAGTTGGAAACAAAGTTCGTGAAACTAGCACTTGCAAGTGGAGCAGCGCAACACGTCTACCAGTCGATTGGAATAACGCCAAGCTCAACTCCGTCTTATTGAGACTTGGTGTTAATAATCTATGAACAACATGTGTATGACATTCAGGTCCAAGTGTAACTAGTAGCAAGCGATCATACAGTGCTCATCGCCAGTATCGATCTCACTTTAGTGTAGTCCCGTCCGCTGGATCCGGCTTACAATTACTGGAAAACTAACTTCGGCGGTCTAACTTGTGCCGCAAACTACATGAGCGGAAGACTGTTGGGATGATATTACATATATATCGACATTATTGTGTTCTCAGGTTGTACCATTGAAGCGTAAGAAACTTGGACCATTCAAGCAGCATTGATTCAACAAGGTTGCTGGTCAAACGGCCCGATATTGGCATAAATTGTGGGACGAATCGCTTCTCTTCAGCTCGTACAATGATTACGTAGCTTTTAAGAGACAGCGAAATATATGCAATAGTGCAAAGCGAGCAAGCTCCGACGGTTCAAACAGATGCAATCACCAACCCTCCTGCACCACGTAAGTAACGTGATTATTTTTTTAAATAAATCCATCGTTTTTAGGCTCTGCTTTGTTTCCAGTGGAATACGCTACTTTTGCAACATCTTTGTATGATGGAATGTTACAAACCTCGGAATGACGCAAATCAACACTTCTGTGTAGCTTTCGATGTGTGTTTTGAATTCTTTAGAAATTCATGCACTGCATCGTGCGCTTCACAATGGCGGATGAAGTTAACCCGCAAAACTGATCATTTTCGTTCCATATAGGCTGGGAAGGCAATGGTGCTTCTCTGCAAGGAGGCTGAAAATGCTGCTTCCTGTGAAAAGTGGTAGCAAATCATTTGTTGTAAGACATGTGTTAGGTGGTGTTCATTACTTCAGTTTGCGGTTAAAGTGTTGTGGAATGGGCCTTCAACATCACGTGATGACCTCCCTCGCCAACAGCCTTGTTGAGAAATTGATTTGCCTAACCTGTATGCCCTTTATGGCGCGCTTATCAGTAAACTTTCTGAATATGTACTAATTCCACTCGTAGATCCCATTTCGGGCTACAGTTATGTTGGACGCAAGGAGTCCGGCAATGGAGCCGATGAGTGAAAGCGCGATGGCGGTACGAAAAGAAGAGACACTACTGTATTATCCGTAAGTAGATAATATACTTAGGTTAATAAGCGTATTTTCCGCGCCAATGATACAGTAATTTGGCAAACGTCGGAATTTAGCATGGAAAAAGGGACCGTGGTGCTTTAACTCTGGGTGAAATTTGGAAACTGTGTAAGCGCGAGGTGTTTTGGTTTTAACTCTCTCCCTGAGTGACCAATAGTTTGCGGAACAATGGATACAATACATTGCCTAGCTTGTCGGCATTTAGCAGCAGAATAGCGTACGGTGGCGTGTAAACCTAGGAGAAATTGGAAAAGCGTATAAGAGCTAGCGGGGTTATGCTGATAAATGCTTTTTGGGTGACCGCTTGGCTATAGCAAATTGTCCAGGCGCGGCGCATTTTAGGTCATCTATCGGTCACCCAATGGACGGGTTTCGGTCACCTATCTGTCAGTTATCGGTCACTCGTGCTAACTGAAAGGTGGGTGTTACAGGCAGGTCCATGAGGAATAACCATATCAGGTAAATAGAATGTTTGCAGGTAGTGAAGGATTATTTGAAGAGATGTTTCAAAAGTTACATCGATTGGAATCCAATTTTTCACACCGGTAGAATACACCGATTAAGGAGGCTGTTGTGGTCTCCGGAAGACAGGTATGGCCGAAACCAAGCATACAGACCGCAGTCGATATTCGTCTGAAAGGCATAAGATTTTCTACAGACCACACTGGTGAGGTGGATAAGAAATCCATGTTATGATGGCGCCAACTAGATGAAGATTCTAATATTACAGGGGAAGGAGTCCATCGACGAAGTAGACGAGGCGTAACGCCATGGTATCTCAAGTACGTAGAAGTCTTACAGATAGATAAAGCGCTTCGTTAAATTGAGGTTACACAGGTGCAAAGATTTGAACACAATGCTTCAAGCCACTAGAAGACGTGAATTAAATGGCCTGCTGTATACTCCGGAATACAGGTATGGCCAACCACAATAGTACAGACCATCCTAGACAAATTTCCAAAGAGTGTAGAATTAATGGCAGACCGCACTGGCCAAGTGGCTAATGTATGTATAGGATAATGACGACAAACAGATGAAGTTAGTGACACCATGAGAAATAACCCATCTGCAAAGTAGACGGAGCATTAGGCCATAGCATCGCAAGTACGTGGATTACTTGTACGGAAATAAAGCTTTTTGAGGTGATGTTCCGATGGAGAAAAAGATTTGCACCCAAGTGTTTAAACCACGGGAAGACAGAGATCGAAGGGATAGGATGCCAGAGATGGTTGTTCGTGCTGTCCGCATGTGTTTGAACCTAGGAGGATTAACTTCAAGCACTTTACCGAGATACCATAATCTAGGTATATTTATTCTACCCTTCTATTCAGGTCTCACAAAGCGGCAAGGAAGAACAGGACAGAGCAAGAAAGGATTTCGAAATAAAGGTGAGAGTGAGGAGAGTTGTCGACCTAGAGCCATACCAAACCCATTTCCTGGTTTTGTGTGCATGTATTAACATATATATGTATATAGATACACATATTAACATCAATTGGTGATTTGAACGGCACTGCAAGAAAGGAAATTTCAGCTAGTCAAGTTCAACTAAGACGGGAACAATAGGCAAACCAGACTTTTGTGCGTCGTTCGCTCAAGACAAAGCTTGTGGGAGCAATTTGAAGCTGGATTGGCATCACGGACAATCAGTTAGTGTCCGTATGATCAGTGTTAGTAGTCCCGTGACGTGAAATAAGAATAAACGCAAGGGAAGGAAATACAGAAAGCCGAACTGATAGACTACTTGACGTCCCATTTGAGCATGCCCTCAGGTCACTCGCAGAGGGATGGAAAATAAAGCGAATTGCGCAAGGTTTAAACACGGCAACGCATATGGAATCGTTTGCCCTTAACAAAATCACACTCACAGCCTGCGCGGGCAACAGAGATGCTTCGGCTAAGCGACCGGTTTTAGTGTCCTTGGCCGACCCAGTAAAGCACAAGAGGGACAAAATTCGGTCATAAGGAAAAAGTTCAGTGCATCAGTACGCATCGTGGACCTTGTTCTGATGCGTTAACGGTATATGTGACCAGAAAATATGCTTTCACGGCATAGGTTAAGCACTGCCTGGAACAAACGGCCACTCAGGGGATTCTAACGGGCACTCCATTACGTTGTCCGCACAGATGGAGGGCCAGCCATCTCATTTGTTCCTGTTTTCGATCATCCGCAAAGGCAATAAGTTATTATGAAAATAACTGCCATGATATGTCTAGATATTCCGTTAAATAATATTGTACATCCTTAGCACCTCAGCTCTTAACTTGTAGATCGTTAGTTTTTGTGGATATCATAAGTGCAGTCAACGACCGTGGTTAATGAAGCGCCCTGTGTGACCAATTTTCGCATCCTCAGCCGTCTCAATTCCACACCTTTTGGACGACTTTCGGTCACTCGAAGAAAGTTTCGGTTCAGCTTAGGGGCTATATTATTATGTACACACAACCTTTGAATCGATTTACGCTTACTATTAGTGGTATTTTCAATAAGGAAAGATGGATTTGCGGTATATGGTAAGGGTGCGTTGTAAAAGCATTCTGAGTGGCCAAACATCGTCAAAAAAGTGTCCAGTTGGGACGGCCAAGGATAGAAAATCTGACCACTCAGGGAGCTCTAACGGTCACTTCAACGGACAGTTTAGGGTCACTCGTGCGGACACGGTAGACATTTTTCGGTCACAAGTGCTATGTGAAAACGCAGTTGCGAAAGCGTAAAATAAAATAACAATAGCAACAAAAGTTTGGAAGTCAATGGAATGGAAACGGAAGTTAGAAAGCAAAATGAAGGATTGAAGACTGCTACTAAATTTTCGAACTCCAACGTTGGTGTTAATCCCATGTCCTTGTTTTGCGCTCTATAATAAGTGACAACCGTGTGATAAATAAAGCTCAGCGTTAAACCGACCAGATAGGGACGTATGCAAGTTCAGAGTGACGCAGAAGACTTGCTACTCCGAAGTGTCAAGGGAGAGCAGACGTAAGGAACCAGTCGCCTCGAAGTTACCAACAGCACAGTAAAATCTTTTTCGATCTGAGTAGCTTGCTAGAATGCGAGAGTTGACTTTACGCGTGCATCATATTTGTACCAGATCTCAGGATTTCCTCAACTGCCGTCTTGCAGTGGACCAAGCATGTGGCAACGCCAGCACGCAGTATGGTCTAATGACGGCTGAGAAAAATTTAACAAGCACTTCTTTCGTTAAGATTCCGAATGATCTACGGATTATCCAGAGTATTCCGAAAACTTTGTAATTAACAGTCGTACAGTTTTCATGGGATTTAAAGTCGATTACGATGAAATGCTTAAGTCAATCTGATGGGTAAACATGCAGTAATGCATTCCCGATAAAGATTGGGTTGTAACATATATTTCCTAGTGATATACTTTGGATTCGTATTTTTTAAGTTTCGAAAGATTAAGTATAGTCAATCCAAAGATTGTATTTTCCTCTAGAAACCTACAGCCACTATACTTCTGAGTACATTATTGGGAACCTTAGTCAACATTAAGCCGAAATGGGTTCCCAAATTATAGCTACATAATACAATAGACGTTAAGCTAAACCGAAAATATATTTTAGTGAACAAAATTCGACCAAACCGTGTCAAATTGGGACAGCCGAGGGCAGGAAAATTAGCCATTCAGGGAGATCCAATGGGCAAACGCGCTGAATGGAATCAGGATTTTCTTAAAATGTGACGCATTTTGGACAAGGAACTGAGGTGCTAAGGATGTACACTTTTGTTTAATGGCATATCTAGCCAGAGCACGCCATTTCTTTTCATATTAACCTTTTGCCACTTGGAGTGACCAAAAACACGCCCAAATGAGACAGCTGGCCATGCATTTGTGCAGATAGGGCTGCCTACAAACCTCGGCGTGGTAAGCCTCAGAGCACACTGCTGCTAATATAACATGAGTTTCATTCGCTTGAGGTTGGTTATTACATGTGGTTAGCAAAATTTCCGTTTAAGGGATTAGATATATCCTATAGTCGCTAGATTAATGAAGGGCAATACCAACTTAAAATCAAATTTTATGCATACGGCAGTCCATCCGTGGTTCTGAAATCCGGAATTCTTACAATTGCTACTTTCCTAAACAGGCCCAATCCGTGGCTACCATGTCATAACCACCTAGTAAGATTCCACAATAAATGCAACTTGCGAGGGGATACACGTAGTCTCGAACTGCATGCAGTTGCCACAACTGCTCATGTTATCCAGCCTGCGCAGAGTGGATGGTGAAAACAACTACGGGTGTTGGCCCTAAGCAAAACGGTAAGGTAAGAGAAAGAGGAACCAATAAGGTCCGTTTAGTTGAGGTGTAACAATCTCCTCCCCTAAGGATCGCTACGATGTCATGCACGGACTTGCTACGTCATCCATCACGGTAGCTCTGTTACAATTTAGTTAACTCAGTAGCGGGAATATCGCAATCCCTGATATTGAATAGTTCCCAATTGTATCATTTTGGACTCAACAAACTTATTCGTGGTACTGCACTACTGGTACCCAATCACTGAGTTGTTAAAAGTGAGTAAAGCGGACTTCGAAAGCAGCAGCGACCACGTGTACACAGTATAAATCCAAACCGTAACCAACCGAGAAGGACGAAGCACACGAAATAACGATCCGGATAGTTCCCACACCATAAAGTATTAAGAAAGTAAGAACCATGAAAGAAGCATTGCATGTGTTAACAAATTTCACTCAACGAGGCTCTTTACTACGTAAAGGATGTGAAATTAGTATATATCTGATAGTCACATGCATTATGTAATTCATAGTCCCCCATAGGAATTCCGAAAGATATTTCCAAATTTTTGAAAGCAACAGCAAAATAAACAGCCCACCAATTTTCCAAACAGCTCATGTTTGTGTCAGCCAACCTCTAGATTTCTTTGTACCTAATCCTCCTTCACGCGAAAGACACGATAAGCACCACACCGAGCAAGTTGTAGCAGACTTCACCCGCTTCCGTTCCCCAGGCTCCACAAATCCAGCGACGAGTTCTGAAGGACACTTGGAGGGCTACGATAGTGAGTCGCCTACACAACATCTTACAACACTTATGCAACCAATAATAATTACGAAAAAGATAATTTTCTGTTTAATTCATATGACAGGTTTGGACGTGCAATGAAAGTAAACAATAATGCATTATTGTTTGCTTGACCGAAATGAGTCCGGTACCAGTCACTTGCGTGGTCGATGGTGCTAACTGGGGTACTTGCCTGGACAACAATACCGCATATGAAATATCCAACCTTCATTACTTTGGGACTCCTGCTCACGTATGTGATACTGCGTCCCACTCTCCATAGCCCTATCGCCAGCCAATAGCCCCGGTTGCAATCGTTACTTGTAAATCCTGAATAAGGTTTTCGCTCAATAAACGGAAAATTGTATGCACCATGACTACTATTAGCCGTGCGGAAAATTGGTCTTAACGTAGCTTTACCAGTGGCTCATTGTTATTCAAGTTGTAGTCAACGGCAAGATTCCAACACCTGGTGGGTTTTCGCCTGGTAAGCATTCTCCCTACAAAAAGCCCCAAATGTCTGTTTAACAACACCGCGACTTGGCGGATGTGAACCGCCATTAAAATAAAGGCACTGACCACTGTCTGACACTGGCAATGGTCCCAAAATCCGCAACTCGTGAGCACGACGGCACATGAACGAACAACATTTCGCCAACGGTATTTATCAACCATTTTATCGAATTCCTACGCCCACAAAAGTGGAGATTACCCTTTGGAACCATTCAACCTTCACGCAGTGTTTCCATAACAGGAACGCTTTTAGATTCTACGGCGCTTTGGCGCCAGGTTCCTATCTGGCACCAATTAATATGATGAACATCCTTGCAACAGTTCTATATGAAAATTATGCACAACTTTTCGAGTCAAGTATTTTGCCAACGCTTGCCTCGGTCGTTTGGTGTACATACGGTTTTGTGTTTCTATGGTTCGGAAAAACACCTGATCATGCCTATACTGGTGTGTCTCCTTTCATCGATAATAACACTAGTTATTTATTAAATTATAGCAAATTTGTAATCCCTAAGGACGAAAGGCTAGTGCCGGTTCATTACCATGAGTGACTGAATCGCGTCATTCTTGGCACGTTAAAATACAACATTATTCGTCTGTCTACACGTCATTAGGTGGCTCTTTTTGTGTTAATACAAATGAGGAGCTGCAAGTTATGATTATGCTTAGATGCGCGTAGGCGAGTGCTAGGCTGGGATGCTCAAGCTAGTTCTTTCACACAACAGATGTTTCTAAATACTTTGCCTTGGCTTAGGCACGTACCACGTATGCCCGGTCACTGCTCATCAAGGTTGGTCCTATTTTTATACCGGATTTGAGGTGGCGCAAGACTCGAGGTGGACCAAAGCTTATTTGGCAGCGGGAATTGAATTCTCTGACGATGAAGCACGGTACCGTCTGCCTGTCGCGTTTTTCAGGCTGAAGTCTACGTGACTCGCCTAACGCTTGGCTCCAGCTTTTGCTGGAAATAGCTGGTGGCTGACTCTAGTAGCACAGCTGCTGCCTTGTATTAATTGTACTACATGTGTTAATTGTGTATGATGGTACGGTTTCTGCGGGATAATAACAGATTAGGACACGGTACAGTAAAACCGCAAAGAAGCCGTCTCGCTGATGCCGCCTTATGCTTGCATGGTATCCAGGTGTTGGTGAAGGTATCTTGTTGACCAGATATAGTCATCTCGATCCTCTGTGTTTGTTTCGGTCAACAAGGCTTTCCAGTATACCCCTTCTCTTCATTGTATTATGTTTGGTTCTTTAGGTCACCATGGTTGTAACGCAGTGAAGCATCAGTTCAAGTGGCGGATGTACTGCTCATCGTAACAATGAAGATGCGTGAATTACGGCAAGATAAATGAGGTTACACAAATGATTCCTTTCGTTTTCGAGAGCGACCACCACATGAAATGGCAGGAAAGCGTTTAATACCTAGCATCCTTTAAAACAGCGTAGTGTTATAAATATTAGTGCAAGAATTATATAGACAAATATAACAGCATTGAAACTAAAGAACACAAATTAAAGTCAAAATAAATAAAGCAATTTACTGTAGTGGTAAGAGCTAAAACAGCAACATAATAAACAAAATTTATACTAGAAATAACATAATAACTTAAATCTATGAAGGTATACATATGCAAGTTTAGCTGCACACATGTATCACTTGTTATCTACTATCCCTATCTTAATGGCACTTAAAGAAACTACCGTACCCGACTATACAACCCAATTTCGGCCGGTTTTGTTTCGAAAAATATCAACGCATAGATTCATGCTTTGGACACTTTGAATGCCCAGCGCGGAATGGCCGTTCGCGTTCGGTTATTTCAAATGGATGATGCGATAGATGTCCTCGCCGAGTCCTGCTGGTTCGTCAATTTAGACCCAGCTAGGCTGACCAAAAATATCCTCGGTGTGTTCATCTGGTCGTAGTATTGAGATTTGCCTCTGAATGCCAACTAGTGTCAATTATTGACCACTAGTGGAGACGGGATTGCAGTGCAGACTTCTTCGAGTTCTTTCTATTTGCAGTGCAGTAAGCAGGCATATGATTTAGGTATAACCGTGACAAACATACTAATGCTTTCGGTGAATTGTCGACATGTTGCCAACAAAGCGCGACAGGAATTGTTTCTTCTCAAGAGGGCACTGTGTCACACCAAGCCAAAGTTCCTCTGCTATCCTACTGTGCACAGATTTCACTTTCTTCACATTATTTCTCATTAAAAAGTGGGCCGCAATTAGGCCAAGGTGAAATAAAATTGCAACATGAAGTATTGGATATATCGATGGTGTTTCACCCTACAACTAACGAATCAGCGTTGATAGGCATCGACTAATCGCTGCTAAGTAAACGAGGTAAGATGCATTCGTTCTAGCTACACGCTTGGTCGAACTTCACTGCACACCAGTGTCTCAACTGTAGGTTTAGCCCTGCGGTGAGCTAACTAGCCGCGCTCGCCATGACCTAACTAACGCTACTTAAAATACATCCTTAATTAAGTGGAATCAAAAACACCTTCCTTCACGTTAATGTGCAGTGCACAATGCAATGTGAATATAGGAGATTATATTGCAAAAAATGATGGCACAATAGGTCATGGGCGGAGATTGTGGCGAATTTTCCGTGAGGAAACCAACAGAGTGGGAGTACGTACGCCCACCGCACACGTTTACAGTGAAAGCGCAATTTTGTTTTCTTCAGTATATCTCCTGGAGACGGTTATTCGAGCGTAATGTAGTCGGTCCTTAACACATTCAACAATAGGAGAGATGGTAGGTTTGTTGTCTCGAAATCGTGATGACAAAATAGCTTAAATAGCATGTGTGTGTGGAAAAGACAGGCTTACATGGCATAACGCCATACAGCGTATTCTTACGAAAGGCGAACAAATTGCTATCACCAGAGAAGTTGCTCTTTACAGATGATCACGCGGTTCCGAGAATATATCATTTTTTTATTTATTTAACGTTCTAAAATGCTGCGTGCCAGCTTCAGCAGAGTGACCCCGTGTAACATGTTCAGCAGTTTCGTGTACGATAGTTGTGCAAATCAATAACACTTTCCTACCAGTCCTCGCTTGACGGATTTCTCAGAAAACGATACCTCATAGTCCTGCAAATCCGTCACGCTAGGCACGGGTAAATGTAGTATTTGCTCGTATGGAAAATGATGTTGAACAACAGGCCCGGTGAGCGAGCGAACGCAGTCCATAAGACGAAGGACATGGTTGTTTAACTATGCGACATAGTCTAACGATAAGCTGAATTAAGGCTACCTACCTTAGATGGTATTTAATTTTGTATCCTCTTTCAGGCGTACGGTCGTGCAAACATTATAGGCGTACTCATCTAAGGTTATATGTGAAGCTCACGGCATACGTACTTGCCTGCTTCAGTGTGGATGTGTAGTCGCGTTGAGATTCGGCTTGCCTGCACCTAAAACAGGGTTATAAAATATTCGGCATATGGATAATTATCAGAAGTTGGTAGACTCTGTGGTTGGTTTTCATGGTTACTGGTGTTTAAGAAGTTCACGGGTAAAGGGGTGTTCTTATTAGATATGGGAGATAAAGTTGGGGGACTTAAACTGCATTGAAAAGTGGTACGCTGGATGTGCGTCGTAGAAGGTACAGTGCAATCTAAAAGCGACACACCTGTTTGATATTCGACCAGGGCGTTGTGTCGTTTTCGCTTTTTGGAGGATGACTGCTTGATTTATTGTCTGATATCAGTCGCAATCTTCTTCATCTGCAATGCAAATGAATAAGTGAAACGGCAAGCAGTTACAGAATGCATTTCGGAGATTTACCCTTCCGAACTGGGGGTCACTGTCACTACTCCAATCGGTTTATATCTGGGTATTTTCAGCATAAATAAATCATCCCAAATTTTGTACCACAAGCTTTTAGTAGACACCCTTTCTGTGTGCAAATTGGTCTTCACTTTATGTATCATATCCCCGTGGGTTGGGGGCCTATGTTTTAAGCACTAGCATCGTATTATTGAATGAAACACTGGATAACCGTGCCATTATACCATCGGGTAGCATCCAGCTGCTGCTTACTCTGAGTACCTTCTGACCTTCACTGAGCATACGGGTACAACAAAGCAGCGTAAAGCTAACATGCTAGTTGCAATAGAAACGATTCGGACGTACCGTTTTATGTGAGTAGACGTACAAAAAGAGCGGTCAAAGTCACATCGGACAAACAGAAGGTGAATCAGTAAAAGTTTGATGCTCAGGAGCATACGGCCATTACGCACAAGCCCTTTAGCACTTGCGGATACGGCATGTCATATGTAACATCGGGAGATGAAGCAGCAGAAGCGCCACATAGCGGTGCCATTTACTGCATCAAAACCGTTTCACCAGACAAATATAATGGCTGCACAAACCAAGCACGCATGAGTTCGGGACGCCGTCAAGCTGTGTATCTGGCGCACTGTTACACTGTCTGCATTTCGCCCTTCAAGCTGCATATGATACTTTGTGTATGGCTCTTAAGAATGCCATGAAATCAATCACGGTTAATCAGTGGATATTTGCATCTATCAATAAAGGTCTATAACTCATGCTTGCATACAGACATGGACATAAGAAATGTTAGACGTAAAGTGACAACCTTTAGTTTGGGCGTCATTGGCACCGGTGTGACATACGCTTTTCATTCCCAATATTTCCACGGGACATCATACTCGTTCATTAACCTACCCCAAAATACCAGGTCCTAAGCCGCTTATGAAACGTGTGCAATTCTGGGACAATTATTAAATTAGTGAACGCTCGAAAGAAAATACGTTAACACAAACTTTGAGAGCTTGTGCATGACGATGTATTCACTTAAGCTGAATAACATGTAGATGAAGTAAACTGATGAAAGCCTACTGTGTTTAAACTGGCTAAATAACTCTTTAGAAGGATTACAAGTTATCAGACTGTCTTCCTCATCACCCGGGTGTATACCAACACATTCACAATGAGAACATTGTAAGGAGGACCTGCGAAAAATGCGTTTCCCCTATACAAAACCATACCTGAAGATTTTGATACAGGAAAGAAACGTGCGCACTCTCATATCTGCTGCACACATTCGCTGGTCCGGGACCCTGCACCCTGCGGGATCCACCACTGCGGGATCCAGTGCCCTGCGCAAATGACTCATACTAGCATGTAAGCACGATTCATCATGTACTGCTGAGAAATATCATACAGACGAGAGTAGTATCTAACAAGCACATAAAAAGCTTGCACATTTGGCGTGTTTGCGACATAATAAAGGATGGCATAAAATGCAGATGCTTAAATGCAAAACCATAAAATTCCAGTAGTGTCGTTGTTGCCTAAGTAAGACATATCTCAGCATTAGTGCTAATGCATACAAAAGAAATATCTGTAAGCTGTAGCCCTCCAATAGGTTACACATTCTGCGCCCCGAAGCCACGTACCAAAGTCTCGTGGCCACCGACAGATATTGCTGCCTATTAACTCATTTCACATCCGCAAGATATTTACATCGAAATAAAATCTTCCTCTGCAGGTGCGCGCATCCACAATTCCGGCAAACGCCGCATAACTCCTAGGCATACGGCGCCCATTTAGTCGAACGAAAATTGGCGAAGCATGTTTACATCTAGCATCTCAAAGGTCTTCAATTCACCCCGCCTCTTCAATCTGAAAAGTTTGTTACTATGCAAACGGCAGTTATTCGAAGAAAAAGCGACTTCGTAGTTAACAAGATATGGTACCTTGCATATATGTACCGCAAATACCGTATCCTGAATGGGTCCTTGTTTGTTTTACGAAAGACCGTTCAGGGGCATCCCACATGACAGCGGACAAATCGAAATTGTTTGTATACTACCTCCGGTAGCCGTATTCCGTTTGCAGACAAGCTTTAAAATTTCTTATTAGGGGTGTCAGAAACTAGTTAAAATCTGCGGGCTTTCTTAGATTACAATACACTCCAGCGACAAACGGTTCCGTTAACAAGGACTCAAGAACTCGACAAAAAATGGGCCATATATGCACACGTGACAAGTGGAACGGCGTAAATCCACCTAGGTGCAGCTGAACGGACACCATTGTGGATTAATCAATGTGCTCTTATCGGAATACGTTGCACAAGCCAGGACGCAATCCCAGATGACCATAACTCCCTGAGTACATGAACTATACAGACGTTCCGCGCAATGTTTTCTTGAGTGTCCCATAAGCTGTCGCAATTCTGAATGATATCTGCAAGGAATGACCAAGTTTCATAACAGCGGAACAAGATGGCTTAAATTAGACGACCGGGTGTCGCAAACCGTCAACAATGGATGTTTGTGGTTTTTGGAGCATTTCCGGAATGTCCGCTGTTCCCGCGTCGCTAGGTTCGTCACCTAAATCAACCTCACCTGTACAAAACGGTTTCACAAATAACTGAACAAATGTGCAGTTGGCTTCCGTAAGTCTACAGAGAAGACCAAGCTGTTGAAATGCATCACTGTTCCATTAGTACCCAGTAAAATTGTTTCTTTCTCATTTGTAGTATGACAAAACCACCTAAACAGAAACTATCATATCCGACCAAAGAGTATTTGTGGCAACGTCCGTGGGTGTTAGTCTACTCGACTGTTGCTCACCCCTGTTCGGTGACAATCTACACCGGTTTCTCTATAACGTGGACATGGTGGACAACGAATAGGAGCACGTAAGGTATGTTTTCCTCCTAGAAGTAACTGCTCTCACATGAAAGGCATATAAATATCATGCACAATGGCAAACTGGCCTTACAGGACTGATACACTCTGCGATTATAATGAACGGCAATAGAAGAACCGCAGACGTTGACTTGGCGGCGAGCAGCGAAACGCGTGCTGGACCATAAAGTGGGGCTCCCTCGTCAACACAAACGAAATTATTGTTCAGACTAATGCAAGCGTCACATTTTGCATGATAAAAAAGTAAATGAACGTGAAAAATCATTACAATTAGCAATTTATTCGCGATAAGGCTGCTGTAATTCATTTAAGTAGCTCAATCTTCCAGTGTGCAACAGTTTCAATATTTCGCACTTTTGCTGCGGAAATTGGTCTTGAAGCACAGTGAGATTATAGAAAGTTGTGGTTATGCCACATCTGGAATACTGTGTTAAGGCTTGGTCGCCCTATCGCAGTGGTGATTACACTTACATGGAAATGAATCACTAACTGGCAATTAGGATGATTACAGGACAATAATGGAAGTTGTGTGAGACCGCCTAAAGAGCTAAATGCTGTTTTCCCTTGAGCATAAATATAACGGCAAGCACGAAGAACCACCTCATCGTCCTATGCATACGGGCTGACAACCTGCACAATGTGCGCATATGGAATGCGCCACTGACGATAAAACCGACGCCCGCATGCGCTGCCATTCTCTTTGACCATACGCTGCATGTCCAGGCGCTCGCCATGCACTAGCCAATACCCGCCGTCCGGGTTCCCACTACGGATGCGAACTCTTAGACTGTGCCGCATGTACTGCCGTCGGGCGTAAGACGACATCTTCCACAAAATCGACTGCCCACAGTTTACACGCTGCTCAACCTCGCACACACCAAGCTTATCTCTTTCAAGGACAGTTTCCCTCTCCTCTAAAATGCCAATGCAACGCTGCACTATCAATTGAAACAGATGAAGTGGACTGGACCGCTCACTTAAAGTTGCTTTCAAATGCTTATTCTCATTGGCAACGCGATTAGGGCTGCCGCAAGCAAATGCGGCAATCAAATGCGCAGCTCGGCTAAGCCGCCATGGGATAGTGGAAGCATCCAGCGCTGTGCACCGATATACCCTCCATAAGCCGATGATACTACGCGCAACCGTGCGTATACAACAGCGAACGCAGCATGTTGAATACAGCACCTTTATCCTCCGTGTTACAGAAAGGAAGTTGAGAACAACGCTGCTACATGTCACGCATAATATGTATCCGACAGAAAACTATGTTGGCAGTGGGAAACGCATTGCAAAACGCATGCACTTGCGCCGCGCACTTGTCCATGACCAAGGTTTCGTGGTTGGTCAACCCCGGGGGGCCAAATCCAGCATACTTCTCAATGCTTCTTGGTAGGTAGCCTCCGTCTCATTGGGCAAAAGCGCATAGGAGAGGCGCATACCAAGACCGTTGACGTCCACAAACATGTAATGCCATATGATGCAACCGCCGTAATTGATCTGATGCGTGGAGTCCGCCAACATTACCTCCCCGTATTGGCCCACCAATTCTAGCATGCTCGTGGGGACGAAAAAGCTGTACCGGACCTCATTTCCTTCATGCATAATTTTCACTTTACCATTTCTTTGCACTAGCTGCGTAACCTCCTCCACTTCCGTGAACCAAGGGTTACGATGACGCCGCCGTATGTCATACAAATCGCGCCTTTTTAAACGAATGTTATACAGCAGACGCCCAAATGCACGCAACCTCTGCATTCGACGAAACGTCTTCATCCGGTTAAGAACCATGCTTTCCTGATCCGATGTTAGCTGCCTATATTCGGCAAAAAGCCAAGGATACCCAACGTGGGAACTGCGCGAATAGCGAAGACAGGCGTATCCAATCTCGTATTATACTCCCTTTAAAACCGCTGAGAACCGAGAAGGACAATTGTAACACCTGCATCTGTTACAATATTTTCATCAGACGGATACACAACACTTACCGCTTTCCAGCAACATTCGATCGTTTGCTATGCACGCACACAAGCTGAATATATCGGTACTGGCATCCTTCCGGTAGCACCTGTCCAGTCTCCCTTTGGTAAGCTTTCGCAGTTTTAACGGTCCGACGAATGAACGACGTCGCCGTTTCAACCTGAAAACGTTTCATATCATCGTTGATCGCTAAAATGTCCAGATATATACCCTTGAAGATACCTAGGAATGCACAAGAGTCTTCCACCATGGCTGCTTTCGCTGGAAGCGGTAAGATGATTAACCACCGTAACGCATTTAAACCGTTCAGTATATTGATATGTACTTTACCTCTTAGAAAATTAACGACGTTAACATAATAATAAACATACGCATGGGTCCAAAAGCCCAAAATTTTCATTTAGCAACAAATAACCCTATGTACCACAATCACACTGTCAAAAGATTATTCATCGCAATTGATGGACTCGACTCGCCGATCACGGTTCGCGTGTTCTCATTAGGCTTTCTGCGCGGTCTGACCCACTCCTGCCTCCGAGTCGCCTCCTATAACATACAGGCAAGGGAGAATTCCGGAGATTGAGACGGAACGTCTATTACGCAACACGTAGGCTCTATAAGAAAGAATCAGTAACATAGGAAGGAGTGAAAGAAAAGTTGCAGTCAACTGTTCGCTTCAGGTTTTTCTCCGTCTTCAATAATTGCGCAGGAGTGTCTTTCTGAAAGGCAGACAGAAAAGGTGCCGTCAGAGCAAAGATTAAAAGTCAACCACGCGCCAAACTAGTTTCGATCACACTTTACATCGCACCCCTTCTATGTAGGCAACGTCCCCGTTGCCACACCAAAGCCCCCTTTAGCTGGTACTTCAACTTCGGTAGCTACTTCTGTCGGTGGCTCATCCGAATGCTCAGATTCGATATGGAAAGGTTTAAGCCGATTAAAGTGTACGACCATGTGCTGTCCAACGGCGTTCTTTGGGTCCCTAATCACACACGTCAGATCAGATATTATTCGGTATACCACCAAGGGACCAGCCCACTCATGATGCAGCTTCTCTGGTATTCCGGATACCGGTGACTGATGCAAATATACGATATATGCTGATAATGCTAATAATTGCGTCTACTGCCTGAGTTTGCACGGAACGAGCAGAAAAGCTTATCTGAAACATGGAGGCGCTTCAGGTTAGCTTGTTGGGCCAAACACACAGAGCAGCTCTCAACGAATTGAATCACCTTAGAAAGCGTTTTGCGATTCTGGTCTGCGTTTTTCGGCTGCATCTCGATTTGGCAATTCTTACACCACATTTGAATGAAATCATGTTGGATTCCACGAAAACGCCAGAAAGGTTCAAGCAATAGTCCAATACATAACATATGGGATTTAACGTGACACATAACACACACGCGTGCATCTACTCGACTTCCGACAAATTTGGAACAAGAACTACCAGGTGGTTTTGTCAGCATTATAAAACATCCCTGTCCAAGATAGCAGCTAATAGTGAAGCACAAAGCGATGGTAAGATCTCCGGGGTTAAACAGAATTACCAAAGTAATTATGGTCGAAAAATCGAAAATGAAAATTGGTGCTATTGTAATTGCTACGTACCAATTCCATTGCACGGAGAGATCTAACAAGAAAGAATCTTGTCATCACAGACAGGAAAATACAACCGAGGTCGTTAACCGCCGTCGGATTTACCGTTACGTAAGAATGGTAGTCCCGAGGCAAAATACAGCAGGAAAAATGCGCACTAGAAGAGCAACCAAGCACAGTTGCGTAATAATTCCTCTTTCAATTAACCTGTGTTAGATGCCCACTGACGATTCGGAGCTATAAATCCGACTCCTGGAAAAACTTGAGGACAGAGCAAGCATGGGCGACATCCGGAAACAGTACGGCGCGAGCAGGTTGAAGATGTTTATTCAAAATGCATTAATTTAAACAACTGGAACAAAAGTGTCAGTAACGGAATTGATAAAAGGTTGACATACAGTGTATTCACAAGTGCTGCAGAACCCCTAGAGTATGCGTATGTAAGAAATGCTCGATATGGCGTTTATGGAACATATCGGGCTAGTTTTGACAGAAATAAAATAATATGACCTGAAGATGTGTATAGGATAGTTTGTTGGATTATACAGAGCATCATTTTTGGCAAACGGTCAGGCGCTTGAACGTAAGCCATGGCCAAAAACAAGAGTGTTGTGAGTGCTTGAGGTTGCCTTTGAAATATCCAGGGTTAAGACCATCAGTGCTCACGGACTGTTTGGATCCATTCATTTCGAGAACGAAGTATTTCCTTTTCCGCTATGACTTTGAATGGACCTTCATAAGACTGTGTCCAAGTTCTATGGACAGCTTCGATGCAGATAAAGCTTAATGGACAAATGTGTACGTACTGATGTATAAGCTGCGCGTACATACTTAGACGAGAAGGGATCGGTCTAATGGCTCGAAAGTGTTGCTTCTGAGGCTCAGCATATGAAGTAGGATTCAATTCACAGGTGACTTGTGGGTCAAATATCGTTACGCCTGAAGGTCTGATGTTTGTGCCAAAAACAAGTTCGGATGGACAGCACCGGATATTTTCAATGAGGGTATTGCGAATACTAAGAAGAATAACTGGAATGCCTTCACACAAGCGTGCAACAGGCGAATTAGATATAATGGCGGCTTTCATTTTTCCATGAAATCGTCGAACAAGGCTATTGACAGTAGGATGAGAAGCCGACGTTTGGAGGTTGAGTACAACAAAGTAAATCGACTCAAGTCACGAAAATCGGTGAAACTGAACTGAGATCTTCTGTCAGTAGTGACAGTGGCGGGCACACGGAACAATGAAATTCACGATCCAACGAAAGCATAAGCAACAGTTTCAGCGGAAATATCTGGTAAGGGACGCATGTGGAAAACGAGTGAACCGATTGACACAAGTCAACACATAGGTAAACCGTTCGTAGAGAGTAACTGTCTTTATACATCAAGATGCGTTTTTTGAATCGCACTTCAGGAGTTATGTGAGTGTGTCTGTGAAAATTGCTTCTTTGACAACGAAGACAATGTTAATCCATTGTTGGACGTCTGCTCGCAAATTGGGCTGGAAGTAGCAGTCAGTACTTCGTTGCATATTAGCTCGAATTTTGGGGTGCGGTAATTCATGAAGATGGTCGATAATCACTCGGTTGTGAAACAAAAGGTCTCGATTAACCGGTGGAAACTTTGCAGATAATTCTTGGGTTACAACGCAGAAAATAAGCTGAAAATTATGGGTCACTGACTTGGGCGGCAGACAACTCCACAAAATTAATATGTTGGCTTGAAAACCTATGAATGTGAGCACGCGATGTCGCGTAGGCGACAAATTTGTTCGGACTATAAATATAATGAATTTTAACCCAAAACTGGGAATGATAATCCAAACATCTAGTCTCTCTAGAGGAGTAACAATCAGAAAATGCACAAAAAGCATACAAATAAGGCTTATGATCCGTCAATATGACAAAACTTGGACCCACAAGTATAGAAAAAAATGCTTTGCTACCGGGTATATTGCAAGGAGATTGCGACTGAACTTACTGTACCTGGTCTGGGCAGGTTGAAACTTTCGGGAGAAGATAGACAAAATTTGAATCTTGCTAATCCGTATCTGCTGCAATACAGCACCAAGAGCGTATCGTGAAGCTTCCACCTTGTGAATGAGAGTGATGTTGTCGTCCCTTTTTAAAGTTAGCAAGGTAAGTAGTATGTCTCCGCTTTGACTTGTCTGCCTTAAAGACCGCTTCGGTGTCTAGCGTGAATGGAAATTTCTTGGGATTATCCGTGAGCAGATAGGTGAAAGTCGGAAGAGTTGAGGCACAGCCATGTATAAACCTACCGTAGTAGTTAACCATGCGAAGAAAACGGCGTAGGCTCTTAACGGATTTAGGCGAGGGATAATACAAGATTGCTCTGTTATGATCAGGTGACTAATACTGTTGCCGTTAATCTCATGGCTTAAAGTCGGTGGATGTTCAGCTGAACTCACATCTTTCAGCGTTATTGTTGTTACCATGCTGATTGCAACGTTCGAAAACATTTCGTATATGTTTTAAGCGTTCCTTGGTCGAAGCACTTGCAATTAACTCACATGCAATGAAGCGTTGGAAACATTGCGCGGCATTTGGGAAACCGAATGGTATACTGAGCAACTCATACAAACCATAAGATATAGTGACTGTTGTTTTTGCAATATTTTCTGCGGCCAATGGAATTTGGTGATGCGCCTTGACAAGATTAGACCAGGAAAGGTTCGATTTTCTGGACAGTCTCAACAAAATACGAGTGTATATGGGATCGGATAACTGTCAGGAAATGTGGCGCTGTTCGATTCTCGATAGTCCCTACACTGGCTTCAACCACCGGTCCTTTTAAGCGCAAAGTATAGAGAAGATGCCTAGCAGCTGCTTAAAGGACGAGTGACTCCGAGCTTGAGCATGTGTTCGAAATCGCCAGTAGCTGTCTGCAGTTTCCCTGGTTTAAGTGGTCATGGTTTCGCAGTCAGGAGTGGACCACTCGTAACGATGTAATGTCGCACATTGTGCTTGGGTTCCATCTGAACTTTATTTACTCGGACAAGGGTAGGGAATGCTGCAAGAATGCAGAAAATTACAAACGATCAGGCATACGTACTAAAAGTCAGCTGGAATTAAGTACAGTAAGTTTGCCAGAGACCATTAACGAAGTGTTACCATCCAGCAACTTCCAACAACGCTAATCTACTACAAGGTGAAAGTTGTACAGTAGCGATTGTAAAAATGAAAGGAAAATTACGATGTAGTCCACGATTAAGCTTGAGGAGGTTCTGGCCATAATTTGCGATCTTCGTCTAGATAGCAGCACGTGCAGAGTGTTGTTTCAAGCGACCAGGTATACTGCTAATCTCCGCGCCAGGGACAACCAAAAGGTGGATTTTCGTCGTGGAATCTGATACATATAGGAGGCGACTGATGATTGCGCCAGCAGCAGTCCTCACCGTTACTAGCTGCCACTGTCGTTTTCCGAGTTACAGTTAATGAAATACTTTTAGTGAATACCACCTAAACGATGGTTTCGAGCAGCAGCCCCGAAGCGGTAGTGGAAATAGCAGTAGAGGTGCAATGATGGTCTGTAGAACTTATTGAGATCTTTGTTTCCAGGAGAGAAATTTCGGTTTCGCGTTCGATCATGTCTAAATTGAGAGATACTGAGCTCCAAATTTCAGAGTCTCTCAGTAATGGAGCCGAGTATGTCACTCAGCGAAGAGCATGCAGTGGTAGCATCATGCACATGAATTGGAGAATGTTGAATTAAGCTTTCGTGCAGTTGGCCGTCTGCTTCAGCTAGCTTATTCAGTGAAAGGTCATTAGCCAAAACAACTAGCATCGCTGTCGTGTTCACTAGAAGACACTTACTCCAAACTTGTAGGATAATAGAGTCATCTGAGCTTGAGGAAATGACAAGTAATGGCATATGCCGAAAGAGCTGAGACCGGTGTACGATCACCAAGATCGATACCAGAGAGTAGCAGTTGTAGAAGTATTTCGTCAGATGTGGTAATCTGCATTAAGCTGGCGGCATTACCACCGTTTCTGCTGGAGTTCATTTTTAATCACACATTATAAATTGTGACTTAAACATTTGTTTGCATAAGAAAAAGTTAAATAGAATAAATGGTTTCCGTAGAATAAACGTTGCTAACTTTTATAAACACATAGCTTAGAGATAATAAATATTACCTTCATACAAACACGTACCAAGCACAGCGCAGAAGAGAAATGCTGCAAAGGGTTGCAAAAGTGTTGTTTAGTGTAGCTACTCCTCTCTATTGAAAATATTGCGTCTACAAAAAGTGGGACATAATACTAATAGTGGCAATAATGAGCAAGTCATTTTCGTTACAATTTCCTTGTTACTAGTCTTTATCTAATGTGTACAAGTTAGTTTGTTGTTTAAGTATGCCAGTGAAGAACATTTTTCGTTGTGCTGTTACCTACCCCGTTAGCTATTCCATTCTCCTGGACCTCATTTTCCTGGTTCTGTGTGTTTTACTACGGAGGAACATCATGAGTCTTGAAGAAGACGCGTTAAACCATGTTCCGTGGATTACGGTGCGCCGCCACTGTGACCTCTCCTGGAGGTAACCTCCACCTCGATGTCTGTGGTGTGCACCGCTCCTGTGCAAGTGACACATCCACACGCATATAGAAGATTAATGGGCAGTATAACGCTTGCTATTGACTATGGTAATTACAGGTAATGCTACAAAGACGGCAGCTTTGCACAACTCATTCACTGTAGCTCAAAGTAAGCAGTATGTCGTTGTGCTAATGTTGCCGTTTACAGCAACTGGGTAAGCCCTGACAAGTATGTTGCACTCGTCTCTGCCATGAAGACAGAGGGGCGTCATCAAGATGCCATGATATTATGTCTCTGTACCAGTTGAAAGAATGCGACAAATAGAAAGGGATGTGGAGGCGTTAAAATGCAAATGGCAACGTTTTTGATTAAGATGACTTTTAACAATTATTCATGCTCCATAGGCAAATGATATGAGGTGCGTGGAACGATTAGAGATATGCACGTAATGAAGATTAGCATGAGAAAGCTAACAGATTTAGTTCACTAATTGATTAAAAAGGTTGGCGTTATACCTGTCTGTGCTTGTGACGACTGTAGAAAGGATTCGATCTTTCGATCCTTCGCTAGCTGATAGCAACAATCGCAATGAGGCTTAACCTTACCGTGGTGCGACGGTTTGCTCGCCACAGTGATCCACTGACTTGTGCTGGGTGATGCTTTTTGCACCTTAAGTGCACCTTCAGTGGGTTAGACATATCAGTCCCCTGATCCTCCAGGTTGGGTGTTGGAGTGAGAGTGGATTCTTATTCCTTATTACAAACTTCTTGTAGTCCGTTACCGAACCGGTTGACTTGCAATCAGGTTTTTTGATACAAAGGCTTTGGCGGAGAACTCTAGTGGAATTTCTGTGAAGGGCTGGGCAAGGTGACAATAGCTTGCCCACGCAACACTACCATGACTACTTCTTCAAAGCATTCATTGATGCGCTAGCCGTTCCAGAGAATAATCAACGGCGCCCTATCTTCTGCATCGAGCTGGGTGGATAGAGGTTTGGATGCTACTGCTCAAGCCCTCCAGCCTTCTTATTCCCCGTCTTAAGCTTTTACTCTTATCGTCCCGTTTCAACTTCACCAGTATCCCCATGTTTAAACCCCCAATTCTTGGCTCTTCTCTATAATGCTTAAATAGTCACTTTTCTTTTAGTTTCAACTCTCACATTCGCTGGACATCACCCCTGCCAATCGAGATGTCTCTGTCCAACCAAGCGCTCAAGCCGGATTCTACGGCTTCCATTTAAATCCCTCGATCCTCTTTCAGGTTGGCATGTCTCAATATACGCGCAATGTTATAGATGAGGTAACAGGCAGCCCGTGCAATAACATTAGAGACCCTTTTGACCGATATCTTCTGCCTATCGAACCATTGCCAGCAAGCCTCGAGTTCTCTCTTGTGTTGCGCCCTTTTTCACATGACGGCAACAGTGCTTGCTCATTGTGCATATTCGGAGACAATGCAGCTTCCACTACCGCTCACTCACTGCTGGTATGGACTTGAGTCCCATGGCTGAAGCTACCCTGGTTGATTGGATCCCAATCAGTAGCCGGATGTGGGCGATTTGATTGGCTGGCTCGTCTAAAGCTTCCAAGTCGCGCGGGACTAGTAGGTGTCCGTTGCCATAGTTGCCTACGCGCCAGCAAAGTGTAGCAATGATTTGATAAAAGATGAATTCTGTCGTCAGTTGAACGAACTTCTTCGCCAATGAAGAAGCAGGGAGACTGTAGTGCTTGCTGGCGATCTAAACGCCCAGTTGTAAATCTATCCTCTGATGAGCTGCGTTTAGGCAGCCAACAGGATGTAGGCTTCCATAATGACAACCTTGGGCGACTAGTTCATACGTACGCAGATGTTTGCTTATACCTTGCGAGCACTAACTTCCGACACCGCACCCACCGGCGGATGACATAAGGCCCACCAGCCTCAGGGCAGTCATGGACGTGGATCGACCGCATTGCGGTCAGTTTCCACTGAAGAGGCTTCGTCCAGAAACATAACTTGTTTTGGAGTACTTGTTTAGTCCTTGATTATGCTATTGTTGGTGTTAACTTACAGGTGCGTTTTGATGGGTGCCCTTGACAGCCTTGTGCGCGCATAGACTCCAGCAAACTGGCGAAGCCAGAAGTTTTGTATGCGCATCCAAGTACGCTGGCCTTTGGATGGAGTAAACGTTAACGCAATACACTTGTAGATCACTGGGTGCAAGTTCACCAGACCTTATTAGCAGCAGGCAAATCATCATGTGGTAAATTCAAAGCAAACATGGATATTGGATCTTTTGGATTTCTCGGAACTTTTCTGTACTAGCTGGCGCATACCGGCTGGAAGCGACAACAACGAGGCTCGTAAAGAGCTCCAGACAAAACTCCGTGCTATATGAAGAGAGACAGCTAATCTCATTGGTCTCCTTGTGTGTCAGAAATGGAAGTGACCGCTGCCTATAGTAATCAAAGGAAATTATTCCGTCTGATATGTAAAAGTTGCTAAGGGGATCTGGTGTTAGTGCAACCCAACGTGGTAAGAATGGATGCTTAGAGCCTCGGGCTGAACATTCGGAAAGACAATTTTGTCGGCCGGTAATGTTAGATTATGCGAAGCTCCATAATCGCCCTGCTCCCTGGGATGTCCCTTTTGATTGGACCTGTCACTTAGAAGTAAAACCTGAGATCAGATCACTGAAGTTGAATAAAGCCGCGGGACCAGAGAATCTTTCTTCGGCTGTCTTCGAATTCGGGGGCCATGCCTTTGTTTAAGATCTAGGAGAGCTACTAGTGAAACCGTGGGAGTAGGGAAATTTCTCAACCGAATGGAGCCAAGCTCCTTTTGTCCTGAGTTTTAAGGTTGGCTCACGTTTTGAGTGCGGCAACCATAGAGGAATCCGTTTGCTCTCTCCCGCCTTCAAACTGCTTGTCTCTGTCAAGCTCCACAGACTGGCTAGCACTTGTGAACGCCAGATTCTTGAGAAGCAAGCCGGGTTTCGTCAAAGCCGTGGCTGAATTGACCGCGTATTCACTTTGCGTCAGTTGTTGGAGCATCATCACATAAATTTCCTGCCTAGCATTGTCGTGTTCCTGAATATCATTGGGGCATTTGATTTGGCATTTTGGGCAGTGTACACAGGAAAGGTGTGCTCATGATTCGCGCTTATCTACACTGAAATTTCGACTCACGTGTATCTTTATCGTAGCCATATTCCAACCGCATTTCATAGAATAAATGTTACAAGTAACTATGTGTGTAAACGGTGTACAGATCAGATAAATTGCATACAACTGATTTAGTTCTAATATGTACGAGCACTTGAACCTTTTACTGTTGCTCATGGGTACCGGTTTCTTTCTGCATTTTCTCCCTTATCCCCTTTCCTGAGACTTGCAAACAAGAGCTGAATGAACTAATCTGATCGGCTTCAGACCGCGGTATGTTTTAACAACCGACCTTTGCTACTGAAGAGCACCTCCACACACTCCAATGGGACAGCATTTTCGCTTGGAAGGTTGGCCTCTAGAAAACGTTTTTGGTGCTCCGAACAACTGGATGCATGATATCGTCAGTCGAAAATTTTCCTGCACACTCAAAGGGTTCCAAATAAACCAGTTACAATGACTGATGACGGACCTTGATTAAGGTTGCTTTTCTCTCGCTCTTGATTCGTACCTGTACTAATTCTGTGATTTAATTCGTTGTCTTTGTCTCAAAATGTTTGCCAAAAGTAGTTAAATTCTGGCTACTGCTATATACACAAAAAGGTAGTAAGGCAAGCAAAGATGCAACTGGCGTAGTATTGCCATGTATGTTCAAGTTGACGGATGTACGTAATTTTATGCGTACTCAAGTAACAGTGATGTAAAATGGTTTAACAAAAACTAAAATGACCTACGGCATATTCCAACCTGTTCCCGAAAGCCGATTGAGTAGTTCAAGAATAGTTCAGCCTAGAAACGTGATGGATTTTACTTGTGCGGAGACTGCTGACAGATTACTCAATGTGCTCAAGTTCGACCCTATGAATCGAATGAAAAACCTGAATAAAGTAGTTGTTCATAAAATCCCAAACCGTTTATAAGTTCTCAGGCTCAAAAGATTCCTTTAAGCCTTTTGCGGCTGGGAGTATAGTCTCATCTACGAGCAGGGCATTTCCATTGCAGACGTTTGATTACCATAAAGGCAACATCTTCAGTGCGGATATTCAGCCCTGATTCGCCGTCACGCAAACCAAAGTCAGATCCGAGTGATGTCGAAGAGCCAGTCACAACCCGCATCCACATGTGCAACAGAAAGAAGAACGATTATTCTACCTTACATCCAAGGGATTTCTGAAATGGCAGCGTGGCTTCTAATGCATCACGGGATAACCATTGCACACGAAGCAAAGGAAACCATACGAAGTAAACTTTTTAAGGTGAATGACAAACTCTCTAAGAAAGAAACACCGGGTGGAGTTTACAAAATTTCCCGCAAAAACCGTGACGAGTACTATGTAGGCCAGACTGGAAGAAAACTTGGCACAAGACTGCACGAACATAGTCTGGCTATCTGCCGCCACGATGAAAACTCCTTAATGTCAGTACACATGGATGCCGAGAACCATCAGTTCGATTTGGAGAACGTTGAAATAGTTGGAAGAGCAAGAAACCGCAGAGCGCGTGAGTTCCTTGAGGCCTGGCATTCTGGCCGGAACTCAATCAACAAACATTTGGGGCTGGAGGGTGTCTATGAAGCTCTGCAGGTTAAGCCAGCATTAGGCACTATATCGACAAGGAGAAGAGGTGCCCACTCGACCGACTCAAATGAACAGATCGAAGGCTGACATTCGAAACAGGCAACAATCAATAGTCACTCGGATCTGGCATTGGTTTGCGAGACCGCGAATCAGGACTGAATAGCCGCAATGAAGATGTTGCGTAATTTGGTAACGAAACGTCTGCAAGCGAGATGCCCGGCTAGAAGAACAGGAAAATACTCTCATTCACACCCCGAGCTACAGATATTCTCAATAATTTCCATAGCCTCAACATTTTCACTAGACTGAGTAGAAAGTGTCATGCAAAACTAATGTCCTCTACCCTTTAAGTTTGACAATTTGAACTCTCTCTGGATTTTTTTCTTATAGCAATCCATTATACTTTCGCGCACAAGCTTCATCAAATTTAGTTTAGTGCCTGCATGGACCGCTTTACAATGCCGATACGACAAAGTGCTTGAGATTCCGACTGTACACAAGAATTTTCAACTGAGCGTTGTTTCTGGCCATCCGCCGACACTTATTATTCCAACCGGCCACAGAACTATGCATATGGATGTCGTAACAAGTTCAATCCAAAAATAGACCAATTTGACGGCGGACCTTGACTGCCCTCGAGAAAATATATCGGTCCCAGAAACTACGAAGTCCACAGACGTGCAGACTCTATCGGACAAGATAGCTCTCCTTGGTGAGTAAACTATCACCGTCTCACCTGCTCTCTAGCGTTTAATTACATACGTAGATCACCCTAATACACTAGGACAGTCAGTCATGGAGACAACTTTGTCACAAATCATAAAGCAAGCTAGGTATGAGCGTTTAACCCATACAAGATTTGTGGTCAGGTAAAGTCGAGCCTATCCCTCGATCAGAGTTTACAGATTCTTGTGCTTCGAGCTAAACGAACTGCAGCATAGAGAAAACCACAGTGTTCCCCAAATACGGAAAACTCATATATATCCACTCCAAAAACATATAAACTGGTGGCTCCAGCGTAATCGGGTTCAACGTGCCCTTTGATAAATCTATGGTGTCGTACAAGCGAGCTGTCATTGACGTTCATAGTAGCTCAACCATTTAGGTAATGCTTGAGCGGCTGAACAAACAAACTGACAACTTTACTGCCCAATCAAACTGAAGGCTAAAGAAGAGAGCAATTTTCGAACAGTTATGGCAAACGGTGAAGAACTACGCAATGGAACTATGATAAAACAGCTGTGATTTGAATCACTGCGGCTAAAGCGAAGTGGCGGCTGGCACATAATACTCAAGTATTTTTATTTCGTAGTTGGGCACATAGCCCCTAACTCGAAGTAAGAAGTCACAGCTGGATGGCACACGTGGCATTGTATTATGACACATGCAAGGAATGCGGAAAGCATAAAAGGTAAAATAAACAAAGCATGAGAATATTAAAAGGCCAGTGTGAGTATGCTGTTCAAGCAATCGCGTGTGTGTGCTTGATGGTTTGCGTAATGTTAACACGTGGGGTCATAACAGCGGCCTATCGAATGTAAACATCATGAATCAGAGTGGCAAACCTAATAAAGATCGCGTCTAGTCTGGTATATTCCCAAGCCAATGAGGACAGTCTCATAGATTTGAACACAATGTCGTACCTAAAACAACTTTGGCGTCTCGAACAAAACGGCCCCGCAGTAGGACGATGTCGGAAAGCTAGCCAAAAAGAACTATGCAACACCCACCCACCCCAGAAGTTGTAGGAGTTAAGGCGCCGTTTAAATCGGCATCCGGATGGGGAACGGGACGTATGGTACTCTGATGTTTAACGTTCCAGGCACTATCTCGGTAGACGCAATTAAGAAAGTTATCATTGCAGTTAGCGAGTTGGCACCCAATTCGTTGTGGGTTGAAAGGCTTAACAAAAGAACAAGTACTTAGGCTACCGTATTAAAACTTAGTGTTAAGGATGTAGCGGATGTAAATAAAATTGAGACAAATTGCGTACAACTACGCAGCAAAAGCATGATTGAGCAAACATATTTCAAACCGCCAAACCTGCCGTTGATAATGGGCAAACAAGCGAATATCATCAAACTATATTTAGTGAATCTCTTGTCAACTCTTCTTACGATAATCTCCAAAGCTGGTCTCCACAGCGCAGTACTATTCCAGACTTCAATGTACCTGCCAAACCTGGCACATGAATACCAGTAAAACGGACATTAAGGCAGACCGATACAAGTCGTCCTACCCAACAATTAGCACCTTTTTATACCAAGTGCTGATTAGCCGAGGCAAGCTCAGCTCGAAACACAACCCATTATCGTCGAGCAGCCGGTCCTTATATCGCCTGATGCAGTTGCCATAATTTCTACATATGGCTCAGTAGCGTCACTTGTAAATTTTAGAGTTGCCCATTGTTCTTTCTTAATCATACTGATGAACACTAGGTCCATAAATAACAAGATGTATATTTTACTTCCCTGGTTTTCCTTACTGCACCTGATGCAATTTTTTGAAGAAAATTTGGTTCAAACCAAGCAGTGTATTTGATTCATACTCCCTTTCAGGCTGTCAGTTGTATACGCAAGCCCGCATGCATAAGCGGTTGGAGGGAATGCTACTGACCCAAAACAAAATGATTCAGCAGAAACTACGACCACCGGCAACACTGCGAAAGAAGACTCCATTTTGGTTACAGCTGTATTTGTATTTGTATTATTTGGAGGCCTGTGTATAGACCCTAGTACCTGTTATACGAGTGATCGGGAGCTCATAACAGCTTTCGAGCGTTCCATGAGCCCTGCTAATAAAAGCAAACTGATCGCAGGGGGTTTCAATTTGCAAGAATTGCACTGATCCCCACCTACCCCACCAACTCGGTATAACGGCGTGTTAACCTGCATCAACCTGGGAGGATGAGCGCAACATGTTATAGCCTCCACTAGAACATACCATATATTAGACTTAGTGTTCATAGTAGGCATCGCCAATTGAGTATATCAGTAGCTCAGGAGTTCTCGGGGATCGACCACAGAATAGTACACCGCTCGTTACAATTAAAAAGCCTAGTCATATGTTCCGCGGAAACCGTCAAAACTGAAATTTACCATCCGTGGAATTCTGTAAACCTGCTAAACTTTGCCTTTCTCGTCAAGTAAAGGAACTAGGATGAATTCTTTTTATGGGAATCTCTCGAGCAATCGCCGAACTATTTTGTGAGAAAATTTCCACTGGATCAATTGGTCCACTTTTCTCGTTTAGAAAATTCTCAGCAAAAGATACTAGGCAAACCAATATGATTGTACGAATGCGCCAGCTACGGCATTTCTCTTAGGCCCGCAAAGTAGAATTCTTTCGGGACCTCAGAATTTGCTGTTTAAATCTGTGGCTGCAACTATTCTACCAGACTGGTTTTTATTTTTCTCCAGTAACTTTTCTTGGGCTACTAAAAAAAGATTAGTTGTTATTCTTATTTTCATTAAAGATTGTTTCTAGTTGCAATGGACTGTCTAAGGATGCATTTGTTGCTTTTCTTATCAATAAAATTGTAGATGCTTGTGCGAGCTACTACTTCAAAGATTTATGCAAAAACATTTCATCTGCTGTATGGAGCTCTGTCGAAAACAATTCATTTTTCTTCGCGTTTTAAATGTATCTTGGTTTCCTTTATCGCTTCCTACAATAATCCTAGCCTAGCGCACTTGTCACGATTAATTGTGAACTCGACAAAACACATTAGCATGATACGTTGTTTGTTTAACTGCCACGCAATTATTTCGCAGAACCATTGATTTTTAGTATCCACTGGCCTCACGTTTTTTCTCATTTGCAGTGATAGCGAAAGATGTTGAGAATATATCCGGGCATGTGGATAAAGCGTATATTGGCTTGTTTTGAAAATCGAACTTGAATCCGAAATACCAACAGCCACATCTAACATCCAAAACGTTATCCTGTTTATAAGCTAACCACCAGGGCCTTCTTGGTAAGTCGGCCGAAGTTAAAAAACGCAACGCCACAAAGCAGCTGGTTCCGCTCATAAGTACGGAGACTGGTTACACATTGAGATACCTGCTGCTGTGAACACTATACCTGGCATGACACTGCTTCGGAAAGACAGCAGTGGAAAGATTATATATAATTCTATTTTTCAATGCTAAATTATGAAGTGAATTTATTGCTTACCATAGATCAGCACTCCTGAGCAGTTACGATGCCGGTTTTTGTTGCGGAGCAATGTCATACGTCTTGTTGCCGTGATACATCGTCAGCCAAACTCTAGGTCAGAAATGGAATCATAACTAAAACACTTTTGGGATGATTGCGCTGAACATCTCACTCCGTCACATTCCGATCGCGTGAGATATTAACTGTCACGATCTGGGAACGCTATTAATCAAGGTTACACAGTTTAAATGCTGTCAGCAAGAGCTAATTTTCAGCCAACCTCTGCATAACCACATCGCCTCCAGCACCAGATCCTGCACTGCCAACAAAAGGTTGATACTTGATCTTGTACACGCCAATGAATAACTTCTGATTAAAGGAATAGTTGCCAGCACACCGTTAGATCGCAGCAGCTATGTTACTCTACTGTCTGAATGCATATGATTTACGGAATATCCTGAAGAATAGGATGAGTAAGTTTAGAATATCAAAAACCAACATGTTATCCGCCCTTGTTAAGGAGACATCTTGGACGTACTTAACTATACACTCACAGAAGTCTCCTTGGAACCTTTTACAAGGGCATTTAATGAACTGGCAATGCACGCGGCGGAACGGAACTCATTCCATTGTCAAAGGAAAAACAGACCAATTCTGAGCAAAGGAACAAGCAGAATCCTTGTCCTTAAGGGAATCGGCGTGGGGAACTCACAAGGACTCTCCGAGTGCCGTAACCTCAACGGCATAAGTGACATAACGTAGCTTTTGAGTGAAAGGTATTTGCGATGATCAGGTGACGAATCAGTAGGATTTAATGAAGCATTTCCTCACGAGCAGCAAAAATACTTTAAGCGAGTAGTTGGATCTAGTAAGCTGCCTCTGGAGAGGCCGTTGATTTGATCTACTTGGATTTGCCGAATGCATTCGATTGTTTAGATAATCGGATTCTTCTTTCCAAGCTACGATAATACGAGATCCTTGACCATCTCTTGAGCTAGATCACCAACTTTATCCTGGAACGACCATTAGTGGTCAGAGCCCGGAGATGCTTATCTGATTCCATACCAGTCTAGTCTAGTGTGCCTAAGGGCTCAATTCACAATTGTTTTTGGTATTCATCAACGAACCTGCAAGGAAAATCGCTTTAGATTTCCTGCTGTTTCCTGATGATGACAAAATATGATGCCGGATTCAGGCTGACGCCTAGTAGAATTCACTTCTGTGTGACCTAGAGATGGTCCATTAGTGATCAACCCGAAATCCTCCACAGTCAAATATGGACAACCGCAAGGTATTCACCCTACGGCACCAGCGCACCTAAAGTTTAAGAAGGCAAGTATCGCAGCAATCATCAGTTGAACGCGACCTTGGAGTGCCTGTTCAGGATAACTTGCGCTGTTCCAAGCAATCGGTAAAGGTATCGAGAACTATAAACTAGCACATCGGCTTTCGAAGACGGGCGTTCAGAAAAATAGACACCTTATGCAGACAGATGCTGAATGCGTATGTTCGCACCCATGTCAAATACGCAATCCAAGTATGGCAGGCATGGCTGAAGCACGGCCTTACTGCTAGACTAACCTCAACGTCGGGCTTCTAAACACCTCATTGGAATGTGCCACTTTCCATACGAGCAGAGATTGAAACAAGTGGGAGTATTCAATTGGCGGTATCGTCGACTACGTGGTGACTTGATTATGATGTACACGAATTTACATAATCCAAAAAATGTGTACAGCTCCTTACTGTCACTAAACAGTAACACCAAACTTAGAGGCCACTTTTCGAAACTAGCCGTACAGTATGGCCGTTTGGCGTGTCGTAGAAATTTGTTTTCCATTCGTGCGTCAAATATGGTAAGCTTTTCCCGAATCTGCTGTTCCTGCACCCTCGCTAGCCATTTTTATAATTCAATTGGATGATGTAATCTGCCAGTTCCTTTTTATTACTTGATGTTCCTCTCGATCTTTCCCCGGAAATATACTGGATTGATTTTTTCGCCTAATGAGGCTGTCGAAGCTTTCGGAGTGCAGGGCTACCGTATTACATACGACAAGTCCATTCTTTTGAAAACAAACTTAGTAACTGAAATTGTTTCATTAACCATTTTCGATAACATACCAGATGCCAGATGGTGCCTATGAAGCATTGCTTCTTAACCCGTATAAAATCATTGTTTATTTTTCGTGAGATGCAGCGCGGAATTTCAGCACTGGTCACGTCTGATGGGAACGCACGATCAGCAATGGAAGCAGTCAAGATCTTACGGTTCGGTTACTTACATACGTTCCAGAAGCTGATGGGTACAATAGTTCTTCCAGGTTTCTATTGTCCCACCGTTGGGGTTATCCAATATCTACTTTATTGCAAAAGCCATTTGTAGCAGTTTTTTCTTTGCATACCGATAGATCTGTTGTTGTCCATAACCTTCGAGCCAATGCTCTGGAAGCAGCTGTTAAGGATATGGCAGAATCGTTGGCAAATTCCCACCGGCGTTGTCTAGGGAATCATCAAATTCCACCAAGATGGCGACAGGTATTAGCAATCTTATTCATGAGAGGCTGAGTAGCAATGACCCTACCAATCACCCTCGGGTAACACTGTTTACCGTGTATTTCAAAGTTATGGAATCAATCATTGTAGATGTAGTACTAGAGTAGCATAAAAACCATAGCATCAAAGCCCCGGGGCACACGGATTTCACCAGTATTGCTCATGTATTACGAACCTATTCACCGAACGCAATAGCTGGACTGAAGCAATTGATGGTGAATCAGGGGATAAAGTAATCTACTTGGACCACTCAAAAGCATTTGATCGCATGAGCCATCAAATTAGCCTTCACTAATTTCGGTACAATGGCATTGGCGACTGAATCCTGCATTGCGTGGACAAATGTCTAGACAAAAGCTGGTTGCGAGTGAAGGCCCGTGAATTCCTGTCCGATGAAATTAATATGGATTGCGGTGTACTCCAAAGCACGGTACTAGGGCCTTGTCCATTAGTAGTTTTCGTGAATGATCTAGCGAGGGTAATTACTTCATATTTTCTGTTTTGTTGCAGTGGATATCAAGCTACATTGCGCTATTAGGGAACCGGACAACCACGAAGAGCTACGGTGTGACGTTAACACGATTTCGAACTGTTCAGTTCAGAATACCCCATCGTCCAATGTAGACAAATGTCGCGTTGTTCAACTGCGCCGTAGACATGACAACATGTATAGGATTGGGTCACACATTTTGCAAACTACTTCCCAGAAACGCTAACCTTGGTGTGCTCATAGAAAATGACCTCAAATAAGACAGCTGCGCTAACAGGCAATAGGCACGTCGGCTTGCTGGGTATGGCATTCGGGAGTTTCGACCCATCTATCCACCCGATGACGCACAAGTCCTACCTGCGGCTTCATTTTGAGTACGCCAGCCAAGCTCAACAACTTGGTTGAAGCGCATCCTAGAGTTACTAGACAGACTACAATGCACAGTAACAAACAACGTCAAAAGTCAACTTAATATATCTTACCAACAAAGGTTGGAGTTACCGGGATATGTCAGCAAACGCTATCAAAGGTTACTTGAACTCATATTAGTGTACTAAATACTAACTCCAGTCACCAATATTGTCACTTTTTGAAACGCAGCCACAGCACGATTCTTAGAGCTAGTTGTCTCAAACTGAGTGAACAATACAGCCATATAGAATGTGGATAGGATTATTTGTCTCTTCCGGTTTGCCAAAGTTGAAACCCTCCCAAACTCAGTTGTATTTTCCCCCAAATCGGATATTTTCAAAAAGTAATCGTATGTTGCCTTAGCTTTCAGCACTTCGTTATCTAAACTGTGATAATGGGAGATATATCTATCTAGTCCACATAGTAGATTTATGTATCAGATGAGGCCAAGCATGCAGTACATGAGTAAGCGTTCGTGTTTTTATTTTCTCGCAGAACCCAGCTGTATCTGTCACTTCATGTTGTCTTGTATGCTTGCATTCATTACTTATTTTACACTTTCGTTATTCAGCAGCACATTTAGTTATATATATCATGCATCTGCTTTCTTTTACTAGTGATAGAATATTGTTCACTGCTCAAGCACAGATGTAGTCAATGAACCACAAATAAGTTGAATGTATCAGGTTGTATTCAATCACCGACAGTTCAACTACGAATTAGGGGGACACAAATGACCGCAAAATGACTGTCTGTGCAAGTACATCGTAAAGTGAAGTTTGTAGTTAAACTTGTTGCTGACGAATGCAATTTGAAATAGGATTGTGAGAGCGGAACAGGTTCCACATTTTTAAGATGTACAACATAAAGTCCGAATCCAATGTATGTTACAACGTTACCGATCGAAGACACCTGCTTTTTCTCTCATTGCTTTTATGTATGTCAGTACTAGGAAACCATTGTATAAAAAATACCGGTCAGGGATATCGGAAATGATAATACAATACGAAACGCATGCATCTTCCAAACTTTGTCTTCCAATTGTGCTTTCGAAGTCAAAATCAAGTATTTGTTTATGTACCTGAAGGAACATGTCATGTTATGCGTGGAAAACTCATGTCGGCCGCCTAGTAATTATGCAGGTTCATCTCAGATGGTGGACTCAGCCGTTCGGAGAGTACTCTATATACTAGTTGTGTTTAGTGTTTCAACAGCTAGAACGATGTAAGGGTAGTCCTATTTCTTGACGCACATTTACATGCAGTTTACAGGATGCCTTGGGTAAAGGCGGAAATTATAAGTAACAAATATGGGGCAAATAGGTGAGTTGTCATATACTTAGAGGATAAACCAGCGATGTTTGCTGTTCGGTTGGTTTCACATTCGTTCATCCGACTGATTAGATATTCATGTTTGTAGAAGTAAAATATTAGGTTATATTACAGCTACTTTTCAGTATATAACAAGGGCAATAACTACGAATGGCACGGACATTTAAACAGTTGCTAGTTGGCAATATTATTATTTAAACAGGAAAATGGTCTCGAATTTCTCATCGCATGTTTCTCTCTTCCTAACTGTTATAGTAGGTCATAAACCAGAGTAATCATCTGCTACCAACTGATACACTCAGCAATTACATATTGTCAGCACCTTGTTTTCGTGCTAACTCAGAGGACATTATGATTTCAGCTACGAATTTGAATCGCCGATACGTTAGCTGCTAGCTTTACCAAATCAATTAATCCATCCGTCACAATCCAAGAGTGTGTTCGTGAGCGTGGGCAGCAATTAGAGCGTGACCACGCCCTAGACGGAAGAAGTACAAAGGTGGCGTAATTAATTCGCCAAGACAAGAAACTCGTTCGCCGTTTTCGGTCTATTTTTCATGTGAACGAGTCGAGAAATGGTCATACCTGGTGAGTAAGTTGGAAACCTAACTGTTTGCGAAATTTAGATCACCATTACTGTGAACCCCGGTAGTTTGCAATAAATTGCTGGGGTATAATCCTCATCAATGCAGAGCTGTTTTTACTGTATTCAAATATCTGCACTGTATCAGCAGTTGCTCCATTGAACTTGACAACCCCTCAGCCGTCTGTCGTACATTCCTGCGCACAGTAATACGAAGATCGAAGGACACAGACGGGTTACGGAACACCTTATTTGTGAACCATGTCCAATAACCTTTCAAGCGGGACAAGATGATATGGGCCATTTCCATCCGAATGTAATCATTCTGAGTTTAAGTTTTGTTCACTTGATGCATAAACGGCTTCAGTTTGGATTAATGTAGTTCATTTAGTATTTATGAATGCCAATTTATTCTACAAGCTGAATTATTTTACCTACTGTTATTAATTACGGAGTTTTTAATATGCGTTTTACATCTTTTCTAATTGCTTCAGCTAATTTGTGGTTAAATTTGCTACCTCGCACGAAAATACTATCTTACTACTGTACTTCGTAATGCGAGCAATCCCTGGTAGCCATTTTGTTAAGCTTCACTTGGATGTGATACCACGGTTACTTGAAACTAATCCTACTTACTACTTAATCAAAGAAGAAGTTCGTTTAGCATCAGGAGCTAACTAGCCGAAATTCTACAATTTCGTGCAAACGATAAAATCTAATACCGATGAAGTCAAAAAGTAAGCTGATGGAGCAATCTACGTGTACTCATTTTCAGATTGGCAGAATTGTCAGAGGAGGACAAGTAACGAGACATAAAATGCAGTAGTATAAAGGGGTCATAAGCGATGCGCAAAATATACCCTTATTTGAAAACGGGTCATAATTTCGTTACAATTCTTAGGAGCGCGGTGCAATGGATGCATTTCCAACTAAATTCTCAAGTTACTTAACCATTACCATCGTAATTTCGCATACATTTATATCCGTTTGAACCCGACTAGGATCATTCACGAAATGCGACAGCGTGTTACCACTCCTTCGGCCGATTATGTTGGCTTCGACGCTGCAGTGTGATCACTTTTACTCCCGGAGTCAGACAGTGTCGCTGTACACCTAAACCACGAAGTTGACAACTATCGCATTTAATGGCGCTTGTCCACACCAGTTCAAATCCGAACGGAACAACCATTAAATTATCGCACTGAAGCGATTAGAGATTACAAATTGCCCACTTAGTTTGGGCCTCTGAAGTTTTAGGACCCCCTCAACCTGTGTCTTGGTGTACAACATGCATTAAAAAAGAACACAAATTTTTACCATAACATATTTGTTGCTCCTCGTAAAGCATTGTGCTACACAAAACTATTCCTTGCTACTGCCACCGCAATGTTTTCACCGTAGGATCCACTTTTGGTGATCTTCCTGGAACGCAAATTCTGGGATGACAAGCAGTTGTCTTGGCGCATGGTTCTGAATCGTCTCCATGGTTCGGAATCCATATGATTTCAACGCGGTTTTAAGTTCGGGAACCAAGATTAAGTCTGCCGGGGGCATAACGGAATTTTGTTGTTCTACTGAATTACTTCGGATAACGAGTAATGCGAGAACCGGAGTATTGTTATGATTCACTCTCAAAGTCTGGTTTTCGCGTAGTTCAGGTCTTTTCCTGCCGACAGCGTAGCACAAACGCAATAGAAGTCTCTGGTTGACTTGTTTAGTGTCGAACATCGCAATAAAGTTGTAATCGGCAATGACGTTGCAATAAAAACATAACCAACATCATGTTCACCTTTGACCCGTGCATGTTTGCTTTCGCCAACCACTATGATGACTACACCTTCGTTTCAATATCATGGCCACAAATACATATCGCATCACTTATTATGATGATATTAAGGAAATTTTCTTTATCACTGGCATTAAAAAGCAGTTCCGGGTTCATTGCAATAAGGTGCTGTCTCCGATTGTCAGAGGACAAATGGAACACGAACGTTGTACTCTCATGACACCTCAGTTTTATCACACAAAAATAAATTTCATGATCCTACGCGGATGCTTATATCGTCAGCAATATCACGACGAGTTAATCAAAAGCTTCCATAGATCACAGGAAGAAATGATCATCGTCAGTTTATGTTGTATGTCTTTCAGGCCTGGGTTTGTTAAAGACCGATATTCTGTCGTTTGCGAAATGCTTAAACCAATTATAACACCACGTTCGACTGTTACAATCTTCTCCGTGTGCCTGCTTTAGCAGTTACTCTGTCTCTGTAAAAGTTTCAGTAAAGGTTGTAACAAAAGTTCACACATGCACAAGTTGTTATTCAAGTCTCTTCATTATCACATTAGCACATATCGGACGATCAGCTTGTGCACGTGCTTACTTCGGTGAGTGTAGTTCGGCGGAACGCGGTAACTGGTAGTCTGTTACTTAAACAATCCACTGCATACGTTCAATAGTCGTAGTTTGCTCCATCGACCGGTTGGACAACGCTAATTCAAAACTTCCTTTTCTTCTCTTGCACGGTGGTATGTAGCTTACCAATGTGGATGAGGTCCCGAGGTAACAAATTTAACGCTGGCTCAAATAAGTTGAAGAAGCTTAACCATAAATGGAGCCAGGTCGATAAGCTTACACTTCACGAGAAAAATTGAGCTATAGAACTAACTAATTGACATGCAGTCGACACGGCAAAGTCAAGAAGATTAAAGAGCATTGTATTCGCTTCCTTTTATCGGAGTTACGTTGTATCTTGCGATATTCTACATTTTTATTTCTCTAGTCCGAGTTGACGAGTACACCTGTCACAGTCTCAAACACAATACAAGCGGAGTGAATACGTGGCAGCGTATATGGGGCGCTTGTAGATACTGTTCTGCTTGTCCCAGTCAGAATCAGTCTAAGCTAACCCATTACCTCCCGTATGCTAAGCAAGAGTACACATTATTTTTTTGTCAGTGCACAGTTCATAGTTATCCTTTAAAACCGGAGCAACTAGCAAGTGAGATTGAGATTATGGCAAAGGCAGCGAATCCTACATAGGTGATCTAAGGGTAGAAATGGTGCTGGTTATGAATTAGATGGCTAGGTTAGATGTCAAACAGCATGTTGCAGGTGTAAATCCCAAGTAACCCTTTGGAGCTAAGGGATGAACTGCCCGGTCACACGAAACTTAAGCAAGAAGCACCTCAACTCAAAGTAATCAAATGGAATTTAGCTAGCTGCGCATTAACCCAAACTACTCAACGATTCGGGTTCTCAGGATGTCAGCTCAGAGGGAAGATGTCTAGCGGTTTCTAGTAAGTACTAGTTGGATCTTATTGAATATTATACAACCACCATAACTTGAGGATTTATACCAGCTTGTCTTTCTGCTGCAAGTCCAGGTACCATTTAAAGAATCGGGCTCCGAATTTCATGTCAAGGCATTCCAAAAATCCGAAAAAATAGAATAAAAGCATTTGACAGGAAAAGCGATTCGTAGAGAGTAAGGGGCATAAGCATCATTGATACATTAACATATAAGTTCAGATTAGTGTACATCATTTGTAAATGGCTCTAGTAATAAAGACACTTACTTAATAAGTTATCTAAGTAGTAAACAGACGAATCCATCGATTCTTTGACATAGAGTACCTTATATTTTAAACAAATGATCTGATTGCACCGCTGTTAGTGATTCAAACCGAGTGTCAATTCCCTGTTCAGTGAACATTTTCTTTTCGCTAGGTGATCTTTAACAACTTCAGGGGATTGTCAGATAAACTTGACCGATTCTGCAGGCAGTATCGCGTGATTACTATTTTGATGGCTTATTTGATAAACGAACTTTAAAAGCAAGGGACAGTATATGTGCTGTGTAGATGGAATCCTTATAATGAAAAGGACAATTTAATATAAAAGAGTGATAAGGGCAATACTAACGAGTAGTCATCATATAATTCGCTGGCGCTGTAATAGTCACTGACGATCCACAGAACAGTTATAGGCACAAGCTAAAATTTGTAAACAGATTCAGTTATCAAGCTGGTGTATAATTAAATGCATAGACACCTAGGAATGTCAGGCCACTTGAAGAATATGAAAATGCACCCACAGGTAAAGCAATCTAGTGTGCTAATTAACCGGACAGCTTTTTCAAACAGGTGGCATGGTATACAGATCAGGAACATGAAAAACGAAACTAGTAGAAATGAAGATTACAGAAGTGTAGTAGGGGGTATAGGTAGAAACTCATTACACATAGACTCGTTCAGATAGTCAACACACGCCTGGAACTATACTGTACGACAGTTTAATCCTTGTGGGAATCGTCAACATTGTGCGTTCCATCTGATTCTTATATGGTTCGGACCAGAAAATTGAGTGTTGCCAGTCTGTGGTTGAGAAAGCTGAGCTATAGGGGTCGGCACAGCCATCGCGACTAAGTTACTGAAGGTGACGTAGCGCCGCTGCCCATACTAGTCAAATCTTCCTGCTACTCTTATATACTCATTGTACAAACAGAACCGCCTATAATGTTATTAGTTACTTGGCGGCTTAAGTTTGGTAATTCGCTACCCTGGCGAGGGCCTACCCTGTCCTGTCCAAGGTTGCAATGTGCAACCCAATTAATAGTGGGCGCGCTGTCAGATCTAGTAAGTTTGTCACGATGGTAGCTGCCGTCTTCCATATCGCGTCTGTCGTAACCTCGGACTGGCTACAGTCTAATTGTGAGTTCGAGTCCTACAAGCTTCAGACGAAAAGTGCACTGCTGACAATTACCCGAAATTATGAAACGCGCGTACAGTGTGATGGCTGTCTGACTATGTCTGGATGTGGCGAATATCTACCGGATATTAGTAGCACATACAGTTAGTAACGAATTCTGAAAGATAGTAGCAACCAAACGTTCAAAATCTGATCAAAACAGAGCATTTTAAACCGGACTGCGGTAGGCATTGGCTATTATATGCAAACAGCCAAAAACTATTTAAATCATAATTATTCATGGAAGTGCATAGTGGCATGTAGAATACCTTCAAATTAGTTCTTTTCTGTAATTTACACTTTTGCTTATTTTAGAGAACGCAGTGTTCTGCTACATTGTCTCCTCCATTGAACAAGACAAAATATAACTCGCCATGTTCCGGCACTTTGTTCTTAAGTGATCGGTCGGATTGCCAACATCCCATAACAAATACACGAAACGTATCGTTACAGACTAAAGCTGTTTTCTGTAAAACTTGTCTGATTACTGTCTTGATGCATTTCCGAATGGGTTTCCGGTAGCAACCGAGCTATTATGGCACTTTCGTTCGTCATTTAGATTCATTTGACTGTAATTTACAAATGCTAAGTGTACAGGCGAGCAAAGCACACCGGTGGCCAATTGACTCATTCTGAGGTATGATAGACCTATTTAGTCCAATCTAGTAACAAATGCTTTCCTTAAGGCGGTGGCCAAAAAGTGAGGAATTACTTCTCTTCAGAAAATTAAAACAGTGGGTCCCTTCAGCCATTTCGTCAAGGCAGAGAGAAGACAGGTTGCAATATGTCAACATTTCGATTGTTCCCTTCATTCGCAAACACAATAAGAGCAGAAACAAACAAACTATTATATGCATGGAAAAAATAAGCAACACCAATCTAAATGTTACAGTCAAGACTGAACAGCACACTCTGAATGTTGACAAATGGCAACCTCGGTCTTCGCTTTGCCTTGACGGAATTACGTCTTTTACCTGAGCAATTTTTTCCGAGGGTAGATCAGCTAGGCTTTTAATAGCTGATCCTACAACGACAGCAATATTTTGATACAAGTTTGGGATATTTGAAGCAAATACTTGGACAGAAAACATAAAAAATGTTAATATCAAGGGAAATGCAATAAAAAATATTTAGTTTATGATTGATATCGTCATTCCATTTTCAGCATGTCAATCCAAACCCTCAGGTGATATTAAATTATTTTCAGTGAATTGGCTCCCTTGTTACAGATGAAAAGAATTGCACCAGAAAGTGCTTAATAGTCAGAACAAAACTTGTTTTTGCATTGACAAAATTAACACGAATGCATCTGCATAGGATGACTTCAGATACCTGGGGGATCTTCGCGGTCTGACATTCAGGTGTTCCTGCCGTTGAGTCCGCTACATTTGTTACCCAATTCGTGAGCATCCACGTAATCTCTTTCCACAACAACGATATCAGATTCTACTAACGGGTACGTTTTAAGCTGAAATATCCCATTCTTAAAAGGTTTGCTTATCTGATGCTTCCTTTTCTATTTCAGCTAAATTGTTAACCAACATCAAAGGCGAAGTATTTCCGTCGGTTTACTGGACTGTTTGACAATCATTATTAATATATATCTATTCGAAGAAGCTTACCTCACACCGAACTTTACTGCCTGTGTTTTGTATGTATTTAGGCATGGAATGTTTAAGTTCTAGAAGGAACTGCAGATGCATATATATATACATATATAGCGGGATGAATTTTATGACTCTTTCGGAGTTCATTATTTAAATAGAAAGTAACCATATGCAATTTTGGACAGCCAAGGAATTAAAATAGCTCCATTAAATTAATCCAAAGTATAAATACTTATTAGGGAGTTTGTTCAATCGTTATGTCTGCTCTAGCCGAACACCAGTCAACCGAAGTTTCACTCTAACAGCAGCGTCATAAGTTCGATTACCTAACCCTTAGCCATCCGTCTATGTGTGCAAGATAGCGACCAACTATCTGCTGCCTGACCATCGACCTACAGCTGAACCAATCCTCATGCATTAACCTTCGTATTTTAACCTTATATGACTTGTAACGGTGCGTAGATGAATCATTGAATACAACTGTTTGCTTTAGACGTATTCTTGTTGAATCGCTGAGTGGGTTCCATATTTTAAATATTTGTTATTTGACAAGGTCATAATTGTTAAGTAACGCAGTTCTTTGTAAGGGCAGCTCCGGATTTACATTACGTGACTTACCTATTCTACCTGGGTTCACTATGCACCATCATGCTCTGGCAGATTAACTACGTGACTGTTCGTCAGTTTGAAAATAACCCCGTCAAAACCAAAAAGAAAAATAGGAGCCAACGAATGGTAAAGCATTTTGCACAAAGTGTATCGTAGATCTTATGAAATACATTTTAAATGAAAATGGAATAAAAAATATCGTCCATAATGCTGGAAGTCAAAAATTCTTGCAAAAATTATTATGCATCCCACTAGTTTCAGTAAACATGGACGAAGGACACAGCTTCGTGTGCAATAAAGCAGGGGTCCTACTCCGAGCAGAAGAACTAATAGGAGGGAATTATTAGAGCCTTGGGTCCCTACAAACCATCTTGCGCATCGATATCGATCCTGCATACCAAATATCGAGACAGAAAGTGCTCAGGCGGAAATAAAATTGCAGCCTACAAGTCAACAATCGTCTAGCCGGACAACGGGCAGAACAGTGAACGTTTAATAGGAAGCTGCCACAATGCCTCTGGCACCAATCCAAGTGCGAAAATTTTATCCACGTCACTATAACATTTCAAAAGCTTATATCTATTGCCTAAACACAGCTACGGAGTATAACGGGTAACCAATCAGAACAAGCCCATGTTGCTAACTTCAAACGCTTAAATAAAGAATAGAGAAATGGCTAGCGATATACAAACCCGGATTTCCTTTCTACCAGGATCTGTTGCAAATGCGCTTACTCCCACAGATTGACAATGCAGCCTCGACTGTTGACGAAAGTTTAGCAAGCTGCCCAACTCGGCGAACACCGTAGTAACTAAGTACCACGTTACGTTTTCTTTGCCTAGGCTTGAATATCAACTCGACTTTCTTCGATAATGCAAACTGAAAACAGAAATATTCCTTAAGGTTTTAGGTAGTTATGTGTAAGTACGATAACTTGCATAGGAACTTTGATTACATCAAGGTCATCGGCAATATACAACAAGTTATTTTCTGGTTTTGTCTGTAGTAGTATTAACAACTTGCGGGGTAATGGAGGTTTAACAACGCTGAATTAACATTGATCAGTGCGAACTAACACTAGATGGGTACGCATACAGGAGCCTCATTTGCGTTGGCTTACCGCAGTAAGGCACAAACGCAGCTCTTTGGTTAGCTCATTCACCACTAAATGGCAGGGTACATGTGTTGCGAACGTGACCGCAAACAAAATGAAAGCTGTGTTTTGAGATAGCTAGTAGGTGGTACTAACGAGGATAAAAGAAACAGCATGAAAAAAGGAGTAGAATCAACTCACCAGTTAAGAAAGCAGTGACCTTGGAAGAGGCAAACAGTTGCGGCCTCGCAAGAGGAGCCAACGGATAGTAGATCACATTTGATGTTTAACTTACATGATATCAGAGACAGGTGGTAAACCGAATATAGATGTTAGGTCAATGAGATGGGTTAGATAACTTCGTTCCATCGAGTGGTTTAATAAAATGCTTTTCACCATGTGTAGGCCCAACAAGGGTCAAATGCATATTTTGAATTTGCATCCATGTTGTGGTTAGTAGTATATGATATTTCACAGCTTATGTCCTACATTGCATGTTTCCGCCAGAAACTGTAGGTGGGTTATTGATCGATTTCAAAAGTAAGGAGGGTTTTGTTAAGTACCAAATAACAATATCACTTCTTATATATGCGGCCGTGAACATAAACTGCGTTTGAGATCCATTTCCGTAAATGTAGACTAACAATGCAATGGAACACAGCGCTCATCATTGTATGGAAGTCTACTCTTTTAACTGTCCAAATACGTTCGCTGCATTTTATCTGAAAACAAATACTCGAGGTGGATAATACCTATGCACCTCGTAACATGTATCATAATGTTAAAATTAACCCCCCTAATACCAATAAAAACGTAAGGAACAATGTGTGACTATTTGATGTAACTTATATTTTGCTCAAACTGTTACACCTGCCACGTAGTTCATTACTATCCTTAAGATAAGTCAGTTTAGGTAAGCGCTTATTCATTTGATAATAATAGTTGAAACTTGACTTAGATTAATTTATTAATATGGCTAGAAACAAACCCGTTTACATTATTTCGGTCTATTCCGCATTCATCGTCAGGAGCTAACTAGCCGAAATTCTACAGTTTCTTGCAAACGATAAAATCTATTACCGATGAAGTCAAAAAGTAAGCTGATGGAGCAATCTAAGTGTGCGCATTTTCAGATTGGCAGAATTGTCAGAGGAGGACAAGTAACGATACATAGAAGGAAGTAGTATAAAGGGGTCATAAGCGGTGCGCAAAATGTACCCTTATTTGAAAACGGGTCATAATTTCGTTAGAACTCTTAGGAGCGCGGTGCAATGGATGCATTTACAACTAAATTCTCAAGTTACTTAATCATTACCATCGTAATTTCGCATACATTTATATCCGTGTGAACCCGACTAGGATCATTCAGGAAATGCGACAGCATGCTATTACTCCTTCGGCCGATTATGTTGGCTTCGACGCTGCAGTATGGTCACTTTTACTCCCGGAGTCAGACAGTGTCGTTGTACACCTAAACCACGAATTTTACAACTATCGCATTTAATGGCGCTTGTCCACACCAATTCAAGTCCGAACGGAACAACCATTAAATTATCGCACGGAAGCGATTAGAGATTACAAATTGCCCACTTAGTTTGGGCCTCTGAAGTTTTAGGACCCCGTCAACCTGTGTCTTGGCGTACAACAGGCATTCAAAAAGAACACAAATTTTTACCATAACATATTTGTTGCTCCTCGTAAAACACTGTGGGCACTGTACTACACAAAACTATTCCTTGCTACTTCCATCGCAATGTTTTCAGCGCAGCATCCACTCTTGGTGATCTTCCTGAAACACAAATTCTGGGATGACAAGCAGTTGTCTTGGCGCATGGTTCCGAATCGTTTCCATGGTTCGGAAATCACATAATTTAACGCGGTTTTAAGTTCGGGAACCAGGATTAAGTCTGCCGGGGCATAACGAAATTTTGTTGTTCTGCTGTATTACTGCGGATAACGAGTAATGTGAGAACCGGAGTATTGTTACGATTCAATCTCAAAGTCTGGTTTACCCGTAGTTCAGGTCTCTCCCTGCCGACAACGTTGCACAAACGCAATCGAAGTCTCTGGTTGACTTGTTTAGTGTCGAACATCGCAATAAATGTTGTAATCGGCAATGACGTTGCAATAAAACACAACAAACATCATGTTCACCTTTGACCCGTGCATGTTTGCTTTCGCCAACCACTATGATGACTACACCTTCGTTTCAATATCATGGTCACAAACACATATCATATCACTTATAATGATGCTATTAAGGAAATTTTCTTTATCACTGGCATTAAATTGTAGTTCTGGGCTCATTTCAATAAGGTGCTGTCTCCGATTGCAGATGACAAATAGAACACAAATTTTGCACTCTCATGGCACCTCAATTTTATCACACAAAAATAAATTTCATGATCCTACACGGATGGTTATATCGTCAGCAACATCACGAAGAGTTAAGCAAAAGCTTCCATGGATCATAGCATGAATTGATCATCGTCATTTTATATGGTATGTCTTTCAGGCTTGGAGTCGTTAAAGACCAATATTCTGTCTTTTGTGAAATGCTTAGACCAATTATAACACCACGCTGTCTCTGTAAAAGTTGCATTAAAGGTTGTAACAAAAGCACACATGCACACGTTGTTATTCAAGTCCCTTCATTATCACTTTAACACATATCGGACGATCAGCTTGTGCACGTGCTTACTTCGGTGAGTGTACTTCGGCGGAACGCGGTAACTGGTAGTCTGTTACTTAAACAATCCACTGCATACGTTCAATAGCCGTAGTTTGCTCCATCGGCCGGTTGGGCAACGCTAATTCAAAACTTCGTTTTCTTTTCTTGCACAGTGGTATGCCGCTTACCAATGTGGATAAGGTCCCGAGGTAACAAATTTAATGCTGGCTCAAATAAGTCTAAGAAGCTTAACCATAAATGGGGCCAGGTCGATAAGCTTACCCTTCACGAAAATAACTGAGCCATAGAACTAACTAATAGACATTCAGTCGACACCTCAAAGACACGCAGATTATATAGCGTTGTATTCGCTTCCTTTTACCGGAGTTCCGTTGCATATTACAATATTCTACATTTTTATTTCTCTAGTCCGAGTTGACAAGTATACCTGTCACAGTCTCAAACACAATACAAGCGGAGTGAATACGTGGCAGCGTATACGAAGCGCTTATAGATACTGTTCTGCTTGTCCCAGTCAGAATCAGTTTAAGCTAACCCATTACCTCCCGTATGCCAAGCAAGAGTACACATTATTTTTTTTGTCAATGCACAGTTCATAGTTATCCTTTAAAACCGAAGCAACTAGCAAGTGAAATTGAGATTATGGCAAAGGCAGCGAATCCTACATAGATGATCTAAGGGTAGAAATGGTGCTGGTTGTGAATCAGATGGCTAGGTTAGATGTCAAACAGCATGTTGCAGGTGTAAATCCCAAGTAACCGTTTGCAGCTGAGGGATGAACTGCCCGGTCACACGAAACTTAAGCAAGAAGCACCTCAACTCAAAGTAGTCAAATGGAACTTATCTAGCGGCGCACCAACCCTAACTATTCAACGAGTCGGGTTCTCAGGATGTCAGTTCAGGGGGATAATGTCTGGCCGTTTCTAGTAAGTACTAGTTGGATTTTTGAATATTATACAAAAGCCATTACCCGATGGCTTATGCTAGCTTGTCTTTCTGCTGCAAGTCCAGGTACCATTTAAAGAATCGGGCTCCGAATTTCATGTCAAGGCATTCCAAAAATCCGAAAAAATAGAATAAAAGCATTTGACAGGAAAAGCGATTCGTAGAGAGTAAGGGGCATAAGCATCATTGCTACATTAACGTATAAGTTCAGAATAGTGTACATCATTTGTAAATGGCTCTAGTAATAAAGACACTTACTTAATAAGTTAGCTAAGTAGTAAACAGATGAATCCATCGATTCTTTGACATAGAGTACCTTATATTTCAACCAAATGATCTGCTTGCAGCGCTGTTAGTGATTCAAACCGCGTGTCAATTCCCTGTTCAGTGAACATTTTCTTTTCGCTAGGTGATCTTTAACAACTTCAGGGGATTGTCAGATAAACTTGACCGATTCTGCAGGCAGTATCGCGTGATTACTATTTTGATGGCTTATTTGCTAAACGAACTTTAAAAGCAAGGGACAGTATATGTGCTGTGTGGATGGAATCCGTATAATGAAAAGGACAATTTACTATAAAACTGAGATAATGGCAATACCAACGAGTAGTTATCATATGATTCGCTGGCGCTGTAATAGTCACTGACGATCCACAGAACAGTTATAGGCACAAGCTAAAATTTGTAAACAGATTCAGTTATCAAGCTGGTGTATAATTAAATGCATAGACACCTAGGAATGTCAGGCCACTTGAAGAATATGAAAATGCACCCACGGGTAAAGCAATCTAGTGTGCTAATTAACCGGACAGCTTTTTCAAACAGGTGGCATGGTATACAGACCAGGAACATGAAAAACGAAACTAGTAGATATCAAGCTTACAGAAGTGTAGTAGGGGGTATAGGTAGAAACTCATTACATGTTGACTCATTCAGATAGCCAACACACTCCCTGAACTGTACTGTACGGCAGTTTAATCCTTGTGGGAATCGTCAACAGTGTGCATTCCATCTGATCCTTATATGGTTCGGACCATAAAATTGAGTGTTGCCAGTCTGTGGTTGAGAAAACTGTGCTATAGGTGTCGGCACGGCCATCGCGACTAAGTTACTGAAGGTGACGTAGGGCCGCTGCCCATACTAGTCAAATCTTCCTGCTACTATTCTATACTCATTGTACAAACAGAACCGCCTATAATGTTATTAGTTACTTGGCGGCTTAAGTTTGGTAATTCGCTACCCTGGCGAAGGCCTACCCTGTCCTGTCCAAGGTTGCAATATGCAATTCAATTAATAGTGGGCACGCTGTCAGATCTAGTATGTTTGTCACGATGGTAGCTACCGTCTCCCATATCGCATCTTTCGTAACGACGGACTGGCTACAGTCTAATTAAGAGTTCGAGTCCTACAAGCTTCAGACGAAAAGTGCACTGCTGACAATTGCCCGAAATTATGAAACGCGCGTACAGTGTGATGGCTGTCTGACTGTCTGGATGTGGCGAATGTCTATTCAATTCGACGTTCTTCGATCATGCAAACTGAATACAGAAATATTCCTTAAGATTTTAGGCAGTTATGTGCAAATACGATAACTTGCATAGGAACTATAATTACATCTAATTCACCGGCAATATAGAGCAAGTTATTTTCTGGTTTTGTCTGTAGTAGTTTTTAACAACTTACAGGGTAATGGCAGTATAACAACGCTGAATTAACATTGATCAGTATGAACTAACACTAGATGGGTACGCATACAGGAGCCTCATTTGCGTTGGCTTACCGCAGTAAGGCACAAACGCAGCACTTTCTTAGCTTATTCACCCCTATATTGCAGGCTACGTGTGTTGCGAACGTGACCGCAAACAAAATGAAAGCTGTATTTTGAGATAGCTAGTAGGTGGTGCTAACGAGGATAAAAGAAACAGCATGAAAAAGGAGCAAAATCAACTCACCAGTTAAGAAAGCAGTGACCTTGGAAGAGGAAAACAGTTGCGGCCTCGCAAGAGGAGCCAACGGATAGTAGATCACATTTGATGTTTAACTTAAATGATAACAGAGACAGGTGGTAAACCGAATATAGATGTTAGGTCAATGAGATGGGTTAGATAACTTCGTTCTATCGAGTGGTTTGATAAAATGCTTTTCACCATGTGTAGGTCCAACAAGGGTCAGATGCATATTTTGAATTTGCATCCATGTTGTGGTTAGTAGTATATGATATTTCACAGCTTATGCCCTACATTGCATGTATCCGCCAGAAACTGTAGGTGGGTTATTGATCGATTTCAAAAGTAAGGAGGGTTTTGTTAAGTACCGAATAACAACCTAACTTCTTATATATGCGTCCGTGAGCAGAAACTGCGTTTGAGATCCATATCCGTAAATGTAGACTAACGATGCAATGGAACACAGCGCTCATCATTGTATGGAAGTCTACTCTTTTAACTCTCCAAATACGTTTGCTGTTTTTTATCTGAAAATAAATGCTCGAGGTGGATAATACCTATGCACATCGTAACATGTATCATAATGTTAAAATTAACCCCCCTAATACCAATAAAAACGTAAGGAACAATGTGTGACTGTTTGATGTAACTTATATTTTGCTCAAACTGTTACACTTGCCACGTAGTTCATTACTATCCTTAAGATAGGTCAGTTTAGGTAAGCACTTATTCATTTGGTAATAATAGTTGAAACTTGACTTAGATTAATTTATTAATATGGCTAGAAACAAACTCGTTTACATTATTTCGGTCTATTTCGCATTCATCAACTTATGGATATATACAGTTAATCCGGACAAAGGGGCATATATTGCAGCGTACATTCTAGTTTGTTCCTTAATATAAATTCCTTAGTAAACTGAACCTTAGTGGTTCCCGCTAAACAAGTGATTCGTAAATGAAGTGAAGATATATCACGCTGTATATAAACTAGGACTTTTCACTAAATAACATAGTAAGTAATGGAAAGCCGAGGGGAATTCTTAGGAGTTGAAAATTGGATCGGGACAAATTTATTAAATTAGCCCAATTTGTCGATATGCGGCATGATGCAAACGATGGTTATTCTGAAAGATGAAAGTATCATACCTTACAGAATACATACAAGATTATATCTTTATCAAAGGCAATGCACAGCATTCAACACGTTTTTCTAGTTGTTGTGGTGATTCCGGTTTCACAGATAACAGAGGCATGTGGGTGTCAGTTAAATATGTCCATAAATACAAGTTGCTAACAGAAAGGTCAGAAATGTGTAATAAATTTTAATCAAAAAATATTTATTTTAGCCCGAAGAAATCAGTGCAATACACTTTACTTTGCGTTAGCAATTCAGTGAACATTATCTCATATGCGTGAAAAATGCTGCCTTACTTAAATAGGTGCAAATAGGTGCAATTAATCACACAACGAGCACTGCAAATGATCACCTAATAGTTCAAATGAATTATTTCCTTATCACCCAAGCGATGCGTGTATAACATTGTATAATCGTAGACTTCCTTTATCATAGTCTGTTAGAAATTAATTGAAATAATATGCGAAATGGGCATTATACTCTATTAATAATTTTCATGAAACTTGGTTAAATGATTTTAAGAAACCGAACTTGCTCTCGGAGGTTAGCCAATCGGGTTTAGCTTGAATAAGTAATTTACGTTACACCCATCGTTTTTTAAGTATCTATGGATATTAGAACTTCATATAAAATTTCAATTCGTTGAGTAAATTTGGTTTATTTTGTTATTGGAAATCATTAAGTTGACAGGATGACGCGTATAAGTCGGACAAACAACCCAGATTCTCAGAGGAAAATACATGGATTATTTTGGTGCTTGGCATTTTCTAGCTTAGCATATACTAGTGTAAATTTTTCGAACCATACCGAATATTTTTATTTCACTAAAAATGTCATTGACAAAGTTATAAAGTACATAAATATTGTTTACCAAATACATTTTCAAGATTATTTTGAAATGGAATGCCAGTGCGAGCATTAAGTAGGAGAAGAGGTAAACAGGTATAGTTAAATCGTTCTTTTCTGCTATCAGTCACCATAGAGCTAAACAGCCAGAATGAAGCGTTTTACTTAGAACAACAAGAATTACCATTATACAAACTGCACGAGAGGCGGTCAACTTTCTTGGGTAGCGATTCATCAGTACCTTTGAGGCGCAAAATCATATTACATCTTGCCTACGCAGAACATGCCGCCCACAGTCGTTAACCACATATCCTTCATAACCAAGGCGGCACTGAAACGGCTAATGTCTTTTCGCAAGTACAGCTCCTCTGCTGCAGATGGTACTCTTTCGAAAGCGTTGAAGTTTGTTACCATGTGTTTAGCCGAACAATAGTAATGCGCTATTAGCGATTTATTAGCGAGATGCAAGTGCATCCAGCGCAAGAGCACAAGTTCATCAATACAATGTGCAAAAGTACTAGCCGTGCAGAACTAGAAAGTTATCATTCGATGACACTTTTTCTAGTGGCCATCAAGATAATAAAGTCCATTGTATTTGAGGCGCTAATAAAGCACTTGCGAAATCTGTCCTTTGCTACTAATTTGTCGATCGCTCGTGAATGCTGGAAGAGATCTATGAGTGCTGGTGTAGAGGTACATGCCGTTTTTCTAAAATTCCCAAACATATTCTATTGCACAAGCTTCAGAATTCTGGAAGTTAATCCCGTTCTGCGCTAGAAAACCAGCTTTTGCATTCAAAGTCACCTGAATATGATAGTTTGCTGTAACGTATTCAAAACAATCGAAGGCAATTCCGGTGCACTATGGGGTTTAGTATTCGTGCTACGCCTGCTCCAGGACTTCATAAATAATCGCGCGGGGGTGATAACTTCAAATTTTATGCTATTGGACTATTATCTACAGATGTGGCATACTATTACCACAGTGGAGGATCACACAGCCATACTGGATGACCTGGATAAAGCGTACACATGGTACATCGAATACATTATACACTTTGGTGCCTCAAAAGCAAAATTCCGAGTAAATGACATCAAAAATTCAAATATCGATTAGGACCACAAATTCTAGAACAGCTTGCTTTTGAGTACTATTTCGGTGTAATCCTTCATGGTGACTTTGGTTGTTTGAAGCCAACTGAAAAGGCATCGAAGTAAGCATAGAGAGTTCGGTGTGTTTTTTGCATCAGTCTGACCGAAATTGTGTGGCGCATACGTGAGACCGCATGTGGTATAGGTCACCCAATTGTGGCAAACTTAGCTGTAGTACCACCTTGCCGCGCTGGACACTGCACACCGCAGGGCGACAGTTAATGTGGAAGTTAATCAAACCTTTCCTAAACACAGGTTGAAAACTCTAAACGTGTACGGTGTACTTCATCGGCCTTTACGGGAAGATCTCATAATGGTGCATCAGATCTTAAACTACACCAATAATACATGCCATCCACCTTTGAAGTTTAGCTAAAATACATTTCTGCAGGGTCATAAGCTTAATGTGCCTACCTAGTACAGCCGACTGGGTTGTAGACAAAACTTCTTCTATGTCTGCCTCTTACAGCCCTGGAACGCCCCCAGGTTGAATGTAATTATTGCTCTCACTTTACCCGTATTCAAATAGCTTCGAGGATACCCTAAGACATTTATACTGATTGATATATCCCAGGACCATCAAGCTGATTGTATTTATGCAGAACAAACCCTTGACGGTGTCGAGATTCTCCTAAACTCTAGGCAGAATTACTCACACTTGTGCTACTGTAAACAACTTGATAAGTCATCTATCTCGCATGCTCTTGTACCGACACTATTTTATTTTGTAATTTCCAACCTACCATCCAACGGGACCTGCCAAACCATTGTACTTTTTACCCCTCATATACTATTGCTTCATTGTTCCATTACACCATTTCTTTTTAATATGTACAACATATAGCAAAAACAGTTACTTTTAACTTAGCTGAGTGCAGCGACAATAGTATTAATTGTGGAGCAATATTAGTGCGTAGTACGTGTGGCAACGAAGAGGCGCAAGGAAATCAGGGAAATCGTGGCTGGCCATTTACTAATAATGCCTGGTAACGAATCGGTCGGATGAAAGAAGCATAGTGGAGTAATCGACATTCACAGATAACTTGTGAATGATGAGGTAAGCCAAGACGGCGAGTTGGAAAAGTAACAAGGGAGGTGCGCAAATTGGTTCCGGGCTTAAATGTTGAAACCTTTGTAAAACGTAGACGTTGCTTCTTCAATACATAGTTCTTTTACACCGCACAAGGTAGTCAGCGAAATGTTCAGGCTGACATTTTTATTGTACGATGTTCAAAAATACTGAGCACAAAATGCATGATTAAAGCCACAAATTGTAAAACCTTAGACAATTTGCAGTTGGAACATAACTACTTATAAGCCAGATGAGACTCCCTGAGCTGAGCACATTAGAAAAAATAACCCAATTTCCATCGGATTCATGTCGACAGGACTTGTAAACTAAATGTGCCGAGACCCAGGAGGGCTTATTTCCATAAACTGGTCTTTACTTAAGATATTGTGTTGTTACACCTTATAAGTAAAAGTAATGAATAAACTAACAATTACTATTCGGAAAAACACGAAGTAGCTTAAATTAACAAACATTTATCTTAATTGTTGCGCAGCTGTGTAAAATATGTTACCACAGACTTCGCAACCATGCCATTCCAAGGGGTTTCCGTATTATACTAACACTTCAGAGAAAACACCCAACACTTAATCAGGTACAGCTAATTGTACTCCAGCAAATCCAATGTTACATAGGGAAGGATAAAAATCTGCATTAAATTCAATCCATCTCTACAACATCTTCGGCACTGCTACATTGTTAACAAAAGAAGGCGCAGAGTTTATCAGATTACGCGTGCGTACAGGAATATAGCCCTGATTTTAAGCCGCAAGCACGAGTGTAGAAACGGCGATAATTTTCGACGAAGTAAGAATTATGGCTTTCTTGAACTTGTGCATTGTTGAAAGCTAGGAAGGCAATCCTACAATTTTACAGAATGTCTATATACACGAGAAAGTATATTATCTAAATACTGACGTGTATATTTCATGGACACAGCCGCTTGTTAAAATCAACGGCATCACACTGATCTAATACAAGCGTTGCATTGTCAACACGCTGTACTAAATAGCCCCTAGAATATGCAGCCACTACTTTGTCGAGTCAGAATTATCGTTCATCAAACTGACGTCATGGGGTAATGGATATCCAGAGGCATACATCAGGTTTCAGAGTCACCAGAAGGGAAACAAACCACAAGTATTTACTGTGTCAGAAATGCCCGTATACTTACAGCTACCCTTCAAAGGTGATAGGGTGACGGTGCAAATTGAACGACGAGTGAACACAGCTATTCGCCGTACAATCAACGCTGCCAAACTGTTTAATATCTGGACAAGCAAAAAGCTGCCAATGCCTCAATTAAACCTACTCATCCGGTCTCCGCCACAACTGATTGCATTTACCAATTCGTTTGTAGCTTTAAAAATAGTTACATTGGCCGTAGTAGTTGTTTTCCTAATAATCGGAGTGTAAAGTATGTCCCGAAGCGAATTGCTGAGCTGGTGGTACAATAATCAAACGGATAAAGAGCAGCAAAAATCGCTAGCGTCATCCATCGCTAGACGTCTAATTAGTGCTGGTCATGGAGTTGACCGTTGCTGGTCTTTTACGGTTGTCAACCGAAAAAAGCGCCAAGGTGCGGAGGTTAACCAGAGACGGTGTCCTTAAGGTTGCTGTCATACTTTTGTGTACAAAAGTAACTGACAGTAGCCAATAAACTACCACCGGGTTCCTGACATTGGACTCAGATCAAACATCCGTTGCTTTGTTTATATGTCATTTATCTGTATAATTGAATTGGTGGTTGCGATATGTACCTTGTAAGCTGCTAGGGACAAAACCTCAAAATTGTAAGTAAAACCCTTACTCAATAGTAATAGGTAAGGTAGCCTTTCCTACTTTTAATTGCTATGGACGTAGCATCCAGGTAGAAGAACTCATAGCCTCGGAGGCTAGATACTGTCATCGGAGTAACCTGCATGGTAGTGGAAAATGGGTAGTGATATATCCAATGTAGCTGGGAAATTACGCAGCCCAACACCCCCCAATGGCTCAGTGGCTTGAGCTACTGGCGAGGCACAAAAGATCGAACGGGTCCAACACGTTGCTACCAGGCTGATCCCGAGTTTATGTGGGTTTGGGTACGAAGACCCGTGCGAGAAACTAGGACTCTACACCTAGTCCTACCGTCGGGTGCGAGTCGACCTGATTATGACCGACCAAACTCAACATCTCGGTGACTTCCCAATGCTAAGGCCAATGTTGCACTTACGAGGGCTATGCAGCGCACGTGGTTACAGATACAAACTTGTCGTCCTGGATGTGAAATGTGTTCCCCACCCACTGTGCTTCGAACGGAGAGTGGTTAACATTTGGAACAGTTTGCCTGAACATATGATTGAGGCAACATCTGTGCAACAGTTCAAAACGTTGTTAGATTTGTATTTTGCCACTATTCGATTCAGAGAACGACTGCACACATACGATGACATCTCACTTTCGTGAATCCTGCAATATCGTACGTCAGATATTTTAACTGTTACATGAGAACGACAACGATATTCACGGTTGACAAGTTTATAACTTTTTGTATCATATTTCGAAAGAGTTGTACAGAATTCATTTGTACTTGCTCTATAATACAGTATTCCGTATTCAGAACCCAGTACTGAAACGAAGGACATGAAATACTAAAGAACCCGAATAGGTCGAAAGGCGCATGTGATGCTCTGGCAGATTGGCGGTTGTGCTATGTAGCTTGTGAGCTGCTGTTGCGAAAACAGGGTTTTACCACAAGAACATTGTTTTACCTCACGTTATCTATATATGTTTTTTTCAACAACTGGTCAGGTAACACGATATGGCGCTATCCTGCAGTGCCCGTATTCTTAATGTATTCTGGCATAAATATTCATTAGTTGATTTTTGTTTTTTTCTTTTCGGTTATATCGTTATGTGAAATAGGTCGACAGCTACCATGAGATTATGCTTAAATATTGGAACGTTTTCGTATTAAGTTGCCAAATACTTAACTGCATTTTTCCAAGTCGACAACGAACTAAATAGCAGATGGCAAGCGACTGTTTGACTTTGCCCAGAACTAAAAAGCTGCTTAGGTTAGATTATTTTGACAACACCTATACTTATTCCTAGATAGCATTTTATACTTGAGCATTATTGTGCTAACACAGGTAATACGTTTTAGTCTATATGTTAACCACAGCTTCATCTACTTCCAAGAAAGGTGCGTATTATCAAACGTTACACATATGTGGGATTTCAAACTTTGAGCATATCTCCGGTCTTTTGAATGACGTTGCCAATATCTACGTGCACCACTTGCTTGATGATAGTTCTGAGATAAACCAATTTTCTATCATCTCCTAAAAGCATCGGTGTTACCAAATGACCTAGTTGTGAACTATACCGAGACACTGTCAAGCAGCGTCTAATAATAGGTTGGAAGAAACGTCTATTTCGTACAAGAAATATATAATTAAATTTATCGACTTCCGAGAAACGGGATGAGCTATGTAAATTAACGGTTACATTTAAATTTTGAATAGCCATGTAATAATATCATTGCAGTACGGAGTTAAATGCGCTAAGTGTACATCAAAGTTACATTGCAGTTTAAATTAGATTTGTGTCTACAATCTTTTATCTTAACATGTTACGTTATTGCTTGGTTCCTTTAAGCGGACATCGCGTGCGTTCGCACCGCTTCGACACTTTTGCTCTTTATTAGACCATCTATCAACAATGTACTGCAAACCATTAATTATACAAGCAGAACACTTAGCTTCCGGATTATTCCTGTTGTTTTAACGTCTAATTCAGATCAGTGTTGGTGAAGAATTTCGGTGCTCAAACCGAAGAGTAAAACCTACTGGTTGCCGAACACTTCGTTGATTTTTAATCATGTTTTGGAGAGGATAAAGCAACAAAAACACATTCACCTCTGATGTCATTTGAAGTAGCTGCCTCGCATTCCTCGCTGCTTGTCACTTTATGCCCAGCATTCAGGTGAAATAGATGGAGCACCCAAAGTAAATCACCATGCATTGTGAACATTGTAATCAGTACGCAGCCGTAACATATCCCACCGACCTGAGCAGATGCATCATCCGCTATTTCGCCCACACTTGGCATCGATATCATCGTCGTTCGTCTTCTGCTGCATGAGTAAGTAGTAGTCTGCAGGGAGACTAGGAGGCGCAAGGAAATCCCAGTACTCGTACTGCGCCGTAGACGCAAAAGCGTTTGGCACAAATCAACAACACGAAAGACGCATGGTAGCTACACTTATATCTTGCATGCTTTGATTGTAAGAGCGATGCGGAGGAAATATCTGCAGAGATACCATGAAGGATGTGCGCAAATGGACCCGCGTAGGTATAATGGTCTTTTTATAATATCTTGAAGTAGGTTATCTAACGCATAAATTGTCTTCACTGCTTTGTATCCCTAACATTCTGCTCGATGTGCACAACCAATTAAAATCAAACATGTACACTGCCTAAAGCAGCTCTGTGAGTCAGATAACGATCCCACGCTTAGTGGTAGGGAGCACTCAAATGCGAATCTAAAATGACTTTAGGAGAAGGGTGCCTATGGGTCAGGGGTGTGTAATTGTTTATTCAAAGCTGCTTTACTCTGTTCGCACTGTGCTAAATGGCATCATACAAAGTGCGCTAATTTATCTCAAAATATGTGCAAGAGTAAAGCAGCTCTCAAGAAACCCTCTTATTTTGCGCTACTTGATCGACCATCACAATAATAAAGCGTAGGCTTATCCTAGTCCACAAATGCAACCGGTTGCAATCAAAACAAAGCGGCGGATAAGGGTTAAAGCCACTTCCTTGGATGTGAGACTGCGCCAGAGAAGCTAGTCACCCATAGGTAAAACAGTGGCGCATGGTTTGCTCCACCTTTAGAATGATCGGCCAGGTCCTTATTGCCCTTGTATCCTTCAACATTTTAGATATTTAATTAACAATGCCCGGAAAAACTAAGTTCTGACACTACCTGTACCATGTGCTCAATCAAATTCCGAAAGTCCTAAGGAGGTTTATCATTAACAAGGGCGCTATAGACAAGAACAGGTCTCCTGCATGTGCAACGCAAGGTTATCTGTTCCAATTCAAGTACTACTCGCATTCCGTCACATATGCAAACTTTACAGCAAAGGCTACTCAAAATGTCACCGTTAGGCACTCCTCTTTTGCAAACAATAGTATTGCTAATAGATAAATAACAAGTAGAACGACATCAGTTGGCAAAATTCCGGTGTTAATGTTCGCTTGAACTTACAGAACAACAGTAAGGATATCCAACAAGAAGGTTCTGATTGCCTTGAGCAAAAATATGTCCGTACATACTGTCCCTTTACTGCAGCATAACTTGTCTGACGACCAAGATCAGTAAAATTCCCTGTGTATGTTGATGAAAGCCTAAATCTAACCCACAAACCTAGCAAGGGTTACTCATCAGCTGAACCCTGCACACTATAGCCAACCGCGACGTAGTGGAGTGAGGCAAGAATCCGCCCTTGATGCAGAAAACATTTTACTCTCTGTAATTAAGATACAACACGTATTCTATATGAAAAGCAACTATGCCGACGTCCGTTGTAGCGCGTGACATCCGTAAGGATACAAAGTAGGATGCAACAGGCTGGGATAAAACAGAAAAATATTTATTTTAACGCTTCTGAGCTTCCTTTAAGATGGCCATGAGGTCAGTAAACACGATTCGGAACAATGGCGGTTCATTGGAGAATCAATTTTCTTAGATTATGCCGTCGCTCGCGCGTTGGATAAATTCTTCTACCTCAGAATTACAGCGGCTGGTGCCCATGAATTTTGGATCTTGTGGTCTCATTATAGCAACCAGCAAGGGAATCTGGCAGATGAACTGTTTGCTGAGCTTGGTAATTTGGTTGCATACTTTTCGTCACCAATCGAGGTGACAGCAATGCGTAGTTGAGTGGCGTGCAGTAGCGTATAGTAACGTAGATGAGCCTCGGTGAGAGTGCGCTACGAGTGGTGTACTGTCGTTTTTTATATCGCCATGGTTGCCCGTGGAGGCGAGCAATCTTATTGGTTGGGATTTCGATCCGATTCAGCCTGGTTGATGGACAGATGACCATTGACCTTGGCTCCTTGGGTTTCGTGGCCTTTGCTTGCGCATGTGAGCGAGTCCGTTGTCAATTCTGGTTGTCTAGTCACACGTTCTACCGGAATCAATCGGTTGCGTTAGATGTCGTCCTTCAGTAGTGTTGCGTATACTGCATGCAGTTGGAATTGTCGATTGATTGAATTCAGTTTAGAGTACCAGGCTTCTAAAAACTTTCTTGCCTGTTTGTACTTCCATGTGTTATTATCTTTACATTCTCCAGATCGAAATGCTGACCTACTTGATCTTCATGCGCAAAAACCAGTGCGGGCGGATCATGTCTTCTGACGGCCGCCTTGCGTTCTGTGATTCGTGTATAAAGCTTTTTTTTAAAGTTTGTCCGACGTAGTTTTTATCGTAATCACTGCAATTTAGCTGATAGATGCCATTGCATTGGTCGGCTTGATTGAGCTTTTCTTTGGGTCTTACGATCAATTTTCTTAGCGAGGCACTTTGTTTTTGAGCCACAGCAATCCCATGTGGTTGCAGCAATCTCCCTATTAGTTCGAAGATGTTATTGCTGTAGGGGAGCACTATTCGTTAGTTTACTTGCTCAGGTGACATTTGATATGGGTACTTTTCTTCCTGTTTTTGCGATTCGGCTGTGCTGCAGTGCTTTTTCGCTCTCTTGCACAGGGATTGAATGCAGTTCTTCTTTTGATTCATCGGGTGGCAGCTGTAGTAGTTTAATATCCGGTCCGTCTAGGTTTTCTTCCGATACATGCACGTTTGCAGAGATCCGTCAGTATTCCTAGTGACCAGTACATTGAGAAATGGCAACTTGTTATCCTACCCCAATTCAATCGTATATTTTATATCCTCGAATTTACCGTTTAGCAACTTCTGCGTGGCCTACACTCTGTTCCGTTTTAGGATGACAAATGTGTCGTCCACTTACGTATCCACAGTTTTGGGCTGATAGATGGCTGTGCGATACGGTCGAATTTTTGCTTTACGGCTTCTGCAATGAGCCTCGAAACTGGGGATCGCATGGGCATTCCTTTCAGTTGCTGGTATACATATCCATCAAAGCGGAAATAAGCGATCATGTAGAGGTTCAGGAGTTCCCGATAACATTCAGATCGTATGGTTGTCGTTGGGCTTAGTTAATTCCCAAGTAGTCCCATCATGCTTTCTTTGGCCTTTTCGTGACCGATTGAAGTGAAGAGCGCTGTGACATCGAATGAAAGCATTATTCCGTCGTCTTCTATTCTGACACTCCACAGTTTGTTGAGGAATTGTTCAACAATGTTGATGCTGTTTTCGGATCCAGTAATCAAATGGTTTAACCTCCTTCACAAATCCTTCACTAAATTGTATGATAAGGTTCCAGTGAGCAAAACGATTGGTCGTAGTGGGACTCCATCCTTATGTATTTTTGTTAGTCCATAGAACAGTGCAATATTTGTATCATCAGCTTTCGTTCTCCATCTCTCCGTGGCGGTGAGCTCGTTCTTTGTTTGTGGTTTCTTCAGCGTTGCGTTGATCTGGTTGACCAGCTTTGAACTTGGGTCTTGATCGATCTGGCTATATGTACTTGTGTCGGATAGCAGCTTTTTTTGCCTTGTTAATGTATTCTGGTTTATCCAATATTGCTGCCATGCGCCCTTTGTCCGCTGGTAGGATAACAGTGTTCTCGTCTTTCTGTAGATGTCTAAGTGCGTTACGTTCCTCCTTGTCTACGGTCTGAGTGACTATATTCAGGGTTAGCACCGGGACAACTGTCTGCCGTATCAGTTGCTGGGACTCTTTTCATGGTACATTGGAGTTCAAAGACTGTACTTAGCTAGCCACGTTGTCTTTGAGCCATACATCGTTGACGTTGAAGCTGAGCCCCTTAACAAGACATCCTCTTCAGTTACAGTGAGGTGGCGGCGTGAAAGGATTATGATCCATCCTTCCCTACTAGTGCAGTCATTTCTCTTAGTTTGTTTCTCTAACTTTGTATTCAATACAATCTTGCGTCTGCTCTTTGTGCTTTTGACGCGACGTTCAGTTGCGGATTCCAGCGCTGTTCGTAGCTGTGCGTTAATGGTGCTGAGGCAATTGGTTCTATTGTCAATTATGACTTTCGCATATTTGTGTAGGCAGTTGTGAGCATCCGTTTGATCTTTGTTAATAAAATAGCAACTGCTTTTCATTTTAACTTCGGTCAACTGCTGCGGGAGCCTTGCCAAGACCAGGCATAAGCGACTACGATAAAGCAAATCTACATGCTTGACTGCTGATTCTTGTTATCCTGTAGTATGTCTAAAGAAGGAACGATACTTGCATTGGCCAAATGGAGCAGCTGACCTTGGGTCACTACCTCATCAAAAGATGAAGTACCGCCGACCTAACATTGGTTTCATTCTCCCACACTAGTTCATTATCGCTAGCGCGCTCATAGAGGCCGATAAACTATCCTGCCTTTAAACTAATACACAGAGCCTTTTTGATTGCCTGGCCGAACTGAAAAATCACAAGCTTCAAAACCATGACATATCATTTGTGTCACTTAGCTTCAATTTTATTCTAACATGCCGGACGATAACGTTTCGCTGCTTGACATGTCGCTCAACCGGAACAACAAGCTTACGAAGGGAGGAGTGGTAATTATGTTACCAAAGCGATCTATAATGCAGCGACGTGGGGAATTTAGACTAACAGACTACCGATTCTCTTTCCCATGGCCTATAAATTAGAAGCAGACACCTGACTTACGACATTGGTTTACTGCCGCGTAACACTACTATCGAAATGAACTACTATCCTTCGACTACACTTTTATGCATCCTCGAGAGAAAACTCTCTGACCTCTTGATCAAAGGCCATTGTAATATATATTATTTAGATAGCCCCGCTACTAGGTAAGGACATTACGGGAGGTATCTGCAAGAGCTCGTAATCAGTGCTTCACTTTACAAGTATGTTACCTTTCCCACTTAGTTCAGAACATGTACCGGACCAACCGTTTTGACCTGGCGTTTGCTAACGAGGAACGTGTATTTTATGCATTGGTTAGAGACTGCCCGTTGGATCGTATTTATCATGCAATCTTTGGCTTCAATTGCTTCAGGCATGCTGCGTGTCATAACGATAAGTAGGAGACGGTACAAACCATGACACACTACTATCGATGAGCCATGTCGACAGCACCGGAACCTAGTCGTTCCTTACCGAAGGCCCTCCTGAAGTCGCCTGGTCCGAATTCATCGAACGAGTTAATCGTATGATTTCAGAAACATTAGAAAGAACAGGCTGAAATATTCTAAAACCATTTCTTTCGTAAGGAGTTCAACAAGAAACTGGCTTGTTTTACGCAATGCTACATGGCAAGAGTATAAATGACCTCCAGTTACGTAGCCAAACGTAACCATTACATACCTCTGCTCAAAGAATACAAAGCCACATATCAGCAGGCATGCCAAAAACCTTAGAGATAACCACAACATTTTACACAAGTACATCGTGAGGTGTGTTGGTAAATCCCTCCACTCCGGACGATAGATGGTCCAGCAACAACGGCAACAAACGCAGCAACCAAACCGCGGCTGCCATGTTCCCCATATTCCGGTGGATTTTGCCATCAAGCAATCTTTTGGATTTTGTTGTAAAGCCATCAGGACTAAACTACATCTCCATTACAGCTGGAGTTGTCTTGTAATTGCTAATGTCTATGAGCAACCGCAGCTCTCCTTGTGTCCATACCATGAAAACCGAGGCATTAGAAGCAGTAGCAAAACAACCAGTAGAACCATTGGCTCAATTTTTAGAAATCGTTATGTTAGGACTGGGTTCTAGTCATGTAGAAGCTGTAAAATAGCTCTTATTCCTAAAGGCGGAAGCAGGAATGGATTCCCAAACTACCACCCAGTAGCTCCTCTTTATGTACTATCCAAATTATCTGCATATAAGCTGGTATGTTATTTAAAAACTACAGCTTGTTTATAACAGTGCAACTCGGCCTCCGTTGACAGCAGTCATGCGTAAAGTATTTAGTAATCGCACGTTATATTTCTGTCGCTTGTGACACCCCACCGTGCGGCAGCACTTTAACTCGTCTCTCGCTTTGCCCTCTGTGGCCACTCTATTTCAGCCCACACAATAATATGTGTGCGCTCGTTCGAACCAGTTCAAGAAGCTCTACTCAGTGCTTCCCAACTCCTGGATCCAACCTGTGTGGATTACACTCTTGCTCCAGTTCCTTATTTTCAGCATATTCTTTGCCGAATTCTACTTGTGTAACTACATCAAACCGGTCTTTCGGAAAAGATTTTGGTCTCATTCGGAAGAAGTTGAGGACTCCCAAACTACGCGGCAACCATCCCTACAACTTGCAGCATAACAAAGTTACAGCCTTTTTGCTCCGCTCATCAACTGAGCAGCTCTAGGGAATTTTATCAGCGCTCTACCTGCATCATCGCTTAAGGCAAGCCGATTAACACACGCTGCCTCTTTGTGTGGGTGTGTGGGTACCACTGCGAGTCGATTGATCGCTGAATCCGACAGTCTGCGCGTTACGACCTCCATCTGCCTCTCCGCCTGACCTTGGTGCGGTTGAACAACTATCTATTCGTGTGCGTGTTCTGTCCTATTCGTACGTCACCCCTAGCGCAAAGTACACGCATCAATGTGAGCTCTTAGATAGGCTTTGCTGTAAACAATAAGAGGACGACTGGCATTCCAATGGTTCGACTACGCCCATGTTGCGCAGACAACAGCAGTAAAGTGCTTAAGATCAGTATTGCATGTTCTAGCTGGATTAGATCGTACTGTCCGCAATGTGCAGGCAAATCAGTCCAAGAAGTGAGACAGACAAGCCAAATTGCCGACACAATTTGGTTTTGCCCATGTCAATTCATTACAGTGGTCAATTGTTCATTTTTGCTCATAAAAAAGGCGATCGGATGACTGAAATATTCACGCGATTTGTAAATACTAAGATCGCTCACACAGAGGCAAATATGGCCACAATAATACCTCACCCGGCCAAAGTAAGCTCAGAGTCTAAACCGAAGAAAAGAGCTAGACGCTCCAACCGCACTGCAGCGCCTGCGACTCTAAATCCACTGGGTCACCTCACTCCCATAAGCGGGAAAGCCTAAAATATGCCTGCTTCCACTTCTCCAACCAAAAACGCTTCACTTGGAGATTCGGCCATGACACGGACAACTCAGAGCCGTAGGAAATCCGGTGCAGATAACAAGCAGTTAACGTACGCATCGATTGCCTCGAAATACATACCGGGAGGGATACACGTAGGTCCATCTTCAGTACCGAGCACGCGTGGCGCAAAGCAGCTTTCACTGTCAATTCCAATGGTACCCTCTAAACGACCCGAATTGCCGGCAAAACGTATAAAACCAACATATGATAGACAAAACCACGCTGCGTTAACTATCGTGTGCACCAATGTTCCCGAATCCAAATCTGGCACAATAAAAGGCAAGTTGCAAGACGATCGCAGCCACTGGAGTTGCACCTGCGAGGCGATTGGCATTCTGGTTGAGCCTGCAATGCTGCAACGCGTAGCGCGTCACCCGACCTCAGTGCACTCTGGTGAACCTCGAATTCTTCGAGTAACACTGAACTCAGCAGGTGAGACGGAGGCTGTCCAGCTCTCAGCAGTTCGTCTTCGCAACTCACCGGGCGGAGTACGCATATTACCTGATCCACCTTGGAAAGATCGCCCAAAAGAAAGAGTTGAGCAACGCGGCATTGCTAATAGGGAAAGCAAGAAAACGATATTTGTTCATGGTATTCCTGAGCTTCTGCATTCTTCTGATCACGATGCACAAACACATGACCGAGAGCCGTGATGCTACATCCGCGAAGCACTCTCTGTTGACAATGTTATTGTCAAATCCCTGACAAGAATTCCGTCGTCACCTAACTACAAGGGCTGCGGTCCATGGCTAATTAAAGTAATACTACACTCCGAGGAAATGACGCAAGTTCTGTTGGATAGCTAGTTAAATTTTCGCGATTGGCTGCCAACAGAGATCCGGCTAAAGACATCAGGCGAACGACCAAAATTCGAAAGCAATTAAATGGAACTTGCAAATGCAACAAATTGCTTATCTGCACAGTCCTGCGGAGAGACCGACGCGACAGCGCCCACGGCACACAGGAGGACCGAGCACAGCACGAGTGAAAAGTCTGTTCAGGAACGCTCAATAATGCCGTGCAACATGACTGAAATACATAAACCAAAAAAACGATTAATGGCCAGCCACCTAACGGCCTGCTTAAACCTAACACAAACTTGACATCTACCAATGAACTCCTAACAACAAAAGCCCTATTTTGCATGTACACAAACGCTTAAGACCTTCTAAGCAAGTTGGCCGAACTTAGAGAACTCCATGCCTCACAACCGCGGGACCTCGTCAAAATTACAGAGACATAGTTAAACACTGAGATAACCGATTCTGAGATCAATTTAACAGGTACGTCGCTGCTTCGGACCGATGGAACCGGAAGGGGTGGCAGTGTGATTATTATAATACAAAACTCCGATGTGAAGCTACCGATCACCCGGAAATCCGAGCTCCCGATTCGCTTTGGTGCCGCCTATGGTTGCGAAACAAGGACACATGTCTACTAGCCGTGATTTACCGCCCACCAAACTCAACTTCTGAAATAAACTCCAAACCGAACCACGTTTTCTAGTTAGTTTTGAACAAGTCCTACACCCACATTCTTAGCGCGGTAGACTTTAACGTGCATGACATAGAAACGTCGGCAACCGACGGTTTGCGGTTTAAAGCCTGCTTGCGAGAGCTACTTGCTAGCCACCCTATTTACAACCACGTAACCTCTCCCATCAGATTTCGAACTGCTAACAAGCCGTCGATACTGGATCTTGTGCTTACTAAGGAAGAACTCATGGTTGGCGGGATAGTTACAAGCACACCACTGAGTCGTAGTGACCATGTTACTCTACTCTTTGACTATATTTGCTATGCGGAGTACCCTGAAAAGGAGGAGGATAAAGTGCATACTGTCACACACTACAATGTGTTGTCTAAGCTTGTTAAGGATACATCTTGGACTTTCTTAACCGAATGCCCCCCAGATGTTGCCTGGGAAACATTTACAAGCACGTTTAGCACACTGGTTGCACAAGCACCAGAGCAGAAGTTCTTTCAACCCCAAAACAAGCGTAAGTCATTTCTGAGGAGCAGAACACGTAAATGTATGTCCCGGAAGGATTTGGCATGGCGAGATCACCAGGACTGCCCGTATTCCGAAACCTGGACTGCATACGTGACACATCGTAAAATCTGTGTTAAACGGATCCGCGAAGACAAGAGAACTCATCAGCAGAGGTTAATGCATCTATTATGCAATAAAACCAAACTCCTGTACAGCCTCGTTAACGGCCTTCGAAAGGTAAAGTGAGGGGTTCCAGCACTAGGCACGCGATCAGCAGTGGAAGCAGCTGATTTCCTACGGCTTCATTACTCCAAAACTTTCCAGCAGGTAAAGAGCACAAACATTCTCCTCATTTCTAATACTCTCTCATCTGGTTTAGGAAACATCATCTTCACTGCGGAAGCTGTGTTGAAGAAGTTGTTATCGTTGCTTATCCACAGTTCTCTAGGAGCTGACAACATCCGACCAAATGCTCTACAGGCAGTCGTTAATGATCCAGCAGCACCACTGGCTGTTTTCTATCAGGGATGTCCAGAGGAAAACCGTATTCCACCAGTTTGGAAGCAAGGGGTCATCACTCCTATTCATAAAGGAGGTAGCCGCACTGATCCTGTCAACTACCGTCTAATAACACTACTTCCCGTACTATCCAAAGTGATGGAATCAGTCATCACAGATGCGCTGATGCAATACTTATAAAACCAAAAACTAAGCGCCCCAGAGCAACATGACTTTCGTCAAAAGCATTCGTATAATACTAATCTATTAATTGCACTTAATAGTTGGACTGAAGCTGTTGATGATGAAGTAGGGGTCGATGTCAAATACCTGGACTTTTCAAAGACGTTTGATCGCTTAAACCATCGCATTCTCCTTCAGAATCTTCGGAATTACGGCATTGGCGACCAAATCCTGAGTTGATTTGACAATTTTCTACAAGAACGTCGGCTAGTTGTGGGAGTTCGGGAATCATTTTCTCATGCATCGATGTGGCGTGTGGAGTACCACAAGACTCGTTACTTGGACTTCGTCTATTCTTGGTGTTCATTAACGATTTGGGGAGATCAATTACTTCCGATTTCTTATTTTTCGCTGATGATATCAAAATATGGCGAAGGATCAGAGGACCGAACGACCACGAACGGCTCCAGTGCGATCTTAACACAGTGTTGAACTGGTCAATTCAAATTGCCCTACCGTTCAACGTAGACAAACGTCGCTTTGTACAATTACGACACAGACATAACTACACCTATTCACTTGGGACAAACGGATTGCAGAATAGCTCCCAGCAACGTGATCTTGGTGTGATCGTACAGAGCGACCTCAAGTGTATAAAACAGGTTGAGTTAGCTGCGAAAAAAGGCAAGTAGTATGTCGGCATGCTGCGAATGGCACTCGGGAGATTTGACCCATCATTGTTCCCAATGATGCACAATTCCTATGTGTGCCGGCTTGTTGAATACACTATCCAAGTTTGGCAACCTTGGTTGAAGCGCGAGCTAGAAGTGATAAAGGCACCACAATGAAGAGCAAAAAAGAATGTAAAGGGCCTGCGTTATTACTCTTACCAACCAAGGTTGAAGTTGCTGGGAAATTTCAGCGGACGTTATCGAAGGCTGCGCGGCGATCTCGTATTAGCGTATCAGATACTGAGTGATCCCAACCACGTATGCCGCCATTTGCTGAAACTTAGCCACAACACGCAGCTCAGAGGTAACTGCTTAACGTTGAAGGAACAACATAACCGTCTAGAGTGTGGACGGAATTACTTTTCTCTTCTGGTTTGCCAACCCTAGAACGCACTCCCAGACTCAGGTGTATCCTCTTCTACCTTGGATGTTTTCAAAAACAACTAGATGTTGCTCTTAGCTCCTAACATTTTGTTACCTAAACTCCTCTATTGTGGATTACGCCAAGCATGTTTTTCATCAGGATTTATGTATCAAATGGATCTAAGTGAACTAATATACTTCACTTTTCTCACTTTTTACATCAACGATCACTGCACCACAGTGTCTTTATGAACGTTTACGCTCGATAATTTATTTAAATTTTGCGCTGATGTTACTTACGAAACTATTCATCTCGGCAGACGTTCGATAGATGATCCAGACATATTTTGATTTCATCATATTCACCTTAACCATCCTATAGGACGTGTCAAGCACTTGCTTTTATCCCGTGATAAGTCATTGTTCATTGTTCATTGAATGTGTCAGTTGATGCTGGGAAGATGATGACCTGATCTGCTTCGTTCATCGGAGGTATTCGATGGACTTGTCCATCCGATACGCCTTTCTAATAGCCGCCAGTGTTACCGTGTTGATGAACCCACTTATGTTGGATTGAAAAGTTTCTCAACGTCAATTAGTGGTCAGAGTCCAGCACTCTATATCTGACCAAATAGAAATTGATTGATGTGTTTGGCAAGGCCAACTGTTGCTTTGGTATTCATAAATGACCTCGCACACTAACCACCTAAAACTTCCTACTGTTTGCTAACGATTTAAACATTTGGCGAAAAAGTTGTATCCTTGTGAACTCGAAACGGTACACAAATGGTGAACCAGAAAGCTGCTGCAGTACAATAATAAGATATGAAAGGTACTCTGCATACCACACCAGAATACCTAATACTACTTATTAGGAACGCAGTTAGTGCAGAGCGCTTGCGCCAAACGTAATACTGTCATGCTAATTCTGGACGACTGGGATTAGGCCTGACAATCTAGTAAGGTGTCGCAGTAATATCTTGCTATCCGCTTGTGTCAATTGCGGAATACTCTAACTAAATCGATCATTGCTACCCTCAAATTAGCCATGCCTAAAGACTGTTTGAAGTGCAAACTCAGTCAGTTATATTTTGCTTGTCAGCAATATGACTTCATCCTTCTGCTGCGAAATATCTTGTATTTCTTATTTTTCATCCAATGGAGCTGTCAAACAGCGCGGTGGTTGGATATTACATTAACAACGATAACTCAGTTCTTACAACAATTTGCGTATTGACTACATTTTAATTAAGGTCATTCTATTACCCACCAGTCCAAGAACTGCGCATATAAAAGAGTGCTCCTTAACCAGTATAATGTCATTGTTTATTTTTTTATTTTGAGTCTGGCTAAGCAGTTTTATATTCAAGAAGAGAAGGTTTTTGCCAAGTTGTTGAGTTTGGATGCAAAGTGCGATGTATAAAATGTAATCGCTCGAAATCGAATGCATTTGTTCGGCTTTACTAATCCCAAGACAATTAAAACGTTGACCCTTTATGGATTTCATCGAAATAACACTTTCTAAATCCAGGTATTCTGAATTCTTCTCAACGTCTGAATAGATTAGTTGTTGGGATTTAGAGTGTTCAACGCTGTGATGCTCAAAGAGAAGGTACTCAGTAATTCCACGCCTTGGGAATCTCAGCAGGTGGCCTTTTACTGCAACTGAATAAACTGAGTTTGTTTTATTTAGCATTTGTATAGAAAACACAGGCTAAATGTTCGGTATGGAAAAGAAGAGAAGATACTAGTTAAAAAAGTACATCCACTTGTGGATTTAATACTTATATGGGTGCATCATCAAAAGTTTAAACATGATTGTAAACCGGGGATATTTAAAAAATTCACAGTTTATCCGAAGAGAGATAACTGAACATAAGGCCAAGCCATTGGAGCAGTTTGCCTCACCTGACCTGAAGTCTATTTACTTCCGTGAGTGCGTCCAATCTTCGCCCGTGTTTTGCAGATTCCTCCATGTTTTGGGGCCTTGTATCCCGGAATCACAAACTAAATATGATAACACTTAATGAAGAGGTATAGCGTAGATTGTCCTTTGACTTATTTAAATGCTATATACAGGATAGTATAGTTACATTCAGCTTAGAAGCGTTCGCTATGGCTAGGCAGGTTCGTTTACCATTTGTTTGCAGTTTGTACGATTTCAAAATAATCCTGATTTACACTAGCTACCTTTGATAAAGTCCATATTAATATATTAACGAAAATGAATCAAAGGTTCTATAGACAAATCATACGGAGAACTTCCTACCATTCGTTCAATCTAGTTACTTCGCAAATACATCAGTTCAAGTCCAGAAAATACCAACGTTCTTTTGTATCCACAGTAGTGTTGAGGAAGTTGCTTTTACCTGAAAACTTGTCTCCTGGACTCGGTAGCTCTTACCTAAAGTCATGAACTTAGAAACACTCAGGCGATTTAAAACCTTTTGCACTTAGAAATGTTCTTGGTTGAATAAAGTGTTACACTCTGCCAGGAAATATTTGACTGCACGCAATTGTTAAACATTTCGCTGTTATTCGTTCAGAACCTGCAAAATATTTTACATTACGTTCCATCCCAAACTTCAAAACAGCAAACACAGCAGCTGTTAACAGACAAGTCTTAATTCGCGTGCTTCGCATTTACCCATTACTTACTTACATAGAATACTTGGAATTGTTATGGCACCCAGTGGTGAAACAAAGCATAAAAACGTTCAGTTTAAAGCAAGACGAATGGAGAGTAGCCACGAACTCCGACCATACACACAAATTGGGCTTCAACAGACAATTTACTGAAATCTTTACAAACCGAAGCAGATGAGCTGAGCTCCGTTAATTAAACTAATTTCTTTTGGTGTTTTATTTTAAGGACAGCATTTGATATCGGAATCAAACAATGAATTAATGTATTATTTAATATTTCTTCGATTAGGACCTAGAAAAATTTTAATGCTTATTTTAATCAATATATGGAGATCTGCTTTATCGAAAAATTTATTTTCTCCTCTTGTTTGACCACAATCGTCACACAAATTGGAAATACGAAACAGCTGTACGGAATTTAATTGATTTTTCATCAAAAGTACCACCTGGTTGCCATGCTTGTGCCGTTATGCTTACAGCCTATCGACATATAAGGCTTTAATTGTGTGGTGGTTATTACATTCATTTGTCCTTTGTAAAAAAGTAAGCAATACATATTTCTGTGACTTGTAGTTTAGGGATAGCAATCTTAGTATTAATATTATTAAAAATATCTCCAAGATTTATAAATGTTCCAATAATTGAAGCTTATAAGCTTGCAGTGTAACATATTCTGAATTGTAATAATACTTTCTTATTAAAAACGTCACCACTTGGAAGCATCACAAAACAATGTAGTTGCATTCAATATGGTAGGAATATTAATCTGCTCTGCCCATTGTGGGTGTAAAATACCCCGCATGAAAAACGGAATACATTTGTGTACAAAAATTGGCTACACATACTATATACTTAGTAACCTTTTGGTATATTATCTTTTTGAAAGTAGCAGTAACATTCATTGCAACTGTGCAAAAGATTGGAAATTTGAGACCACTGAGCTACGGGGAACAGCAACGAAAATTTCGACTATGTTAATAGATGTGATATAGCAAACGACGCTATCCACTGTGTCGCACATAACTACTGCACAGGGGACAGGGGCAGCTCTACACCAATGTGCGAATTACCAAATTTAAGCTGTCAATTAACTAATGACGGTATAATTAATCTCATCTGCATACTGATTAAATAAGATGAGTAGGGTTAACGGCCATAGCTAACAATCCATCACATTTAGACGCAGTCCAACGAACATCACATGTTCAAAACCTACTGTGAGGTGTTTCATTGTTTCGGAAATCCTCAACACTGCACATAGTGGTCTCAGCCAAAGACTGGTAAATGTTAGTTTGCGAGTACTATCTCTAAAATCGTCAGGTGGAATGCGCAGCGCTGCTGATTTCTTCAAGGATCAAAAGCAGTTTAGTACTTTTCCAAGCGTGTGATGCCTGTCGGCGTGAGTCTTGTGGCAATACATTCATACCTACGCGAATCAGTTCACCCTACTGATGTTCTGTACTTGTATGTTTGCCTAGAAAATGCGGTTCTATGATCTGTACTACAATTTTCTATCATGCTACCATTTGCTGTTGGAGTCTTTAAATGAAGACAGTTGAAAATATTATTTTATTTTTTATGACGTCGCAACGTATTCTAAGGCAAACCTCGCGTAAGGAAATTTTAGCATGCTAAAAACATATGTACAAAAATTTGATTTTAAAGCTTAGAAGAATATAGTTCATGGTCTTGAATGGCTTGTACAGATGTTCGTACCTAAGTCATTCAGCTATATGCAGGCCGAAGCGGCTGATGTGCAGATATAGGCCTTTTGCTGTTATGCACCTTTAGTGATTCTCCGAAACCTTTGTGGACAATCACACCTCATTCCTGCTAACTTAATTGCTACTGCAAGTACAATAAAATATGTAGTTGCTTGAGACCTAACTTTAGAGTCTTGTGTGCCAAAGTAGTATTTGTGGAAAACTTTCTAGCGTGGTTTTCCACAAATACTACTTTCGCACACAAGGCTCTAAAGTTAGGTCTCAAGCAACTGCATATTTTATTGTACTTGCAGTAGCGTGGTCCATCGCAATGAGACAGAACTTTACAGTGGTGCGATGGTTTGTGTTCCTCAGCGATCCATTGAGCTGTGCTGGGTGGTGTTCTTCTTGCGCCTTCAGCGCCACTCATACCATATTGGTCAATGATTAGAAGCCAGACAAACTCAGCCTCCTGGTCCTCCAGGTTGGGGGTTGAAATGAGGTGACTCCTTATTCCTTAAAACAGACTTCTTGTAGCCCAACAACAAACCCGCTGACTTGCTGTCAGGTCTCTGAACCAAACCTTTGGTCGCGAACCCTAATCGTTCTTGTGTATAGGCCTGAGCAATCTGACAGTGTCCTGCCTACACAATACAGTGTATCTTTCTTCAAACCAATTTCGGATGCTCTGGCCACCGCAGGGTATAATCAACGGTGCCTTATCTGCTGCATCGAGCAGGGTGAATAGGTGTTAGGATGCTACTGCTCAAGCCTTCCTGTCTTCTCACTCCCCCTCTTACGCTTTTTAATCCTTATCCTTCCGTTCCAGCTTCACGTTTATCCCCCAAAATTTTAATCCCTCAATGCTCGGCCCTCACCACCTTTCTTCAATAGTTGCTTGTCTTTTGTTTAAACTCACATGTGAACGCAGAGTGCCATTCCAGTCCTGTCAACAGGCCCATGTCCAAGCAAGCGGTCAAGCCCATTTCATCGGCTTCCATTTGAAGCCCTCGATCATCCTTCAGATTGGCATGCGTCAATGTTCGCACGTTGCTTCAGATCGGTCAACAGGCAGTACTTGCCCGAACATTAGAGATCCTCTCGACCGATATCTGCTGCTTATCGGAAACCCGCCTGCAAGACTCGAGCTCTGTGCTCATTCTGCGATCGCATACAGGTGACACTAGCAGCGTTTTCTCGTTACGCCTTTCCGGTGATGATGCAGCTTCGAGTACCGGCCAAGCCGGTGTTGGTATTGCTCTGAGTCCCCGGGCTGAAACTACTCTGGTTGATTGGATTCCAATCAATAGCTGGATGTGTGCCGTCCGTTTGACTGGCTCGTTCAAAGCTTCGAAGTCGCATGTGACTAACAGGTGTCTATTCGTTATGGCTGCATATGTTTCCACAAACTGTAGCGATGACTCGGTAAACGACGACTTCTATCGTCAACTGAACGACCTCCTTAGCCACAGAAGAAGTTCGGACACTGTTTTGCTGGCCGGGGATCTGCACGCTTAAATTGGAACATTATCCACTGATGAGCTGCATCTGGGTGGCCAACATGGTGTAGGCTCCAGTAATGATAACTATGAGCGGTTCATTTGTGTGAGGATGCTCGCTTATTTCTTGCGAACACTCACTTCCGACACAGCACCCGTCGGAGGGGTACTTGGCGTCCACTATCCTCGAACTAGCTTTGGAGGCAAATCAATCACATTGCGCTAAGCTACATCCAGAGGCCACGTCCAGAACTATCGCTGGATTTGGAGCACATGTGTAGACACCGACCATCCACTTTTATGTGCTGACCTGAGGATGCGCTTTGGCGGACGCCCATGACGACGCTGTGACCGCATTGACACCAGCCAACTGGCGAAGTCTGCTGTTCTGAATGCCTGTCAAATTACGCTCTCATGCGCGTGGGATAAAAGTTCACTGGATGCAGTTGTAGCTCACAGGTCTCATATTCACCAGACCTTACTAGCAGCAGGAAAATCCTAATGTGGTATGTCTACTCGCCAACATGAACACTGGGTCTCTTCGCAGTATCTGGAACTTCTCGATGCTCGCCGGCATATTTCAGCTGGAAGCGAATAAAATGCAACTCGCAAAAAGCTCCGGGAAAAACTCCGTGCTAGCATGATGAAAGAGCGCGAATACTGGTTATCTCATGGTGCTTCCGAGATGTAAATGGCCGCTGCCCTAAGTAACCATCGTAAGTTATTTCGGCTGATACGGGACTCGGGCAGCAGGAGATCTGGTGTTAGCTAAACATTTTGTGACATGAGTAGACAGCCAATCCACAACTTGTCAAAACGCTTGGAGCTTTGGGCTGAGCAATTTAGAAGGCAATTTAATTGGCCGCAATGGTTAGATTTCTCGCCAGCCGCTGATCACCCTGCTCAGTGGGCTGTCCATTTGGAACCACTCTGTTGCTCAGAAGTCGAACGTGAGATCGGACTGTTGAAGTCAAATAAAGCCGCGGGACCAGATGATCTTCCTTCAGCCCTCTTCAAATTCCGGTGAACGGCTCTTGTGTATGGTTTACACAAGCTATTAGTGAAACTGTGGGAACAGAAAACTGTCCCATCCGACTGGAGCCGCTTCGAAATTGTCTCAAGTTTCAAGGGAGGCTCACGATCGGAATGCGGCGACCATAGAGGAATCGGTCTGATCTCCATTGCTTCCAAACTGATTGCTTATATCATCCTTCAGAAAATGACTGGTACTTGTGAAAGCTATATTCATGCAGATCAAGCCGGGTTTCGTCGAGGTCGTGGCTGCATTGACCACATGTTCACTTTTCGTCAGTTGTGGGAGCATCGTCACATATATTGGCGGCCCACCGTAGTCGTGTTCCTCGACATCAAAGGTGTAATCGATTCGGTGGATAGACTGCACTTTGGGAATGTCCACTCAGGAAAAGTGTGCCTGAGAAATATATAAATATTATCTGAGAATTATATGCGCTTAGCTCGGGCAGAGTGAGTGTTTACGGACAACCGTCGTCGCCCTTTAATATCTCCAGCGGTGAGACAATTATGCCAGCTGTCACCTTTTCTCTCCAACTTCGCTATTGACGAAGTCATGCAAATGGCGTTCACAGGACACGACTTAGATGCTGTGGATCTGCTCACAGGAGAACGAGTTCTTGACTTAGAGTATGCTGATGATATTGCCGTAACCTGTGACAGCTCACAAACGTGCCAAGCGGCACTGGACAGACAAGTACTAGCTGTCCGTCACATCGGGTTTTGCTTTGCACCCTCGAAGTGCAAAGCGTTATTCCGACATTGGTCTGGATCGCCTTCTACACTGACCCTTGGAGTTTTCCACCTCTAGTTAAGGTGTATAATGATGATGATGATTCTAGCGTGGTGCAGTAGCTCAACCATGTAGTTGCAATTTTAATGGTATGGCATAGAAGATGTCGGATACACCGCTTATCTTTGGCGCTGATTGCATGCTTGTTGGATGTGTGCTTATAAAGGGGGTTAGTCATACGTACATAAATAGTTCTCGCGTTTGTGTCGTGTAGTGTAAATTACTCAAGCTACCAATTGCACACTATTTTTATTAAGACAATTGGTAATAAGTGTAAGTCTACAATGTGCATCAGATGTTAGCAGCAACAGTAGGTGGTGTTAATGGGTGCCGTTTAAATTTAGTGGGGGTGGGTCATGTTAACAAGAAGCTACGATGCTAACAGATAGACTCGACACACATATTTTGTAAGAAAACACCACAATGCTTTTCCATCTATGTTCATATCCAAAAAGAGAAAACGTTACACTTTTTCGTGTATCATCCTATAAATGATCTAGGGACGAAGCTTGTAGCGATTGTAAATAATTTGCTTATTTTGCATTTTCACGTTTACCTATTTCGCTGCAGTTGTTGTACAGCTTTGTTTTAATTAACTGTATATACACACACTTGGTTACGATCTCGCCTTCCGTGGTTCTTCCTTGGTTGACGCTGGATTGTTGAGATTGTGCGCATCGCTGCCTGCTTGGTTCACGATCGGACTCTACGTACACGTACATTTCGGCATACCTCGGGATTTACGGCCGTCCGACGCTAAGGTGCATCAGGATACTTTATATGTGAGGTAAACCTGACTGACGTGGTATTCTTCTTCACCGGTTCCTCCATATAATTGGTGACCCCGCATTTTTGATTCAAAATTTTGTGTATATTTTTCTTTTTTAACTTTACAATATCTGATCACGCGCCTGCCATTAATGCGTCGGAACATTCTCTTGGACTCGTTTTGCCTTTATTTGACGTTTCTAACCCACGTGTTTGGTTTGTTTAAGTGTAAGCTGTTTTCCGTTTTCGTAAGATTACATCCCAGTCCACAATGTTTCCATATGTGACTGCTCATTTATCGTCCAACATCGCCTCTGAGGTCATCGACATTCTTGACCCTATGCCGCTAGAGTACCCCATGATAAACTTAAGGCAGCCGTATTAAAGCGCACTACAGCCTCAGACGAATCACGCCTTCAGCAGTTACTCTCTGGTGTTGAACTTGGAGATAGAACGCCATCTCAGTTACTCCGACACATGCGTTCCCTCGTCGGTTTTTCCGCACTGGATGATTCCGTTCTCCGCCAGTCGTGGAGTAATTGTCTTCCTGCGAATACCACGGCTATTTTAGTTGTGCTTGCCGACGATCTTCCGCTAGACAAACTAGCAGAAGCTGCCGATAAGATTCAAGAACACTTCATTAGCACGTCGGTGTCACACTTCACAGAGACTAGCTCAGGCAGCCCCTCTAGAACCACGCTACTTGATACAATCAGCGAGAGGCTTTCTAACTTAGAGCTCACCTTGTCCCATCTCAGACGCGACCGCGTTCCATCGCGACGATCCGTTTCTTGATCCAGACGGCCTAGCAGCTCTCGTACACGCAAGTCTCACCGCTACTGTTATTATCACCACCGCTTCGGAGCCGCAGCGCGTAAGTACCTTCCAGGTTGTAAACACCCCAAAGCCATTTCAACTCCTACGTCGGGAAACCACATGGCCAGCCAGTAATGGCGGCGGCTGTCGCTGGCCAGGTTATTAGTCGCCTGTTGTATGTATTTGACTCCACAACCAAACTTCACTTCTTGGTTGATACTGGTGCAGAAGTCAGCGTTCTCCCCCGTTCTCTGGAAAAACGCCCCCTGCAACCAGCTGGTCCAATGCTTACGGCAGCTAACCAGACTAAAATCGCGACCTACGGCCAGAAATTACTTACTTTAAATCTCGGATTACGGCGTAACTTCCCTTTCCTTTTTACCATCGCCGATGTGCAAAAGCCCATTATCGGAATCGACGTCCTCAGCAAGTTGGGTCATGTGGTCGACCTACGTTGTGGGAAATTGCGAGACGATACTACGTCTTTAAGCACACCCTGCAAACTTGCCTCAGTCAATTCTCTCGGGCTTCGCATCCTCATCCCTGACGACTTACAGAATTCTTCATTGCTCCGACAATTTCCGTCCCTAATTCGAGCAAGTAACGACACTTCAGATCCTAAACACGATGTACGCCATCACATCGTTACAACCGGTCCGCCTGTAACTGCTAAATCTCGACGCTTGCGTCCTGACAAACTCCAGGCAGCTAAAAAGGAATTCCAACACATGCCTGATCTCGGCATTATTCGTCCTTCAAACAGCTGCTGGGCATCACCTCTCCATCTGGTGTCTAAAAAGTCAGGCGATTGGCGACCATGCGGTGACTACCGTGCTCTTAACAACGCCACTGTTCCGGATAGGTATCCTATCCCACATATCCTCGATTTCTCCCTTGGACTAGCTGGAAAGTCAATCTTTACCAAACTCGATCTTGTCAGAGCTTACCACCAAATTCCAATGGCGGAGGAAGACATCGCAAAAACTGCCGTGATCACTCCATTCGGCCTTTACGAATTTCTTCGTATGCCTTTCGGCCTCCGGAACGCAGCACAGTCTTTCCAACGCTTTATGGATCAGGTCCTCCGTGGCCTTGATTTCGTCTACGTTTACATTGACGATGTCTTGATCGCAAGCGCCACATCCGACGAGCATTTATCACACCTCCGAATGGTTTTCGAACGCTTTGAAAACCACGGGATAAACATCAACCCGGACAAATGCAAATTTGGTCAGCCAACCGTCGAATTTCTCGGTCACAAGATCGATGGTGAAGGTATTAAACCCCTCCCGGATAAAACTCAAGCAATCCTCGACTATCCGATGCCACAATCTGTCCGAAGCCTACGCCGATTCCTCGGTATGATCAACTACTACGGCAGATTCATTCCCAACTGTGCTGATTTACTTCACCCGCTTACCGACTTATTGAAAGGAAACTCAAAGACGTTTACGATAACCCCAGAAGTTGAAGCCGCTTTCACGGCCGTTAAGCAGAAGTTCAGTGAGGTCACCTCTCTCCATCAATTGAACACCACTGAGGGCGCTACACTTGTCCTTAAGACGGATGATTCAAGTTCTGCTGTCGGTGCAGTTTTGCAACAGTTAGTTGATAACGAATTTCAACCACTGTCGTTTTTCTCACGGAAGCTTCAACCTGCTCAGGTCAGGTACAGCACCTTTGGTCGTGAAATGCTCGCCATGTACTTGGCTGTGAAACATTTCCGTCACCTTTTAGAAGGACGTCGTTTCATTCTCTTGACAGATCACAAGCCACTGGTGTATGCCTTCCGTTCTTCCTCAGACCGTTACTCACCCCGAGAAACGCGTCATCTGGACTATCTTTCACAGTTTTGTGTTGATGTTCGTTATATCGACGGTCCTAACAACGTTGTTGCCGATGCATTGTCCCGCACCCATTTGAATCAACTGTCATCGACACCTATCGACTTGGAGAGAATAGCGGCCACCCAAAACGATGATCCTGAGCTCGTTCAACTTCGTTCAAACTCCTCATTGAAAGTCACCCAACTGCCCTACTTAACTCTGACATAAGAGTTTACTGTGATCTTTCAACCGGTAAGCCTAGACCCTTTGTCCCACAACCATTCCGCCGAACCATTTTTGATCATTTTCACGGTTTTTCACACCCAAGTATCCGCTCCACCGTAAAACTCATTACCGACCGCTTGCTCTGGCCCAATATGCGTTCAGACATTAGACAGTGGGCTAAACATTGCCTTAGTTGCCAAACTAGTAAAGTGCATCGTCACACAGTCACCACCCCACGTACATTTTCACTCCCTGACACTCGTTTTAGACACGTTCACGTAGATATTGTTGGCCCTTTACCTCCTTCCAACGGTTTCACTCATCTTCTAACGTGTGTTGACCGTTTTACCCGTTGGCCACAAGCTGTTCCCTTACGTGATACCTCTACCGAATCTGTATCCCGTGCTTTTGTCGAATCTTGGATTTCTCTGTTTGGTGTTCCATCCACCATCACTACCGACAGAGGGGCACAGTTCAGTTCCACACTGTTCCGCGATCTGAGTCGTTTATTTGGCTGTACGCACATGAGAACAACCGCGTACCACCCAGCTGCCAATGGCCTCGTCGAGCGCTTTCATCGACAATTAAAAGCTGCCATCATGGCTACTTCGTCCGACTCACGCTGGTCTGAGCGTCTACCTGCGATACTCCTTGGTATACGCAATACAATCAAAGGGGACATTGGGTGCTGCCCTGCAGAACTCGTGTTCGGGACGACCCTCAGACTACCTGGGGAAATGGTACTGGACTCTCGCACCACCGGTGAACTAGACCCCTTCTCGTACGCTGAACGCCTCAAACAGCATTTTCGATCCATCCGACCAACGTCTACGCGGCCTAACCTACGTAAACAGCAAGTCCACCCCGATTTGCACAAGTGCCCGTTTGTTTTCATCCGCGTCGACGCCGTCCGAAGACCTATAACTCCGCCCTACGACAGCCCGCACCAGGTCTTGTCACGCAAACCCAAGTATTTCGTGTTGAATAAGAATGGATCAAAGGAATCCGTGAGCATCGACCGACTCAAGCCAGCTTACGTCGAAACTACAGTCGATAGTAAAGACCCCGTTTCCTCCCCTCAGCATACCCCCGCCCCTGACTCATTACTCCCTACCCAACGACACACTGACGCCAGTACATTGAGTCCTCCGTGCCCTAAGACTACACGCAGCTCCAAACACACACGTTCTGGTCGTGTTGTTTCCTTTCCACATAAGCTTGCTCAATACGTTCCGTAGGCACTTGTCGAGCGTTTTCTTAGTGCAAGCTCTAGGGGGGGAGTACTGTAGCGATTGTAAATAATTTGCTTATTTTGCATTTTCACGTTTACCTATTTCGCTGCAGTTGTTGTACAGCTTTGTTTTAATTAACTGTATACACACACACTTGGTTACGAGCTCGCCTTCCGTGGTTCTTCCTTGGTTGACGCTGGATTGTTGAGATTGTGCGCATCGCTGCCTGCTTGGTTCACGATCGGACTCTACGTACACGTACATTTCGGCATACCTCGGGATTTACGGCCGTCCGACACTAAGGTGCATCAGGATACTTTATATGTGAGGTAAACCTGACTGACGTGGTATTCTCCTTCACCGGTTCCTCCATAAGCTCATTCAGTGCATCAAACCACTGCTTTATAATTTTAATGGTAGTAAAATCGTGCAAAGATGAGCATGTAATTAATCTAGCAATCTATAAGTGTTAAACATTAGTGCAGCATGCCTTCCTTGATCACTGGTCACGAACTAGTGACATTTAAATTATAGTGGTAGCAGGAAAACACGTCAAAACTAAAGACGTGGACTAGTTCAAGTGAAGCGATGTCAATATAAATTTTATGTATGAAAATTGGGCATATTTACAAAACACATTACTGATTGTATATAGACTGCATTTGCATAATAAAAATGTACAATACGGTTGCCTGGCTCATAATAAAAGGCTACACAGTCAACACTGGCGTAAACGGCTATGAGATCATCAGTGGCCGTCGCACAATACAGACGAATTTTGCATCCTGTTAAAACCGTAGAGTTGCATAACATCTTGCATCATTATTCGTATTAGTTGACATATACTTTATTGTTCTAAAGCAACAAATTCACACGAGTGCGCAGTATCTCAGTGGTATATTTAAAAGTAGATGGGGTAGAACGGTCTCAGTAACCTTAAAAATGTGTGGAGAAGTCTGTCAGATTAACTTTGCAAAACTGATGTAGCTGCAATAGCTAATTTACAAAGAATATCTCGTTGAAAGCTAATTTGCTGACCTCGCCATTCTGAATTATTTAACCGTGTACAGAAAATGCAATCACTTCTGATTTGCGAGTTTGTAGATCACATTTCTGAATGGTTTCCGAATCGGCCGCAGCCATGGCAACCGCCTGTTAGAGCTTGAAGTGCGTTTCCCGATTCCATCCACGTCGAGTGCTGTGTTCAACAAACTTGTGCAGAAGTCGCCTCTGCTCTATTTGTTCTTTCCTAAACGTCCGCTTGTAATAGCTACGTACTGCATTATTGTTATGCGAACAATGCAGTGTAGCATTTTATTGTCGGATAAACAGACAAGGAAGAGCTCCTGCGGGGCCTTGGTTGCAATGCGGACTAGTCATTCAAGAATCCACCTAATTAATTTAGCTAAAGTTAAGACAGCGTACACACCATTGACCGAAAAACATAAGGATGACTTACTGTACACATTTCCATCTAAGAGCGTAATATAGGTATGTGTAAGAACAGCATAATCAAGTCAATCTGCGAAAGTGTCAATGACCAGGAATCGACATGCTGGTCTTCTGTTTTGGACATTTGCGTGTTTTGAACTATCATTTTGTTCATAAGTGCACAGTAATTAGTTGCAATGTACCACGTAATTTAGATCCTTTCTCACTGGAGTAGCACAACCAAGATACAACGAACAATTACAGGGATTGTTCCACTTCCTACTCCAAGTTAGCTTGGATATCTTATGCTGGTATTTTTTATCAGTATCTGTGCAAACAGACAGATCTTCTAGTGAGTTGTCATGTATTAATTAACCTTAGCCAACGTGTCACCACCAGTAGCAACTCATGAAGAACATAAAACTAAGAAACACTGTTTAGTTTTGTCGTGTAATAAAACTGGTTAGAATGTTAAAGGGATTGCTTCTATATCAGCGTATACAAACTATCGAGAACCGGTAGTACTTACTTGGTTTACGTTCAACTTAATCCGTGGGAATGTGTTGAAGTTGCATTAGCCCACTTACATCACGAAGCTTGCGGTATCTAAAAGTGACATGCAAAAACAAACGGTACACAAGCTAGCTTTGTCACACTTAAATGATATAAACCGCTACCTACCTACATTCTCGCACAACCTGTAATGAATTGCTTAAGTCATTTTCATTTTGGTACATTTTGGCACACGCTTACAGAGGACGCTCTTTAGCCTCCTACAATAACATAAAAGGGGTAATTTTTGAATGTGTGTATTCATCGTTGGTTCGAATCCCATGATAATTTAGATCAAGATATTAATGTACTCTATTTTAACATCTGATAACATATAGGCTTTCAAAAATTTTTGAGGATAACCACCTTCATGCATCATAGCGTTCTCCATGATAAACGGCCAAGAATTTGTTAGTATCTAATAGGACAGATTGAAAATGCACTTAAAAGCTTTCCAACACTGCTGAATGCGGAGTAGCGGAGGTCAATATGAAACAGTATCCACAGATCAAACTCCAAGGAGAAATCTTGCACGGAGTGGTTTATAACCTTGTAACGGTGAGCAGTCAAATTAAAACAATTTAAACCCGTGTTTTCATATAACAGGGATACGATGGAAAATGGAACAATGGTTTAATAGGGTAAAAAAGCTGCAGCTGTATTGGTCCTGCAGGATAGCCATGGTGAAATTAAAAATTATAGGAAAAATTGTCAACAAATTATTGTTTACACCTATGGACCCACCTCGGTATTCGTAAGTATAACCCCTGGAAGTCGTTATATTCGATAAGACACAGGTGTGTTAGTTCACACACGCATTTGTATCGGTTTAAACCGATTTCGTTAAGGCTGAAGAGCACAATTTTCGTCTGCGTTCTGTTGTCAATACGTTAAAAGTAATCAACACAGGTAATGCAGGAGTTTTAATGCCTCGTCATCTTCTAAAAATCAATCGTTTACGCCGAAATGACAGAACTTGAAAATGAGATTCCAGGAATGACAAATTCAAAAAGAAATGTAATTCCGGCGGCGTTGCAGCAGCCAGTTTCTGCTAGTGACTCGTCAAGCTTGTACTGCGGCATAAGTTCAGGAGATGACGGCAAGCGTCATCGGTTATTTAAAATTTGGAACGCAAGTATGAGGTCGCCCTTTAGACGGCGATAACTTTCGAGGTAAAATCGTAACTTTTCATTCGCAGATGGTACGGTAGGTAGAGCATTCCATTAACATTCGTGGTTGCTCTTCGCTTTGCGGTATCCAGTGCAACTAGATCGCGTATTAACCAGGGTTGCCAAGCCTGAATCGCTTACTCCACATAGGGCCTTGCATATGCATTAGATACTTGAGGGACAATGTAAGGTTCGAACCTCCCGAAGGCCCTCGGTAAGAGAGCACCGTGTGGTCAGTGACTTTGGACGCCTTCAAAGAGTGCGCCGAACAGCCGAGAGTGTCGTGCGTCATCAACGAAAGATCACACTACCGTGAGGCGGTTTTCAATATTTGGTCTCTAAGTTTATAAACCTAAGTTGACATGTGACGTACTTGAACATTCGTGCAGTTATCCGCGTTAAACGGAAGTATATTTACCTTCGAACATTCAAAGGCACTATCTAATTCACTCTGCAGCACATTGTGCTCTTCCTGACTACTGTTAGCTCGCCATATTTTGATGTCATCGAAAAGAATCAGGAACTTTGACGCGATCACGCGCGCCAGGTCGTAGATAAAGACCAGGAATAGACGCTGCTCTAACACCGATCCCTGTGAGACACCGCAGTCCACGTTGATAGGTACAGAAAAACGAACCTCAAACCTATATCTGAAGCCGCAGTTGAAGCAAGAATTTTCCAATCCATCCAAAGATCCAGTCCCTAATTCCATACTTATGCAGCTACTGGTGAAGGATTGTATGATTTAAGCAGTCGGAAGCTTTCGAAATGCCTTGGCAGAGGACAACACTGTTGTTTCACTGTTGCCTTTTTCGGTCCTACTGCCATGCGTAATTAGTAGATTCGTAGTCCATGACCGATGCTGACGGAATCCGTGTTGTTCCTATGCTATGATGTTAGACCTTTCAAAATAGCCCATTAAAGCCTCAGCTATGCTTCAGTCAGTCTTCGTTGAGAGCGCCGGAAGTAGAATCAGGATGATAGGTGGCGGGCTCCGAACGGCTACAATCTTTGGAAATTGATGTGATGATGCTCTGCTTCCACATATTGGGGACCTGCTGTTCACCCAGGCATCAATTTAAAAATCAGGCTAATGGCTCAGCTATCATCTTCGCTGCTACCTGAAGTGTTTTAGGGGAATGCGCAGCGATATCCGCTTTTTCAAAACCGTCACAGAACTAAAGGTGGCGTGTGTGAATACTGGCGTCTTGCGGAATGGGAAAAATGTGTGACTTATGCTGACGGCGCATCGAACTATTGAAGAGATGAGAACACGGTGGTATCCTTGTCAAAGTACACTCCCCACTGCGAATGTCTGGCGGTGTCCACTTTTGGCATGGAGATTGAGGGGCGACAAATAACTGCCAACGAGGCAGGGATCCTTGCGCCTTAGTCGTAGACCGAACCAGAAGGAGTCCTTGAACAGCTTTTACGGATCCTCTACCGGTCCACACTGTAGCCGATTACAGTGGTATAAAATTGCCCAACCACTCTTAAAAGGGCGATCGTTTCCACTGTGTGACATGCCCTGTAGCTAGACGTCGGCGTCAGTGATTCTTAAATGCAGCCAGGCTTCGGTTATGAATATGAGAAAATAGGCGCATAGTGCATGAGGTAGCGTAGTTCTGCAAGCTCGCTCGGTAGAGTTTGTGCATGGGTGTACATGTAGGCAAGGTTCTCTGTTCTTACAGATGAGTCGTGAGATGTGCGCTTTGGGCATGTTGTTGTAAGGACCAGTGAAAGGTTGGCAACTAAGCCTTTTTGGTTAGGGTGATGACGTACTCATCTGTGCCAAGTGCAGCGATCCCACTGTTATCATATTGTTCATCTCTTTATATGTAGTGTATAAGCTATGTTTGCCAGTTGCTTTGGCTAGATGAGTGAAGCTATCCGAACTGTTATTTGGAGGTAGTCAGACTAAGTGGCCGCTTTCGTGTGCTTACCTGTAGGATGCTGCTTTGACCTGGTGCTCGGAAGAAAAATGGCTATTTGCTGCATAAAAGATCTCTAACAAGCAAGCTGACATTTTCTGGATGGTAGCACCACTTTCATAATTCTCCGGCCATTACCTTTTTAATTAGGCTACATGTGTAGCCTCGAGATCGAGTGCGTCATGAAATTTTCCAGGAACACGATCTCTTGAATATATTGCGATCACTGTTAGCCGTGGGCTGTCGCTTCGCGGTCACCTTGACCTAGAAACTCGGGGACACACAGTGTACAAGAATGGTCTAAGCCACGGATTCGCTTCCGTCTTCTTCCAAGTCACGCTTCCCTTGTTGGCGCTTGCTGCACGGTATATCCGGAAGGATGTGCTTGCAAGCTAACACATTCTGAAGGCACGGGGTCGATGCCATGACAGCTTCTGCTTCACTAGTGAAAGTCAATTAAGCTCATGGATTTATCGGTTCACCGTAGTACTTTGAGTTTGGGTGACGTGTGATCGGTGTCAATTTGGCAGGCTTATCAGCAGTACTTATGATGTTACCTACGGAGTTCCGTTGGTTCCCATCATTGAGTTGTTTTCAATTTAAAACTTTGATGTTGATACTTGAACTTTAGTGCAGATTATCGATGGTACACCATGTGCAGCTGGGATTGATGTCAGACGCCCAGCTGGTCTATATACAACCGGTTGAGGCTGTTGAAGTATAACTTCGCTTTCTTCATTTACCTTACGCCCATTGGGGGTAACTGAAGACCTAACTTTCCGGTTGGCTTAAGCAGTAATCATGTTTCAAACACTAACAATGTGGAGGTCATTAGGAAGTAGTGGAACAGTTTGCACAGTGAACGAGTTCCTGAGCGTACATATTCCAATTGGATTGGCAACTGATGTTTTGGGCATATTTGAACATCTAGTAGCGTTGACTTCAAAAGTCCCATGGGACACATTTTTGACGTTCGGCCTAGCATTCTTCTGCTGTTTTGTAGCGGATCCTAATAGACAGGTCTGGGGTTTACTCACGGTCAAAACTTCTCCAAATGAATCAACTTTTGTTTTCTTCATTTCTTCAATGATTACAAGCAATCTTCCTTGTTTCTGCGCTAATTCATACACAATCTTTATCAGTGCAATAACCATGCATACTTCACAGAACCATAGAGAACCTTGTTTACTATAATGTACCTTCAGCTGGCTTACTGTGATCTTGGCACATCTAGAATGGAACTTGCTTCCGCACTTTCCAGCTTAAATTCCGGTTCGTACGTTTTAATGGCATGAAGGAAAGCCTTATGCTACTGTCAACGTTGGTGTAGAATAAAGAGAAACTGTTGCTTGTTCGTCAAATCCATTGCATCGATCGATGCCTTTTCGGTCAGGAGTGTGGTTGTCTATCAGTTTCTGTATCTTCAAGGTTAACGCGTTGGGTGCTTACACGGCTGGCAGACAAGGATTGAGCGGGTGAATGTTTTACGTGTTGAGCTCTGAGATTTAAATAAAGCAAGTGAGCGATAGGGACATAAAATGTCCGCTTGTTAATTCCATTAGCGATCAACAGCTGTGGTTGAAGGCTCGTCGTGTAGATCTCCGAGTTGACTTTTGTTCAAGACCAAAGAGATTCTGTTTTATCTAGAGTCCGGAAAGTTCCACGATTACGTTTCCGCAAAATTGTGCAACAATCGCGATGTTGGAATTACTAATGATCCATAAAAGTTGGATCCGAGATATGGAATGCAATAAATAGCGCTGATGAAGTTGTATCAAAGGACTGAAAGCACACGTGTGTGTGAGGAGAAATGTGTCAGTAAATCCGCTTAGAGTAAGAGACCGGCGTTTTTGCGTCTGCTCGGTGAACTGTAAATAACTTAAATACGACTAGGTTGAAGATGCAGTAGCTCCAGCGGTATTAACGCAGAGAATGTTAGATGTTAGTCTGAGTTAGGAGAAAAATGGTTATAGAAAATACCGAGGCATTTTAGCCTTTTTATTCAATACTAGATCGCGAAGCAGAACCCGCTGCTGCATATTGTTTTGAAGAGCATAGTTTGTCAATTCAATTTTTGCGTTACTTATTTAATTGCAACAGTTAAACAGGTAAAATTAAAACAACCAACACAATGTAGGATATTGGTCGCAATCCTAGCCATCCATGGTGTAGGTTATGAATAGTTAAAAAAATTTTACTATTAAGACGAATGCGTTACTTGTACCCTAAACTACTGTAACGGACACTTTAAACATTAGCAAAGCATCAAATTTCAATCGTAGTAAGTACATATCTGAGAAGAAATGGAACGGTCTGTACAGAGAGTAATTGATCATTATAATGTAAACGATTACACAAACCGTCGTAAAAGCAAATTATCGCATGCATACAGTTGAGAAAGTAGATTCGCGTGTGTGAACACTACATTAGCATGTTTTATTCATTTTCAGTGCACCCTTCCTACCACTGACAGATGAATGATAGCGTTGAAATAAAACGAAATGTGATGCATTGTTGCTTTTAGAATGTTAGGAAAATGTCATATTGCTCACTTTGCAATTACTCGGATATGGTATGCTGAATTCTGTAACCATTAATGGAAATAGGAATTCGTCCCCATGGGGTAAACATGAATTTCTAGTAAATGTTACCAAGGCGCTCACGAACACGTTGGAACGAAACTAGTTCATTGCTGATACACGTGCACCAAGGGTTTCCAGTAATGAGAACTTGCCGCAGTATTTTGCACTAAAGTAGAGGTAATAAACTAACTTCGAGTTGTTGGAGAAGAACAAAACGGAAAACGGCTTATTACGGAAACAGCGTCGGAAATGTGAACGACGGAGTACAAATAGAATATTTCAGGTACACAAGGTTTGTGATCAAAGTAGCTGAAAGCAGAAAATGGACAGCTTTTATTTGCACTGATTTGCGGTAACCTAACAGGATGAATTCTACCTAATGATTACCAGCACAATTTTAAGCTTTCATTCGTTTTTATATTTGGTCATATAAATAGTCATTTTCCAATCTGGCGCGATTCGATTTCGGCAAATGGAATATCTGGAAGTCATGCGTTATAATGCAACCACACACTAACATCTCATCATAGACGTAAAATTTGAAGCGGTTCCGATGGATAGTACGTTGAGATGTCCATAAATGGAATATATTTTACTCATAGACAATCTTATATGCTACGTTAGATGTAATTATATGTAAAACATCAGTATGCAGTTTAAGTGTCCTTGCAATTCCAACATATGTAGAACTGAATCATTAATGGCTTATCTCTCTAGAGCAGCGTTTATTTTACCAAATGCTACATAGATATGTAGCTTACAACTAACGGGCCTGTGCAGCGTAATGATTTACTACCCTCAATTTTGGTACAGCTGACCAAAAGCTGCGTAACCATGACATAGCCTAAAATATGTCTGTAAATGTATTAAATCCGCAGTGTTTGCGAAGAATTTGCGCATCGGTTGGGGCGACATTGCTGACACGGAAGTGTTGCGACAAAGGGGGATATATGCAGCCCACTGCATACGTTTTCTGAGACACCTGAGGTAGCTCGGTCACGTGAGCCATATGGATCCAACGCGGATACCGAAACAACTATTATATGGTCAGCTGAGTACTGGGAAGCGGCATGCGGGCAATCCAAAGCCTCGTTACCAGAACATGATCAAAGTGAGCCCCTCACGTTCTTATCTTGATTGTAGATCATGGGAATCGAAGGCGGTTGATAGGCGTTCATAGCGGGAACTAACCCCGAAGGCAGTTGCAGATGTGCTGGAGAAAGACCCCATACATACAGAAAAGAAGTGGCAAGTGCGGAAGTAGCAAGCATCGATGGGTTCTACTCCATCGACATTGAGTGCATGGTCCTGTAGCAAATGCGGGTGCGAGTGCCTGAGTCAGGCACGCCTAGTGAGCCATGAGCGAGGCCACTCGGGACCACCACCGAAGCGACGACGCGTTCTGCATAGAACGCAGGCAGAACCGGGCGCAGGGTTTGTAGGTTCGCTGCATTCGATTAACTGACCGCGTGCTTGCATGCTGGGTCTCTTTGTTTCAGGTTGTGGATTTTCAATGTTGTCCTAATGCTTTTCTTTCGCATATAAATGTCTACCAGTAACCTCTCTTATAGGAGAGCCAATTGTAGCCAATTGTAGCCGATTGTAAGCCAATTGTAGTTAATTTCGACAATGACTTTAGGGCATTTTCTTAAATATCTTTTCTGACGTCTAGAACTTATCTAGGATTCGTCTGTAAACAATTTATATTGTACTCCCATTTATTGTAGTTATGCCGCCGTGCCTCTATGCATTTTCCGACTTACTTTATTTAAATTGAGGTTTCAAGTGGTTGGCTTTTGCTTGATATCCCCGGTGAAGCTGCGCTTGATGTGCATATTGACAAGGTGCATACCTGTCTATTCTCACTAATTCGTCCACATTGGCTTTATCAGACAGTTGGCCGTTCCTGGAGGGGACGGGGTGCACGGTCCTTGTGGCCGTGTTAGGATCAAAGAGTGCTTCCATGCACTCAGTTTGGAGCGGACTAGGGTCCAGCCACCGTCTTGTGTGCGCTTAATTTCCAAATCCAGCTTTCTTGTTTTTGCCTGTGAAGGAGTGTGGGCCGGCTCCGTTGATGAAACGTGGCTCCCATCCATATGCCTCCCGGTTTATTCTTTCGGGTAAACACTGGATATATAGTGTATGGTTGGAACTGTAAGTGGTGCAGCGCAAGCCACCAATTCTCCCTATGTAGGTGCAGGCGTCATGTGGCTGGCCACAGTGACAGCTAAATCCGAAACCAAGTAGCGCCAACCATGTGTTCAAGGTCTAGGACTGAGGTGGCTGAATTTTATTGCTCGAAATTTAAGATTCGCCCAGCGGTCGCTACTCTCTTTGCGTTCATTCGAATACTTTAATAATGATATTTTCCAATTAATGCGTCAGAATTGAGCACTATTTTCAAACAGGTGAGCAACTCTATATGCACATTTAGCCAAAATATTTGAATGCTGCACAGCAAACAAAAGTGCAATTTTACGTTTTTCTCTAAGAGATTTAACCATGCTTTCAAAGCATTTATACCTAATTTACTAATACTTCCAATAGACAAGACGATAAAATCATTTTTCGTAGCTACCTTTTTTGGAACTGTATCATAAAGCCTATGTATCGAGCTGCGATTTGAAGTCAACAGCAGCTGTGAAAACCCAGGGTTGTTTACATGCAGCCGGTTAGATAATATTGTGTGCATGTTGTTCTACAGCTGAACATCTCGTTTAACAGAAAATACGGGCAAAATTCTGAGATGTTTGGAATTAATTATTTGATGCACTACCACTAGACAATTTGTTCCAAATTATTGAGCCTACGGTCAAGTAATCGAATTATAAAATCAGAGCAGGTGTTTTTGTGATGATGTCGCCTTCCCACCAAGCACAGAAATAATTATTACATAGTTAGACAAACAAAATAAAAAATGAGCTAATACATGATCTCTACTTCAGTAGCCTAATTGTGGGCGCCAGAATCACAGAAACTACAGATGCTGCATGGTTAGGCAAGATATAAAACAAACTGGAATTTCATCTATCTAAAAACGCACTTACTAACGGACCGCGATCTACCGAAGTGAGTGAAAGTCAAAATAATTGGCCGTTGTAACAGTCTACATTGCCACGAATTGAAAGAGTCCTAGGGCCAACGCCGCACTAGCACCAAGTTATCTACCACATGTTGGGCTTTTGATCGACCTATAAATCGAGGTGTGCCGTAAGCAGGTGAAAGCAATTTTGGATTATCCAAAAAGAAAACACCATCACATCGGCTGGTTTGTGCATTCCAATACTTCTTCGGTTTGCACGGCTCATGATAATCTAATTAAACTATGCACATTTGGTTTAGGTGCAAAATGATATATTTGTGATTAAGCGGAAGAACGTGACAGTATACCATGGTATTCCTAATTCTAGAAACGCTTGAGAATCGCCAGAATGTGAGAAAGATGTGTGTAAATATCAAATCCTTGGAATTTTAAAAAGCAATATTTTTGACACTACTGTTCATATGGTACAGTCAACAAGAAAGCTATATAATATACTTATGTGCTTGTACCACACATTCATATCGTGCACGGATATCTTCGCTAGGGCGAGATGGCACAATTTCCTTGGGCAACGAAGTTTGAGTTAGCTAGGCTATTCAACGAATCTGCATCCATGCAAGGATGGACGTCTGCTATGTACATCATAGCGGTCCCACACATTGACGTCGGTTTCACCGTGAAGGCAGTGTTATACACAACGCATTGAGTCTCGCTGATAAATAGCTCGGTGTCACAACATAAACAAATGCATACGGGAGAGGTGCGCGATGACTGGATGTAAATCTAAGCAGCCAAATAGTTAATGTATATTTTTATTTTCTCATATTATTTTAAGATGGTACACAATGATACGATAACATATTAAAGTTGAAATGCAGTTATTGCTTTGAAGATAGCTACCAGGTGCGATGCAGTATTGTTGCTTAGATTTGCCAGACATATTAAAATATTTTGTTGGTTCCCTTTAGTTTGCGTCACGGAATTATCGAACGGTTAAATGTGAATGTGTACTTGTTACCCGTACTTGTTATCTGTAAGCTGGAACAGTATATAACGGCAGATGCAAGCGCCACTTTTTCTAGGTTTAAAATAACTGAGTCGTGAATGCGTGAATCACATGCGAAATTGACCTACCGGTCACTTGTGGCAAATAATAAGCAATATCCTGTTATTGGTGAGTAGGAGGACTATCCAATCATAATTGTAATGTTTTCGTTCTAGTTGCTCAAAGGTCCTTTGTTAAAATAGGAGTTTCCAGCGTCTATAAGATAAAACCATCATATTTATGCGACGAAAATTCGGTGTTAAGGCAAGTTGTAAACCATTAAAATTATTACAATTGTACCTAAAATATTTGCGCTTACTTTCGATTGTTTGCAAAACTGATAACCAATACGTGTGGTTTACTGCTAAATAAGCCACCAGGGACCAATAAATTTTCAGAAACATTAACGTAAATTTACTGAAATTTTCGGACGACGTTGAACAAAGATATTTAGTGCATTACCGAAGTGCTTTCTCAAATAAAACCGGCAACTGCACAATGAGAGAAACTGATCAAGGTAGATTTATAAAAAGGAATTACTATTTAATGTTAACTGAGGTAACAAAGGTACCACCAAAACATAAATGGCCAAGTCTTATTTCACCGAGGAGTTTTATTTTTAACCATTTTTTCTGCATATAACCTGATGCAGAAATATTTTTGGCTAAGTTGACTATCACACCGTTAGGTAGGCAAAAGCAAAGACTCGATAGGTGGATAACGAAACTACTTTACTCTACCATGATAGTAACAAAGTTTACCGTTCAAAACATCCGTTATTTTGCTCGCAATGAACCAGTAATCTAACAATCCGGTGTACCTGAACTTATCCCATGTAAATGTTATAAGATTTTAAGATGGCGTTGTACATAAGCACTTTCAAAATACGGAATTATTATATTTTTGGTTTAACTTCATGCATGACCAACAAATGGTAGGACATTGGGCATAATTAAGATAATATATTGTTTGGTTATTTACAGGAATCACTCACAGCACTCGTTAATGGGGAACTGTTATGAAATAACGTTTTAAAAACAAAAAATGAAAAATAAAGTACGCTCTTGTTGCTTGTTGCATTTCTCTTCTTCCTGCACAGCATTATTTACGTTCACCCAATTAGTAGTTGTGGTTCTCGATAAAACGTAACTTAACTTTTGACACTATTTGACAATGCGATGAGAAACACTACACATAGTGATGTTATGCATTAGCTAGCTGGGTTATCTGCTTAATAATTCGTCATATCAATCAGTGGCTGTCGGTGACATCAGGTGTGGTTCTGTTGCAACATCCGAAATAAAACTTCACGAATAATCTGCAGAATTTGTAATGTGGAACCGCTGAAATCTGTGCGTACACCCGTTTGCGCATGTCAAGGAGAGCATGAATAATTTGGTAACTTTCTGCTTCTCAGCAGAACTGGTGCTGCGTTGCCCTTATAAGTAAGTTTAGTCTAAATTGTACACCAGCATATTTTGGACGATGGGTGAGGGCATACAGACTCAAGTCGGATCGTGAGTAAGTAGAAGCAGAAACCGGGAATTCTCAAACTGTCAGGACTGTGAAACGGATCAATGAGGAATGTTTGATGCGTCTTAGCATAAAACGGCCATTTTACCTATTGGCCTGTGACGTTATTAGCTACTGCTTTGTGCTATTCTTCGTAACATTTACCCTTCATTGCCATAAAATGTTAGGCGCATGGTGTACTGTTATACCTAACCTGTAGTAGCTCTTGCATCAACAACGTAATTTTGACACAAGAAAATATTATAAAGTTGTTTGTATGCAAAACTTTCTGGACTCATGAATCCTTACTCGGTTTCTAGTTTATCTCGGGGTACGAAAAGTGGAAAAAGGAAGCAGTACGGTAATAACATGGTTACGGATGAACGTAGTATAGTTCGTATAGTTAATTTAGGCCTAAAGAAAGTGGTATATATTTTGCATCTTGAGAAAAATATAACATGACAAGACATTCATTTATCGCTTACAGTCTGGGAAGCGTCCACTGAGAGACGGAGCAACTGATTTTGATGGATGGGTCACTAACAAGGAAAAGTATAACCGGGGTTCCAGAAGATGGATTGATGCAGTGAGAGGATTTGACAACAGCAAAATACAACAAATGTCTTGGCATAACTTTGAGCATAGAGAAGAAAACTTGCGATCTGCATTCACTTAATCGTTTTTCATGTATAGCTGCGTACCAAACCTGGTAAACGCTCGAGGAGAAAGTATAAGGTAAATATATTGCGGGGAGACAGTCTCCGTAGCGCTTGGAGAAATGAAATGGAGCGTGGCTAACAGTGCAAGGAATATTCTGTGTTTAGAAACCTATAGCGTCAATCAGAGTCTGAAGTAGCCGTTAGTGATATCAAAGTTTGGGAACACGAAACTGACTAATATTTTGCGTTGAAATCTGACACTTGCACCTGAGTCTGTAAGAACTGTTGTGAAGCACTTCAGCGACTTCAGAATTTTGTTCTGAGATGTAGAAAATATTTCATCGTGTAGTTGCAAGTTAACACAATGCCATCGCTTCTTGGTTTTTTATACGACGCAAATACTCTTGGTGTGTCATAAAATAGTTGTGCTCAAGAAGGTCTGTGTTAAAAAGAAAAGGTAAAGATATTAAAATCGGAGTCGAAAGGTAGCTGTCTAAATTAGGTCAGCCACAAATTTCATGGCCTTTATGTGCGGTACATTCACTGGCATTCACTGGCATTCACTTAATCACAAGCCTATAGTTCACTTTCGTTTTTTTGGTAACAAAAGGGGTCCTGGCCATTAGCAACAGAAAGAAGCGCCACATTAAGTAACATAAGCTTAATGACTGCAAATGAAGTATTTGTCTAATACCTCTAGCAGGAATATGCCACCTAATTCTGGTAAGCTGCTTGAGTGTTGTCGCCCATTGTTTTCACTTTTCTTGCACAAGGCTTTGCGGGTTGCTTAAACCAATGTGCATTTTACAATCCTTGACAAGATTTGCAACTGCCCCAAAAGTATTACTTTTCATTTCGGGTTATTTCCTGCAGCCGGTCAAATGAAACTATTTTTAAAAAATTAGTGATTACTTTTCGGTATGTTTTTAAGCAAGCTTAACTATTATATTTTTTGCAAAACTTTTGGGCCGCATTAATTTGTGGCCAAATGAAGCATATTTGCATTCATGATTGGCATAATTCATAACTGAAATTTTCATATTTGCTTTTAAAATTAAGCTAACAGTTAACACACACCGCGTAAATGAAGTTAACAGGAATACAATCAATCTGCGATTTATAAGAATAAATGGTTTTAAGCACATCATTCAGTGACCGCATCCTAGACAATTTGAACAAGATCAGTAGCGAATATTTAATTTCAAAAAAACATTTTCGTTTTGATGCCTGGGTATTCCGTTCATTTCAACGACGGGTTAAAACTTCCCATTAGTTAAGATCCACTGTAAGTGGTTGCAGTTCCTACAACATAAGATAACTCATGTAAGTACACTTGTAATCTTTTTGAGATTGTTTATTACGGGATGCAAATATAGCTATTCAATAGGGACTTGATCATAGGATAGAGTTAAGTTCCACAATGGACGAATATTGCGGCTGTAATTTTATGTAATGAATATACTCTCATGTAATATTTTCTTGTGACAGGTATACGCCCACAAGTTGTAAGAACCAACTCAACATGCTGCAATCCTGTATGGCAATAGAAGAAAATAGCATATTTTAATGCAATTTGCTTTAGTTGCGCTTACAATGAGAGCATTTTATCGTTAGTAATAAGTTTTCATTCAGCCAAAAATCGATAATTAAATTTTGGATCACATGGCCAGGAAAGCTAAGGAAATTTAAAGTTGCGCTTCATTTTGCAAAACATGATTAGTGGACCATGATTTACAACAAGTAATAGAACGATTGATTTAAAGATTCCGTAGAATGCCCGGAGTGAGGGGAATAACATCAAAGTTAACAACCTACAAAAAATGTGGAATATCGAATATCAAGTGACTCACCTATATGTTTACATAAAAACATGCTTGTATCCTTATCACTACGTTACGGAGATGGTTAGTTAACATATCTTTGTTCGCATAATTTATTCTTTCGAGTGAAACTGACCGTACTACGTAATGCAAGCAAGACAACAAGTCGCCAAATCTTTTGGAAAACCATCAGCTTAGGGATAAAATTAGCGCATGTTGGAGGTGAGTTCCATTTTTGGGACACCTGAATAATTAGTTAGTTTGCTCGACAACCATTTTGATTGTAGTATGTGGCAAGTTTGTGCTGGTGGCCTCACAGGTTAGCATTGTGGCTGAATTGCAAAGCTCACGACATGACTGATTAGGATAAGTCAATGTTAGGTAAACCGCAATGAGACCTTCTCGTTTACTCTGATATTCACCGCGGTAAAATCGTTGGGATTGCAGGCTGCGTTGGCAGGGTAGTCGAAACAATTTCCAAAAAACGTAGTTGCTCTACTTTGCAGAGCTCATTTGCTTCGCCATAGTGCTTGCATTAGGGAGACCATGCTTAGCTGTCGTAGTCTACGGGAAGTCTCACGTAGGCTTTCGGCATTTGCATAAAGATAGATGGCTGGGATAATTCGAAAGTCTTATACATGCATCAATAGTGCTAACATGCTAGTCTTAATATTCTTTCTGCTGGTTTCTAGCAGTCAGGGTCATCCTGCCAAAGTACGCTTAGATCAATTTCCAGGGAAGTAGGTTGAAAATGCTTGTCACTAAGCTGATATTTATAGTTACGTTAATGGGCTATGCTCACTACTTTTCGTACCACAACACCAAAGGGAGCCGGTTTCTGGATGAACACTTTTGAGCCTTGTTGATATCTCATGCTGATCGTCCATCGTATTCGTGTTGCTCCAGCTGTTGACACCGAATGCAAGTAACAGGTAGTTTGACTACACTACAATAGTGCGATATATGATGAAGGCAAATAATAAACATATTGACATATCCGTAAATTACTTTACACTCTATTTGGAAGTTTAACGATAAGTCCTATATGTAATTAGATTCATTATCCTAGAGAAAATGGGCACAAGGGTCTCTTCGCGTTATTCAGACAACACAGACCTGTAAACTCAAAAAGGTTTTAGAAGAAGTGTCAAACTGAATCCCTTTAGGCTTACGCATTTTAGGGTCTCACTTTTCAGGAAGCACTTCAGTTGCCTTGGGCGATAATCTTTGGTTTCTGATACAGTTGTCACTAGCACAGTAAAATGATTGACAAATCGCCGACATGGGTTGACATGGGATGCCAGCTCAACTAAGAAGGACAAGCAAGTTTCTTAAACGAAGTCGCACTGCAATTGGTAATGGCTGAATAAAGAAGAATGCATTTATATGGGTTTTAAAAGCAATCCTTTACATGTCTCGTTGGGTTGTTTGGCAGGGTTATCAAAGAATAGAGAAACTCAGTGGGTTGTTTATGTTTAAAAGAGGCTTAGCCTTTGTTTCGATGTAGTCCTGCGATCCCTGTAGTTTCACAGCACAAACATGTAACAAGAACTAATTCTAAAGAATAGTCCTGAAGTGGGATGAAGATTTTGCACTTAGTAACAAGTTGTAGATGAGGGAGTCACTAAAACTTCATTTCCGGAAGTGCATTCCACTTTCGACACACACGGACGGAAAATAAATTGCTGCCGTAATCCAGGTGGCTGTAAAGCACTGCCAGGTTTAGTGAGTGATCTCTGAATTTGGTGTTAATGCTGAATTGCAGTAAAGAACGGCTCACATGCAGTGGGTCATGAAGAATTGAGTGCAGCGTTATCAAGTCAGCTGGTAAGCACCGGAGGCGTCAGCTGAATAGCCCCAAATCGTTCCCGCCTCTCCTGCTAAGGATGGTCGCGTCTTCCACTAACGTACTTTGACACTCGACATTGGGGCTCCTCCAATGCACCAAGGTCGTGTTTTGGTCAAGTGTGCCAGAATTGAATTGAATCTTTGACATGAGAACAAACATATGCACTAAGCATCTGCCGGAAAATAGAGTTATCTACTTGTCCGAACTCCAGTCGTTTGAAAGCTTTTGCGGATTGCCTGGAACAACCCAGATCATCCTGAACCAGTACACCAGAATCACGTTCGGTGGCAGCTCGCTGCAGGCCATATATTCCGAGTCTTTAACAGGTATTGCTCTGGTGTCTGTTAGAGAGCACTTTGCATTTACTCACATTGAATTTCGGTGAATTTTGTATGGACCAATTAGGTACCATGTTTAAATCACGCTGCAGCAGTTAAAGGTCAGTATTACCTTGAACCCTGCGCCAAATCTTGGTGTCCTCGGCAAACAGCAGGAAGTTAGATGTACCTACCTGTTTGAAAATTATCGATAAATACCAAAAACAATCAGGGACCTAGCATCGAGCTTTGAGGCACACCGCACTCAACTTGTATAAGGTCAGAGCAGGAGCTCTGAAATCTGGAAATCAATTGCCACTGAAGGAGCTAGTTAGCGATCCAGCTTAAAGGAGCGTTAATGATTCCGTAACGCTGTGGCTTGGAAAGGAGTATCCGATGAGCTAGACGATCGAATGCCTTCGAAAAATCCAGGTAGATTACGTCAACATATTCTCTAGCCTCAGCTAACTGTGTCCAGCTACATCGTGCTATTAGCAAATTTGTTGTGCAAGGTCAATTTCGAAAGAAGCAATTTTGCACAGAAATACTAATTCGAAACAATCAGATCCCTTTGATAATTTGAATAATGCTTTAAGAAGACGAACACTGGCAGATGTCAACATTTCGTATTGTCTTTTCGGTGCCAACACAATAACATGAAAATACATAAGACGACATGTAGAATGAAGCCGAAACAATTTAGAACAGGATAGAGGAGCAGGCTTGACACCCCTAGGCCCAGAGCAGCCGTAGGTTTACAAACAACTGTTTCTGCGCACAGAGTGCTGATTTTATAAGGCTGATCGCGACTGCCTTTGCAAAACGTAGGAAACGGGCTTTAGCACGATTGTAAACATTTTGGCCGGATCAAACTCGTGACAGGTGGCCAGTAAATGCCTACCTATAGATGAAGCAGATGGTTTACGTGAACAGGTGGTATGCGCAACCGAGGACTGGGTGATTTGACGCTGCAACCATTTAGGTTCATGTTCCCTTATTTTGGAGTTTAACGATCTATTGGTACGGCCGATGTAGAGTATACCACAACTAAAAGTAAATTGGTAAATACAATGTGAGTTGGCGCCAGAAGGTTGTCTTTCCGTCATTGGGGTAACAGGTATTCGATTAGTCCGGTTGATAAGGACAGTTTCTGTAGCATAATAAGTCCTCTGGATTGCGGAAGTCATGCGCTTCATTGTTCTCCTATTGGCAAAACCTCCGATAAACGGTAGCTCGAAGTTTTCTATAAAGCCCACCAGCGCATCGGCTATGATGAATTCCATCCATTTGGACAGTATGGGGAGAAGAGAAACTGGGCGGCAGGTTAAAGCCTCGGTTATGTTGCCATCTATGTGAACGGTTGTTATTATTCCAAGCTTTCACCTTGCAGGAACTTGGTTCTTGTCTATGCAGCGTTCAAGGAACTCACCTGGTGGATCTGCAAAGAGCTGCTACTGCTCCCATTTATTATGGACGAATAGTATCGACACCCGGGGATACATGCTCTCGTGGATTGCTCAGAATTTGCAAGACATAGGCAGTGGTAAAGAATGTGTGAGTAAGTCCCGGCGGCGGGGCGATGAAAGCTGGAGGATATCTTGAAGGTAATGCCACATGGAAGGTGATGGCGCATTGTATTCGAAGCGGCTTTGATGCTTCCGTATTTGTGTGTGTTGTGCCATCAGCTGTCGTGAGTTGCAGAACAATAAGTCTTGCCACCCTTAGACCATTATCCTGCTTATACAGCAGTTTGTGATTGGCCTTGAGGGCTTTTGTCATGTTCCGTTGATGCACGGCTTTGTCCTCTCTGACCAGTTGCGTGCGGCGCTTTTGTTAGGCTACATATTTATTCCAACCTTCTGGTGTGAGTGATAATCTATACTCTCGCCACGCTGCATTGCGTACTGCCAGCAAATTTGAGTTCCCCTCCTTGAGTAATTAACTGGTGCAGCACTTTCATAGAATTTGTCTCTGTATCATCCGTGAACACCCGATTGAATTTGTTTAGGAATTCAGGCCAGTCGAATTTTGATGAGTGTTAGGCGAGAAACGACCAGATAGAGGCACGGAAGAGGTGGGATAATCGATGGTAGCATATGATAGCGTCATGTAGTAGTCCGCATCTTGGTATCCTACATAACGTATAAAGTTGAAACTAATACCAGCATGACAATTGCGACCTAATGGGTAGTCTACAACCAAGTCATTAATCATAGGTTCTTCATTGCTAAACACAGGATGAAGCAACTTGGCATATTTCCTGTTCTGAACCTAGTGGGAGAAGTGACATGATTATAACGCGGAACACGGGTTTCAAGTCCATGCAGACCAGCGATAAATTGTTCTCTGCTCGTGGTAATTTTTTTAAATAAACAATGAACATTGAAATCACTCACGGTAAATTTGTGAGTGTAACATGCTTTTAGAGTTCGCCGTATGGCAGTAGCGTTTTGGTAGTCTGTTGCAGATGTATACTTTGGGGGCGGTGTACTAAGATTATAAGTCAAGTGTCTGCCACTTGAATGCAGGCGACACCAAAACAAATCAGGAATCAGCGAATCTTAATCCTTCATGACCTCGCACGGTAAGTTGCTTCGGTATCACAGATTTACGCTTCCTTCTGGTGTTAATCTCTCGTTCCGAATGAGTGACATGCCAGGTAGCGAAATTTCAGTGTCCGCCAGTTTCAGTGTGTAATAACGACTCCTTAATGCCGATGCTATTATGTTTCTAAAAAAACATGGCGATCTTTCAGTTTGGCTAGCTTAGTGTAGTAGCTCTGAGCATTCATGTAAACGTAGGCTAGCTTATTAGTCTCTAGTAGACCACAGCTGGTCAAGCAAATCAAATGTGTACGAGGGTCGACCGATGAGATCTTGGCCGTTTTTCGTCTTATTTTTGGAGATATTGATATCCCTTCCGTACCTTACTCTGTTCAAGGCGAAACCTACTCACATTTAGGTCTAAGTCAGTATCGGTTAAAGGAGCAATCATCGCCGGTACGTTTGCCTAATTAGATGATTTCGTAAGTGAACTTTGCGAAGCATTTGCAGTACTTAACCGAAATTCCGACTGAAAGCTACTTCGATTTTTGAGCCAACTACGTAACGCATTCCTCGTCGCTTGTTCGGATTAAACCACGAGTTTTGGCATTCTCTGACTGAATCCCCTATAATTTGGCTGAAGAGGTAACCTTTTGAGCGATCGTGTCATAACATTATTTAAGGAAAATGTTTCTCGGATGAATCGACACTTTTCTAAATCGTGATTTCTGGCCTCCTGACTATGGTGCAAAATTGCTGGCACACCATGGATGAAGATAAAACTTAGGCGATCAGGCTTGCTGCGTCCTTTTTCGGATTTTCTTTTGGACTGTCACACGTTCCAATGAACATCAGATTAGTTACGCATCCCAAGCATTCCATGTTGCAGTGCGTTTGCAGAGAGCAGAACGTTTTCCACAACATTGGAGTGTCCTAGTATTACTCTAGTAAATCTGAGGTCGCCAACGTGTGCAGAGTTCAGGTGACGAGTAAGTGTTAATAATCTTGTGAGTTTGGCTTTTAATTTCATCAGCAAGCACAGTGAGTCGCCTCTGGTTTAGATTGGGGGACAATTCGCCTTGCAATATGATAGCTGCTGATTCGGGTACTTTGAAGCACACAACAGTCAGGGCACTGTTGTTAAGTCCCTTTTTCTTTGTGCTGGAAATTTGGAGGATCTTTGCCTAATTTGTTGCCGAGTGATGTTTGATAATTTGTTGTCTCTCTATTCGAGTTAGCAGTGTTTGTAACCGGAAATTCATAAGGGCTGGCCACTTGGGTGAACTTTGCAGCAACCGCGGTTTATGTGAGTGAAGTTCTATGGGACTTTGGCTGCACAAAAACACCTGAGCTGATGTGTGGGTTGCTGTTCGGCTGCATGACCCTTTTTACATACAAGCATCAACAATACTGGAGGAATTTGCTTACCCACACGTTTCGGTTGGCGCTTGATTTTAGTTGACAGCAGCATAGTTTGCCTCTCAGAGTAACGGCCAGTCTTCGCTTGGTGTTCTGCCAGACAGGGAAGAAAACGGCGATCGAGACTTAGCTGATCGCTGTTCAGGAGCAATAACTTGTTCACCATTCGTTTGGTTACATGTCCCTAGGTTTAATTGGTTCAGACGTTCTTCCAATGTGATGATCGTAGTGCTCATTCGCTGCTTGGCTTCCGTTGACAACTGGTTGCATTTCTGAACTAAGACAAGCATATATTTGATAAATGGGATAGTCGAGCAAGTAGTAGCGAAACAAAGGATTTTGAGGGCAATTACTTTTTGCACCTTCTATTGGGATGAACTAGCACATTTGGGGTGGTCCCAATTTGAATAATGCGAGCAATCTAAGCGCATTTTGACTATTCGGTTAGATGTACGTGATCTATAAACACTTTTTGCTTGGAGCTCTTTTAAATGTGCACTTACACGTTGTTTGGCCTTTAGCCTGGGGTCGTTACTAGGGCCAGTGGGATGAATGTTGTCTTTTCCGACTTCCGTGGCAGTATGCATCGGTCAAACGAACGTTGAAGTTGTAAAGGTCATGTAAGCAGTCAATAGAGTTAATTTGGATGCGCGTTGGTCTCAGAGAAATGCAACTGCAGTAGTCGACAAGGCTACAAGCATATCCAAGATGGCGGACTCAGAGAGCAGTTTGGCCAATCACTGATACCACCGATAATAGCCAGAGAACATCTACCAACTCGGAAGAGAATAAAAAACACACCAAAGGAAGAGTATTGATTTACAATTCACACAGAATACACGTTTGCAACAGTAAACCGGGAGAAAAGCACAATCCATTACGCGTTAATTCAAAAATCTGCTGCGTCTCGCGATACAGCCGATGATATGGATTTCCTCTCTCGTTTAGTTGATATATGCCGTTTTTCACTTGTGACGGAAAAGCAGTCGCCGGATTATCACGGCTAAGCAACGCTTCTGTGACTAGGATGTCTAACATTATTCCTCGTCAGTGAGCAAAACTTCGGAAACTGCGGGTTTACTTCCGGTTCATGTTCGCGTTGGTGCATTGATGTAGCCATGCAGTGTTACATTGAGCGTTAGTTATTGCAAGTGAGCATTGAATTGTTTTCTGAAAGATGGCGATACATCAGGTTCATGCAAGTGGATTACTTCCACCAGAAGGACGATGCTTTAGAACAGTGCCATAACGTACGTTATCGCTGTAAGTTTTCGTGAACCGTTTCATAGTTGACATCGAACGCCGTCAACTGTTGCTAAGAGACAAAATTGATCACTTCTCGGGCGCAGTCGATACCAAAGGCAACCAGCAAGTTTTGTTCCTGGATGTTGGATAATATCGAAATTCAGATCAGCTCGGTAACCCATAAGAGCACTCCGCATTTTTCCTGAGTTGATTGTTCCACTGAGTGGTAATGCCAGGTAGAGCTATCTCAGCATCAGTGATCTCAGCATTCAGCCATATTTCGGTTATCATAACTATATTTAAAGAGACAGTTAAAGCTGACGGGTAGGGAGCTCGATTAACTTCTTGAGAAGAATGTACTTTCGAATACACTGAGTATGGGCACTAGAATTAAGAAGTGTGATGTGGATGCGGATTTTCGACAATAATCTATGCACACCACAGGGCCATTCCGGGTTGGTGTGTGCGATGCTCAGTGTCAACAGGTAGCTGATAAAATAGTCCAACATTTGGCTGCGTAGGTGCTTTGAAAGTGTCGCGTTTACCAGATTCGCGCTAACGGGGTCGCATATGCAACCTGCTTGTTCAATGTTAAATTACTATTTTGGTGATTTAGTTTCCATCGCCTGTACACGTAGTTCAGACAGTGGCAATTTGTGCAGAATTTGTCACGTTGCTATTATATTTTATGCCATCGGTTCGAATTACAATGTTACTTGCATCACCTTGGACCCACAGTGTGTTATTTAAATAATAACGGTAAATTTGATGTTGAATTGGCTGTTCACTTTTCGAGCAAGATCACTTCGCGGATGATATACTGTTCATCTCAGTCATGGAAGCTTGTCTCTAGCTACCTAGAGTTGCAAAGACTGATAACATTACCGGCAAGGAGCGATTTCTTTTCGTTTTGTTTACGGAAATCACTGAGCGTTTATGTATTTTTAACGTTCTTCCCAAGAAAATTACTTAAATACGTACAATGCAAATGGTGATGAGGAGGCGAGAGGCTGGAAAAGTATTGCTTTGCATCAACATCCAACTTTATCTGGGTTAATTAAACAAGTTGACATTGCCATAACCCACCTGTATTAGAAATTATATCCTGTGTGTTTCGATAGACGATATAATGAGATGAAAGCTGCGCAACCAAATTCATCTGCACATCTGAGGGTGACTAGTTCTACCTGCCACTGTAAAGAGGCTGTGATGAGTCCCGCGAAACGATTTTGATTTTATCATTGTTTTCTATTCACCATATTTAAGGGATCATCCTGGCCATGCGACTTGAATTGCTAAGCAAACGCCTTTTGCCCGTAATGTACCGTTTTTGCAAGGTTTCATTTTTATTTGACCTGAGCTCTGTTCACCGCGGTGTACTGAGTTTAAATTACTGAGCATTCTTGCCCGTTTAGTTTACTATTACTTGACATGAAGAGCCGCAGTATTTCTGATCGTCTAGCTTTGTTGGTGAAGTTTGTTTTGGATTCAGGCAAAGTGGCGCGTATAACACTCAATGACTCATGATTTTGTCTGGTTACCTTTTATAGGAATATGTGCTCGGACAACAGGTATTATCCTAGATGTTGAAGTAGTACTGTTACCTCTAGCAGAATCCAGTTTGACAGCGGTAGAGGAACCAATGCACAGTACCTGTATCATAATAGTGGCGATAACAAACCCGGTGTGTTGTATGTTCTTCAACGGTACATGAGTGGTTCTGAGTAGCTTGATGAACCAGAGGCTACAAAGGCAACCTGGGGATGGCTAACTACGGATCACTGCTGTTTTGAGTAGGAGTTTGGTGTTGTGCAGCAAATATCAGGCACTGATTTATTTGTGTCCATAAAGTTGACTCGTGTAACTTCTGCTTCTCTACAATATGTGCTAGTCTGTTACTTTTCTGCGCCAGCACAGCAATACATCTGGCAATTGGAATGACCGTAAAAACATAGAAAACCCAACGGAATCTATCGTGTAATTGCCTATTTTTTAAACCTGGCTTGGTGTCAGATCTGCGCATTTAGGATGGAACTTCTACTGTTGTTATTTGAATTGTGGTTCGTTGATTTTTACGCCATGAAAGCAGTTTTGCCGTACATTTTGCTTTTCAGCTTTGAAGGTTAAAACTTACATGCCGTGGGCAAGCAGTGTGTGCTCTTAGGAACTTCAATTCTGTAAATATTGCTTGCCATAGTGTCTAACAGACAGGCCGAGACCAAATGTTTTCGGTCAAATTGATATCGGGTCTGGGACTTTACGTTTGTGTTTTAAGGGGTAGGCAAGCATATAAACATGCGAAGTCACATCTGTGTGGCTTTGTCCCTTTACTCGTTCGACTCTCACTTTTGTGATTGTTCGTCAGACGTGTTATCCTATTTCGACCGTGTGTCCGTGCTGCCACAATACGACAGTTTGTTGGTGTCATTTTGTAGCCTAGTCTATGGATTGCCCGTGATCGGTGTTGGCGAGCATGATTGACTATCCGAGGGGCACATTGCCGTTAAAAAACGTAGTTTAATATATAGCTGCTACACCAAGTGGTTAAATGGAATAAGTGGAGTACGTGCGAACGACTAGGGATTGCTCTAGTGAGAGCAGAATGCTTCCCAAATGGTTGAAATTACGCTAAGTTATGCTCTCGGGTACAAGTAAAACGCGAAATTGGCACTTCGGGGTAAACGTAGCATGTATTGTAGTGTTTCAAATAGAATGATGTCACAAGGTAGTGCTTTTTAATTAAAGACCTATAATTATCGATTCAGTGACTTGCGGCCAATTGAAGCGTCTAGATATATATGTAAAAATTATTATTTTTTTGCAATTAAATGACATGCATTTGAATGCCTTTCAGATACTCAAACGTTTATTACCAACGTAGTTATATTAACGTATTATATGCTGTAATTTTCTGGTTGAATATATGCAATTGCAAAAGTTTATGATATTTCTTATTTGCATGCAGTACACTTACTGCTTGGATTGATTGATTATCTTTAATGAAATATACGATACTATGTTTGTTACGGGCAAGTGTTTCGCTATCAGTAGAGTACCACAAAAGTAGACATTACTTAAATTTCCTTGTTAAAAACCGTTCGGCAATAACAACTCAGATATTCTCAGCTGTCAACCATAAGTTAGGTGCCGGAACTAGATAGTTGTTTTCCCACCAAATGACGGATGGACGACAGGGATTGTCTGAATAATTCATCATCTATCAATTCACCTGCGCATCTTTTGTGCGGTACCTCGGAAGTACTATTAGACTTTCGTCTAAACGGACCGCCGTGCACTAATACAGAAAAGCCTCAGAAGGTACATGCCTATTTCTGTTCTTGAGTATTTGTTTGAAATTGGGTATTAGATTTAGTCAATCGACTCACGAGTAGATATTTGGCTACTTCTAAAGGTACTCCAAATAACTCAAGCAGTGCCTACTGTCAAAAGCCAACGGCATTTCATTCTGGGTTCTAAAAACAGAATTGTGCGAACAGCGGACGCTTGTACAATCATTTATTTTACCTCAGCAATGTACATGCTGTGGGGTGACTTCCTCATCACAGACATGGGAAGCGAACAGCTGTTTTTCATTGATTATTTTTCCTTAGCCGTGTGCGTGTTCTATCAGAGTGACCTAGCTAAAATGACAGTCGTTAATCGAAGACTTGCGGTACCAAGCCGAAAGAGTGTATATATATTTTACGGTTCCAAATATTTAGATGTATATTTCAATGCTTATTATGTTTTCTAATACTGAGCAATAATTGTAGGCGCCTGACTAAATTTACCTGAAAATATATTCTTTGAGCTGTTGTGAACGTTTGAATTCATGGGCATTTGTTACGAAAACTGGATGCGCCCAAGAAAGCGTAAGGCATAGTTATGGACTCACCAACTGTTTCAAATTTTACCCCATTTTGGTTGCATCTTATTTTGTATCAGTAACAGGTTAGAAACAAGTAATGATGTTGGTGTAATTTGTCTATAAGTTTAATTGCGAATTCGGTTACTCAGGTGACAGAGTTGAATAACGTCGGTGGAGTCCCTTGATTGAGATACATGAAGAGAGAAAACGCACCGCGTGCATTATGAACGACCATACTATTTACGCAAATAAAAATGCAGGCTCCTCACTGGGACTTTGTGACTACCGTGTGTTAGAACACTGAGGATCTATTGCAAAACATTAGATCACTTTGAGAAAGATGTTATTTCCCAATGAAACCTTCCAGCAGCTTAAATGTAATTTTATTAATGGAGTAACAACTGGCTTTTAGGCGTTTAGTCGCAAGCTGTTCTACTGTCTCTAGAGCATGGTTTCTTTATAATGGAACAATGTTATACTGCGGGCGAAAACGGTTGCTTATTAAGTTCCTGAGAATGACCAAAGTAAAAACCATAATCTGGTGAATAGGACACGGGGATAAAATGAAAATCGTTTTTGTGGACTCACCTCAGTTGTAACACAGCGTCATGCAGAAAGGACCACACTCACTCGTGTAGATTAATATTGGATGCACAACTTTCGTCTCATTATACTGTCTGTCGAGACACACAAGATAAATTTTGTACTACAGGTGGGTTAGGGCACTGTCAAGGCGTATATTATACACAGATACAATAGTGGTGGAAAGAGACTAATTTTTAGAGCATTCCATGGATGGCACACACGAGGAGAGTTAAAGTTTCGTCGACATTCTAGTCGAGTTTATTGTGTCTCCAAATTGCATTTATGGCACCTCAAATTCGTGTTGTGGCTGAATTTTAGTATTTGGCGGCAGACGTGTTTAGGGTTCCTCAGAAACTGGAAGGCCATAATAACGTCTCCACTTAGGAGCTGATACCGGCCGCTGTATACTTTTAAGGTCCTCACTTTAAGCTGATACAGAAGATTGAATAATTAGTTGACTGCTTCGTGGCACGTCGCTGTGGAGTCTCAAGCGCTGCAAGGTGTTGCTTATTTAAGGACAGACAGGCGTGGATTGCGTATTCTATATGAGACCGCACGAATGTGATAAGCAACTGCCAGCAGACAGAGGGATCAAACCACACGAAGGCTCGAACGTCAACGGGTTATGCTCTTGATTTTGACACCTTCTCAGTGTCTTCCGAGTGGCCCAGAGCAGCCTGTACTAGTACCGCAGGTTCCTGCTCCTAGCTGACTGCTTAAAGGACACGGTCTGCAGGCTTGTATGTGCGGTTTACTTAGTGGCAACTGTACACAACCTTAAACTTTTTCATATTGAACTGGAGCAGATTGCGGAGTGACCAATCATACGCTTTGTCCATTTCTCGCTGAAGTGCACTATGACCTCCTGGGTCGACAACTGACCGCCACATTTTAACATCATCAGCGAACAGTAAGAAACCTGAAGCAGTCAAACGCATAAGCTAGTAATTGAACACAAGAAACAGACACGGACCCAGTATTCTTCCTTGGGGAACTCCATATTCAACATTAATCGAGTCGGATAGCGCACTTCGAACTCTGTTCTCTAATGTATCGATCCCCAAGAAACCATTGAGCCAACCAAATACTGAATTTCCATCTTCCTAGCTTTCGAACATATGAAGCAGAAGCTGGTGGTATTTACCACAAAAGAGCATCCTGACATGATATGGAGTAAATATTAGTACAAATAGTTGGTCATCAATCAGTCAAAAAAGGCCTAATAACAAATCATCTGTATTAATACATGTAACTTAGTAGTTATTCCTTAGTGAGTAGCTGTCATTGAATAGACATTAGTCACTGCGATTAGATGACGTCTCTGCCTACTCCCACGTCTATGGTTGATCTTTTGAGTCAGGCCGCCGTTCGCCTAGTCGAATTATAGAGTAGGCTGAACATTGATGTTGGAGCATATGTCAACAGACCAGGTAATTTTATCAGCTAATTTTTACAAGGTAGGAAGGTCAAAACCGTCGATCGTTGCTCACGGAGTGATGGTAAGAAACTGTTGTGCAGGGGTTGCTTGGCTTGGAAGAATGCAGCATAGGAGACTCCCGTGAGATCTGTTCATGTACAATCCGCAACTACACATGATGCCTTGAATAGGGATAACAGAAAGCGCTTCGAATTGCGCTGAGACATTGGGTTTGGGGTCACACAAGCAAGGCAGGTAGAGCATATTGAACACGAGTGGTGATTACGTGGTTGGCTGATCACAATCATCTACAGTTGTCTTTGTAAGTGCATTATTTCGATGGTTTTACTATATATATTAATGAATATATCTTCTGTGTGTCATATATACATGTAGGACACAAAGCTTCATACGTATTTTGCAAGCAACCTATCCTCATGAAACGCAATCCTTAAGAAAGGCCTTTGAGCTTTGAGGTCTAACTAATTATGTCTAGAAAAATGTTGCAAAACCGCAAGATGTATGGTGCAGCAAATTGCTCATGGCAGTGTGCTTAAAATCCGGCAAATTAAAAGAATAATGAACCAACCCATTTACGTTCCGTATATAAAGACATTACATTCTTCAAACATAAAGAAGTTGTACTGAAAAGTTTGCACCTATACACATTGAATTCTTTCTTCAGTCAATTGAAGCAGATCTTGAAGCGACGTACCGACGCATTCTTTGAATTACCGAAAACAATAAACCGCGTGCTATAGGACCAAATCACATCATAACTTGATTTTTAGGTTTGGTAAAATGCTATTTTGCTGAGGAACTTGCGGAATATTTAACTATGACAGTTCTTTCTCAGAGCGTCATCATAAGTCCCACCTGGGACATAAGCAAAAGTACTTTGACCCTCTAATCAAGGCAATAATGTCTAGTCCACTTTTTGCACTACAGTTGGATAGTCAACAGACGTTGCAATTTTTTTCCAGCTAAGTTATCTATGATCGTTAAATAAAAGACGACAGCTTCTAAGAAGAATTCCTGTTCACATTGAAGGGTTAGTTCTAGGAAATGTAGCCAGAGTGGTGGAATTTTGTGATTGTCCGTACGGACTGCGCACGAACCATATTGGGCGTTTATTCCGTATTACAAACAGCAGAAGCACATTTGCTCCGCAAGCTATCTATTAGTAATGCATGCTACATTCTAAAGCTTTAGCAATAAAAACCCCTCTAACTTCTTCGCTAGACGGGTTAACCAACGTTGGGTCAATAGTATATTTCATCCTCAGTATTACGAGAAATACAAATTTTTAAGGAGTTATACAATAAAGTTGGAAGCAAATTCGATGCGTTGTTATGACAAAATAATTGCGCAGGTTATCACAATGCAAGGATGGGCTGAATATTCAAGTAGCTATATTTCTTGAAATGATGGGCTGCGCAAGAGTAAGAAGAACAGCTTACAGGCAGTATTGACAGCCAATGTGTTTATGTGCAAACTGGCATATCATACGGATTTCTTCAGAGAAATAACTGCGCCAAACTTGAGCTTGAAAGGAAATATGACAAATATTTTAATTGATAATGATACCGTTTTCTATTTTATTCACACAGCAGATTTACCAGGGCAACGTTGGTGTTTCAATGTGCCCTGAACTAACCAAGGTGCTCAATAGAAGAAATTGAAACGCACTTATCAAGTAACTAGCTCTCCATTTATCATTAGTGGAACATTCTATAAGCACCTATTTTCCTGATTTAGAAAATCCTAAAGTAAATATCAGGGTTCCGTGATTCTTTTCAGTATATAAAGTAATATTACTAAATAATGAAATCGAAGCCAAAGCACAATTGCTAGTAATTCACGAAGCTGAAGCAAAGAAAATAGATTTACAAAGCAAACAGCCAGCATCATTTTAGGCAAAGATAAATGGTGTTTATCCACTGCTGTCAGAAAGAGCATAGCAACTGTTGGTGCTATCCGCTACATCTTATAGGTGTGGAAAAGGCTTTTCGAGAATAGTGAGAATGAAAAAATACGAGGAATAGCATAAATTGTGAGCAGAACTTACGATGTGCAGCAACAAATACTTCCCTATCTATATGCCATATTGTTAGAACTAAATAACACTAATCGTCCCTTTGACGTGCATGCTCACTTACTTTAATAAACGCGTTCCAAAAATAACCTTTTTCTTGTATTAATTAAGTAAGAGTAGTTGCAAACGGATATCATTTCTGGTAATTTAAAGTAAAAAGCGCGATATTTATTCGTTATATAACTTTCCAACGAGAATGTGTTTGGGGATTTTTGCGTATAATGAACTCGCTTTGTACGTAACAGCATCAAACAGCTTTAGAACAGCTGTTAATGCTTTTGCCAGAAATTCCAGACTTGAGCGGCATGCTGTGCATGTCACTTACCCTAAGTTTAGATAATTTGCGAAAAGGTTACCTTGTCAGATCGGCCACATGCACTTCACAGAAAGCATAGGCGAAAACGCAATTTTTCGACACTTTCTTGGCCTGTTTTGGCAGTTGAAGCAGTTGAAGCAACAGCACACAAGATGATTAGATTATGAAGCTGATACTCGTAATTTATTGCCTGGCTTATGCGCAACGCTTTATATTTGGTAGTATAGGAATCATGAGAGTGAAAATATGGACCGATTTATCATATACATATGTGCAACGCAATGCAAAAATCTAAATAGGCTGTGAATACGGAAATAAGATTTCATAGACTTGCTAGAAACTTTATGTGATTTTATCAGATGAAGATATTCGCCAAAGCAAGAATTTCGGTTTTATAGTTTACAATTATATATCATTTGCTGACAAGCTAGTTGTTTGAGGTATCCGGTAAATTTAAGCTAAAATACGGGAGCAAAATAATGAAAATATTTTTCAATATTTTTGATGCATTTTACTTAAAACAGTAGTAGGTAATATTACTGAATGTCCGGGAGCTATATTTATGTTTTCGTTTTCTTGAATTTTAATAAGGTACTTCCTAAGGTTCAGTAAAATAGTCTTACAAGCTTGCACGTTCCGCCCGCTTCTCTTAATCTTACATAGCGTACAGCAATGTAATTGGAATAATTTATCATATTGTGATACTCAGTTATTCTGCTATTTTGCAGTGGCTTTCGACAGACAACAAATGGCTGATGGACTCGCTTGTGAAGCAAAGAACTCTTACATTGAGGAAGAAATCTGTGCAAAGTTTGAGCTAATAAAATCCCCATGACAACCAAAAGGCGCATTTTGTGTTAACAGCAAGTGTGTTGTGGAAACTTGCTGTAACTTAAAAGGCCTTACGTGCCTAAAGACTTTTTAGCACGAGCTTATTTAATGTATCTGATACACTGCTTTGAATGTAAATTGTGTAATATATCTCCTGTACTTTGATTACACTTAATTAAGCCGCTCGTATTGCGTGGTAGAATTTAAGAAAAATATATCATATCTAGAACAACAAATCAGTCTTGCCAAGTAATTGCACGTACTTAGCATGTCCGCAATGTTTGCAAAAATTTCAATTTGTACCTCACCAGTACTTTATGTGGTGCTTATGTTTACTACCATTTGCTTAAAAATCTGGGTTGGCGCTGGAATCGAATAAGGAATTAAAGCAACAGTTCATTTAACAGCGGTAGTTTTATGGCCGAATATATCTGGTGTGCTTGAATACGCCAAAATTACCTCGCTTTGTTAACATCAGTGATAATTTTAAGGTAAAAAGGCAGGTAATTTAGCATTTTAGTGAAAGCGTTGGCTAAACCTGCTAAAATAGCTTAACCCGTTCGTACACGGATAATGAGTTTTGATTCAACGAATTATTTTTCATGTTGATAGTGAGAAGTTTGCACTTGTAACATAGTTAACGAAATATTTTGACTGTTACTGTGAAAGGAAGCAATCGAGAGCATTTGTACTATTGTGCACACTGAGACCAAAGCTATCAACATTACAAAAACTGGAAGGATAGAAATATATTGCCGTAAAGCTTGTTATTACTTACTTTGAAAAGTTATAAAACCGTACTTTTCTTTGTACATCAAAAATGCATATTGCATATGGTACACCTTTGTTTGTTGTATACTTTGCACCCCTCAAGCTTGCAGCAATATCATAAATTGTTGAAGCAAACAAGAAAATCGTCAAGTTTACCACATCTGAATTCAGCAACTGGTCTGTCCGTAGACTTGGCACACGTCGTAAGGAGATTTAACAGGGAGTATTCTCATGGTGTAGTGAAGCCTTCACCTAAATTGAAATCACCCTGCCAACTTATGTTTCCTGAGTCAAATCCATCTCATGTCGATTGTTATTTCATGCTAGCGTTCTTTGACTTCAAGCTTGCTGTAACTTCCCTTTGGCTCCATAACTGCTAGAATGCTCAAGATTTCCTTCTTAACCGTCTATGACGATAATACAATCATTACATTCAAACACAGCACATCTGGTCTGGTAGGATAAACGCTCTCCTCCTCAGAATAATTACATATGAAGAAACGAATATACTATTAATTTAAACACTACGGCGCATCAACCATATACAAAGGAATTTCTATGTCAGGTAACATGAAATTAAACGTGTTGATTTCTAATAATTTTAAACTTAACTCCGGTACAAAAGAAAAATGGACAGAAATGTTAAAAGATGAATGAACAAGAAAGTATAAATTATTCAAAATGCATCCCAGCTCGTGTAAAATTTTAATATGTAACGCTTTGTTCCCACCCCTAGATATCCAAATTTGCTCAGTTTGGCCCAAGTACGTAAATCTGTGTAAACCATTATAACAAAGAATTTAAATAACGCTGTAAACTTATTGGAAATAACGAAACTAAAATTTAAAAAATAAGTAAAGTAATCGGCCACCCCAGAGTATTTAAAGCACTGGCTGGAGCCGGGAAAGAGACCAGAGTTTAAGGTAGAACGCAATTTGGATATGTATAAATGAAAGGTAATTGAAACTGAATGCCCTGCTTCGCCAAGATTTGAAGTCCAGAAAATAAAGCCAAATAAGCTTAATCGTCAGATAGAAAGCTCTAAATAAGTAACTCTTAGAAGCAGGATTTCACTTTGATCTTCAGATTGCAGGTTGATGAAGTGGAATGGCTGGGTGTATGCTATTGATTGACTTCGACAAATTGTATTTCAGCTTATGCAGGTAATGTATTTGAAAGAGTCTTTAATATTTTAACTCGGATAGCAAGCTTTTCATGATACAATGCGTAAACAATACAGATTAAATAAAGAACAAACGTTTTGCTTTTTAAACAGTAGGCCGTTGCGAATGGTCATTGAAATCCACTTAGACCAGCTTCATTAATTAAAATTCTAACAGGGAAAATACAAGTATGGTATATATATATGGCATATATATACATGAGAAAAATAACCAATGCAAATTTCAGTGCTGCAGGATAACACATTTAATACACTTTTAACGCTCATTAATTCTTAATTTTTTCAACATTAGGTACTTAAGTGATTATAAAGCTTGATCCGTATTATTACATCATAGTGTTCATTATTTACTGTAATTATGGAATAATCTGGTCATAATTCATGCCGCAAGTTTAGGTAGCCAGCACACAAAGTATTCTCAGTTAAGTGGGTTTCGAGTACAAACAACTACTATAGATGCCTTTGCGTTTTACTATGAAGCTGCATAAATTCACATTGATATTAACCAACGATTCAAAAAGTTGCGTTTAACGAATTCATCCACATTTATTAGAAGCATAACAAACTAGAAATCAGGTATAAAGATTTTGACATACTTGCCTCAATATACGCACTCGATTTTTTCCAGGGCCACGACAAAGGTTATTATAAGCCCAGTTCTTCTTTTCGCGGAAACCTAGCAACATATTTCTCTATCAGTAACTGAACAAGGCTTTCATATGACATCACTGAGATTAGTAAATTTCATTGCAGTAGTCTGCCACAGCTTTACCAATCTTTTAGACATAGTTTTGACACTGCTAAGACCAGTTGACTTAGTTTACGATGCCATGTTTCTTTCACTAATATCTAGGGAAAATATGGTAATCAATCATGATGTCATGTTTAAAATGTGTGTTTGCGCAAGTACAAATTATTTGACAGATTTCCTACTGCTCTACACTGTGCACATCCATTTACGAAATATTATTGGGTTCAGGTATACGTAATAAATGGCTGTAAGTCAATACATAGAATGCCCGAAGGTGAAATTCTAGTGATTTTTCCAAATGAATTTTTGCGTTGCTACTCTGCGCTGTGATTGCTGAATGGCTCAGTGTGAAATATAAGGTCACCATGGAAATAGTCAGAAGGGCAATTGCGACTCGATAACACTTTTCTTAGGATCGGAGTGAACGCCAAAGCTTTTCGACGATTACATTACAAATGTGATCTTATTAACCCCACGGAACGTGTCCCGCACTATCGAATAATAAAATACTCATGTATTTTTCTTTATTAATGCTTACCTGTTTACACTTCTATTCAAATGTCAACCATTACATTTTCTGTCCAGGACGCTACGGTCCAAGAACAGGGAGCAAGTCTCATTGCTCAGCGCTATAAATTCTTGTGCTTTTCAGAGTCAAGCAAATGAAGGTGAATCTGAAAATTATTTTCAGAACTGTCTAGCTTATCGATACTTGGAGCAGTCATTCGTTTTTGACACTTCTACTGTACAATTGGTCAGTCTATGTTGCGCACGTATATTTACTCTTCTTCAGTTCACATTTGATCACGATTTGTTCGATCTACTGATTCGACGGATTTAAGCTTCCAATCTAATAACTATACCTATGCAAGGCGCATTACCATTAAATCGCCTGCCATAAAAACGGACTTTACTTAAAATTCAGCTGATGTTACGGGCTAGGAGGCTAAGAGGCAGCCATAAAAATGGACTAAATAACTGACGGCCTAACTGCTTTAAAAACCACACCGCCACATGAACTAATAGGGTATGGGAGTGCGGCTAATCTTCATCTAGAAAATAACCTGCATGAATGCGTGTCCCCTGAAGGCGGAAAAACTATTGACAATATTACTTCACTTGAAAGGTTTAGTTAACGACACTTGGTATATAATAAAATCTCACAATTTGCCCGAGATATTTAATTAAATCAATTAGCTATCTCCATCAAAAAGCTTGTGGACTGCGTTAATGATGCAACAACATAATATACGCATATTGTGACTCTGCAGTACACCAATAATAGTAATATGCGGTTGAACTTTACCTCGCAAGAAAGAGAGCTAAGCCCTTGTTTTTACTCACTAAAAATTCATAATGTAAACGGAATACCGTTTTCACACATGCATGTGTGACAAAAGAGGGAAATGCGACAAATGCAAGCTAGCTGAGCTACCAGTAACGAACAGGCATGGTTCGGGTAAGCTATCACCTGCATCAAATATTTTACAATGCAAAATTATAAAGACTAAGTAGTGAGATCATTGTCGGAGCGGGAGGCTTAGAGGGATGGGGTGGAACGAAGAGACTCACAGCACGAACGCCACTAAGGTAGGCTTCTAGCCAAGTCGGAAAGAGCATCCAGCCAAAGGCGTTTATCATTTTGTGGACCCCAAACTCCAAACAAGGTCAGCTTAAAAGTGAGAGCCTTCATTACTCTCGACCAAGTCATCACTTGGCCACCCCTACTAATCTTCTATCCACAAACCGGCACGCAAACAACGCACGTCGCAGGAGTCGGTAACCTGGCGTACGTAACATGGGCCGGGCCATCCGAGCCTGGTGCGTGAAATAACGGTACTAAACTGGCTCATTTATTTTTCCTGTGCCGCAAACAAGGTATCGAACGAGCCTGTAGATCACTCTGTGTTCCTACCAGAGGTAAGCCAAATTGCGAAGGCACCGGTGCTCGAAAGTAACTAGTCTCTTGTTTTCCTCTAATATAAGGGGCAAAGTTTTACAACCGTAAAGTACGGTCAAACATACTTCTGTATTGTGCACTCTAGCCTTCAGGACAAGAGTGACGTCTAGCTGGCGTCATAAGAGCGAAGGTTAGCAAAAACTCCTCGAGGTTTTTGTTGTAAGATTTGTGTTCTCCTCTTCACCTAAAGGGCGCTGATACAACTTCTCATTTATGTGAATTTTGCACGACTTATAACTGATCCCTACCAAGGGTCAGCGCAGGAGGCAGCCCAGGACAAGCTTGCAGGATAGCTTTGCACTTCGAGAGTGCGAATCAAAGCACGAAGGCACGGGCAACCACTGCTAATCTTCCCAGTGCAGCTTGGCACATTTGAAATTTGTCACAGATCAGGGCAATATCGCCAGCTTACACAAAGTCATGATCTCGTTTTCCTGGTAGCAGATCCACACCTACGTTATGTCCTGTGAACGTGACATTCATGATTTTGTCAATAACCATGTTGAAAAGGAAAGGTGACATCGGGCACCATGTCTTACACCGCTTGGGATTTTTAAACGCGACGACAGATGGCTTTAAGCCCTTACACTGCCGAAGCTACGCGCGCATGATGCTTGGATAAAATTTACATATTTCTTAAGTACACCTTTCCTGACCAGACAGTCTTAAGGGTATGTCTATACACCGGATGGAACGCGCATTCTATATCAAGAAACACGACAACTGTGGGCTTCCAATGTATGTAATCGTGCTCCAACAATTGACAAAGTGATATTGTGGTCAAGGCAGCCACGACCTCGACGAAACTCGGTTTGCTCTTCACGAATATGGTTTCCACGATTGGCAGTCATTTTATGAAGGATAACAGAGACAAGCAATTTAGAGACGATTGTGATTAAACTGATTCCTCTATGGTTGAGGCATTCCAGCTCTTGAGCATTCCTCAAAAATTGGGACTATGACGGAACGGTTTTAGTCAGTTGGAATAGTTTCTCGCTCCCACAGCTTTACTAGTAACTAGTGTAAATCATCCAAAACAGCAGGTTCCCTGAATGTGAAGAGAGCTGGAGCATGAGCATCTTATCCCACAGCTTTATTTAACTTCAACCGTCTGATCTCATGTAGAACGTCTGAGCGAAAGGGCGGATCCAAATAGATTGATCTCGGAGCAGGGCGAACAGTAGCTGGCTAGAAATCTGACAATTCCGACAGATAAATTGTCTTTCCACGAGCTCAGCCCAACGCTCCAAGCGTTTGGACAAGTTGTGGACAGGCTGTTCACACTCATCACATATAGGTTCCCTAACACCAGTTCTTTTGCTGCCCTTTCGCGTATCCTACGGAATAACGTACGATGATTACCAAGGGTTGCCGCCATTTCCATATCTAATGCACGACGAGACCAGCAGAATTCGCGGTCTCTCTTTAGGCTTGCACGGAGATTTAATCCGGAGAGTTTGGCGACACTTATTGTATTCGCTTTCTGCCGGAATGTGCCGGCGAGCGTCGAAAAGATCCAGAGACCGCGAAGAGAACCAATAGCTATGTTGGCAATTGGACTAAACACATTAGGATTTCCCTGCTGCTAATTAGGTCTGGTGAACATGAGACTAGTGAGCTTAAATTGTATCCAGTGAGGGCTTGCTTAACTCGTATGTCAGCGTAATTTGATAGACATTCCGAACAGCTGACTTTGTCAGTTCGTGTCAATGCTTTTACAATGTCGTCGTGGGTGTCAGCAAAAACACCTAAGCAGGTCAGCACATATAAGTGCATGGTCGGTGTCCACACATGTGCTCCAAGTCGAGGGTTAATTCTAGACGCAACTTCTCTAACGGTAACTTTTTGCATTGTGATCGAATTGCGTCCACAGCTGGTTCGATGCTGGTAAGCATAAAGTAACCCTCCGGCTAGTGCTGTGTCGGAAATTAGTGCTATCAAGAAATAAGCGAACACCATCCCACAAATGAACTAGCTGCTCACCATTACCAGTATGGGAGCCTAAATCATGTTGGCCACCCAGATGCAATTCACCGGTGGATAATTTCCCAACTTAAGCGTTCAAATCCTAGCCAGCACTGGAATGTCCGTGCCTCTTCTGTGGAGAAGGAGCAGGTTCAGTTGACGTTAGAAGTCGTCTTTTAACGAATCATCGCTGGAGTTTGTGGGTGCATAGGCAGCGGTGACAAACAGACACATGTTAGTGCCGCGCCATTTCGAAAGCTTTGAAAGAGCCAGTCAATCGAACCACACACAACCGGCTACTGATTGGAATCCATTCAAGCAGAACAATACTAACACCGGCTTGGTCGGTGATCGAAGCTGTATCGTCACCGGATAGACGCAATGAGAAAGTGCTGTTGTGTTCTCCTGAAGGGGATCGCATAGCGAGCACTGAACTCGAGTCTTGCATGCGGATCTCCGATAAGCAGCAGCTATCGATCGAAAGGGTCTCTAAAGTTCGGGCAAGTTCTGCCTTTTGACCGATTTGTTACAATGTGTGTACATCGAGGCATGTCCATCTGAAGGAGGATCGATGGCTTCAATTGGAAGCCGATATACCGAGCATGACCGCGTTGTTGGACATCGGCTTGTCGTCAGAGCAGGAACGACGCTCCACATTCACATGTGGGGTTTAACTAGAAGGTAAAAGTTTATAAAAGCAAGGTGTGTGTGGTCAGGATTTTGTGGTTTAAAAGGGGGATTAATGTGAAGCTGGAAGGGGACAATATGGGTGGAAAAGCGTAAGAGGAGGTATACGAAGATGGAAAGGCTTGAGCAGTAGTTTATAAAACCCCTATACACCCTGCTTGATGCGTCAGATAGGAAACAGTTTGTTACCATCGACGGTGGCCAAAGCATCAAGAAATTGTTTGCCAAATAATACAGAGCATTGCTTGGGCAGGGCACTGTCACGTTGCCTATGCTTAGCCAGCTGAACCACTAGGGTTCGCAGCCAAAGCCTTTGCTTCAAAAGCTGACTGCAAGGCAGCTACTTTGGCGTTGGGCTACAAGCAGCCCGTTTTACGGAATAAGGTATCACCATCTTTCAAGCACACAAGCGGCATAACGAAGAGGCTGACTTTTTCTGGACTTTAACCATCGACTTATATAGTATGAATGGTGTTGCAGGTGCAAAAAGCCCTACCCAGCATAGCTCTGGGTCTCTGAAGGACTCAATCCATCGACCACGGTAAGGTTTAGCTTCATGTATGTTACGTGAAAGTGGATAAACAGTTTAGCTGCTTAACTGTTTTATACTTTGCAAATGTTGACTGAACTGAAACCCTGTTGAAAGGGCGCTCGCTTTTATTGCTCTCAATCCTAACTCGCTACCATTCCATAATACTGAGGATTGAATTTATTTTGCGTTCCTAAATACATTTCAATAGTCTCCCATCAAATTTAGACATTTTTGTGCTTTAGCTTTGTGGAATTGTGCCCATTAACTTATTTATCAAATAATCAAATAGGGTTTTTCTTAGAATCTAGAATATAATATAAGCTACGAAACACCATTGTTAAACAATTCAAAAGTCTGTTGGAATCGGTTATAAAAATATACTGAGTTGCCATTTGAGAGGAATCAACACAAAATGTGTGTCGAATGCAATCAACGGTTTATGGTACAACGTCATTTGGCTATAAAAAGCTAACTACTGATTAGACACGGCTCAGCTAGATCCAGAGAAAAAGCATTTTCTAGACAAAACGAATGGCTCTAACTTAAACGTTAGCCACTTAGCCATAATTCTGCAAATTCTAAATAGATGGAGTGTACTTAAACGTTCAGATTTTAAAGTAATCTGAGGAAGATGAACACTTACATTTATGCCAATTTCTCTTATACTACATTTTGTTTTAACATTTCTAAGGCAAGGAAAATTTGCCAGGTTTCCAGTAATATTTCTAACTGCTTGATTCGTGGAATGTTCGAAGCGAATAATCATAACAAACTGCGATAATTAAGAGCTGATGCGATAATATTAGACTTCCGTTTTTGACTTGCGATAACGTCTGAGGCAGTTCGGTTCTTAAATGTTTGTTAACAGGATACATCTAGAGAGTTATATGTATGCAGCAACATTTGCCCATACGTCTATACGATACAGTTGACTAGTTTAATTGAAGCACATAAAAGTAGGCAAATACAATGGCTATCGTGTATCTAAAACAATGGCATTTAGTTATTTAACTATAACATTCAACTCCACTACTAATATGCTGTATTCGATACGCAGACCAAACTACTTATGATGCTTAAAGTTATTTGTCGGATTAAGTTTGTTAAGCTCATCGCCTGCTGAGTGAATATCCTGTCCTCTGCATGGCAGTAACGTGTAATTCAGTGGATAGTGAGCGTCGCTATATCACATCTAGGAAATTCTCTAAGCTATTCGTTGCCATCCCCAGTAGCTCAGTGGTCTCAACCACGGACTGACAAAAGTCGAGTTGCGAGTTCGAGCCCCACAAATGTCCGACGGAATGCGCACTGCTGACAATTCCCAAAAGGATGAAACGCGCGTAAAGTTCTTTTCCGGGAGTGTGGCGGCTGTCTGAATGAATCTAGATGTGATGAATTTCCGCCTATAACATGCAATTCGCCCAATTACTCTTTTTTAATATTTATATGCATATTCAAATAAATCATAGGTGTGTTTACTGTATATCGCTTTTAATGAATAATCTAAAAGAAATATCATAGTAAACTTATGTTAATTTCAATGGCCAGTACGTATATTTGCTTTGTACTTATAAACAATAAAGAGCACGTTATGAAAACAAGTTAATTTTAATCAACCTGCAATTATAGCGTATTTTAGATATCGGGGAATTCCGTAAAAGTATGTTTATTTGGGAGACTGCAGAAAAAAGACTAACAGTTTGTTTGTGCACTATTATAAGGGTTACAAAATGCACCACGCAAGCTGCAAGTCACTATCAACTTTTAGTTCTTGTGTATTATTTACACAAGTATAGTTTTCCACCGCTGATCAGAATAATCTTTATTTCATGCGTTATAATACCACTACGGAAATAAAGCAAGCGAATGAAAAGATTGTTTCTATGCCTTAGTCTGCTAACTGCAAATGATAAAAGCTGAAACAAATATTTGTTACTTATACGCCTATGTACTTTTAAGCTTGCACCTTTCTGTGTTTAGAAACAAATTTTCACCACAAGCAAATAATTAATCATAAAATAACCTTCAGTCTTAAGCAAAACATTAGTTACCAGTTGGGACAATGAAGTTGAAATGCCATGCGCTTCTTTATCTTACCGATTTCAAACATGTTTCGAGTCGTTAACTGGAAGCTATCGGTTGTTGTTAAACGAGCTAAAAATATACGAATTCAGTTAACGAGTTGTGCGAAGTTAACAAATACTCAGGTAATATAAAAATCATTTAGGAAGGTGGAAATTGTATAATTTTATTAAAACAGTGTTCGTTAATCAGGTCTTTAAAATGGCTAAGGTTGAACAGCGAGACTGCAGATTTTAATGCAAAGTTGTTGTTATAATCCCCAATGGATGTTGGAATTTCGCACAGTCCGAAGTCACATTGACAAACACGCCATGTCATGTTATGTGGTTGTAACTGCGCGATAAAACAACAACCCAACCTGAGGAAGTTGCCTATGTGCTGCGTCTGCTTCTTGCTGGTTTCAGCTTAAAAACCAGCGTGCCCTAATGACCATCACTTCAATAAAGCAGTAAAACTCATTGGTCAACTAATTTTCCTTGTTGCCACGCAGTCGGCAGATTAGCTACGACAATGTTTGGGAATTCTGTTTTCTGAATGACATGTACATATTAGTGTTAGTACATTAAAAACAGCGATAATGGATCGATAAATAAAAACCTTTGGTCCATTCAGTGATATGAATCACAGCTATAACCGAACAAACTAACTCCATCCCCATGGCGAAGTTATACATTCCAGAATGTTAGGTTGTTTGACTATGTTGGGCTTCAACCATCAAATTACACACACCTCAGCAAACTGAATCTGTGTTGGAGTGTTTGTTTACTTATAATATTGAAAGTTTGACGTGGGTATGTTCATACAACGCATTCGAGCAGGGGCCGATATATGAAACTGTCAGAAAGCTTTTCCCTGCCCATCATCAAGCGTCTATGAATTTGCTCCACTAACCTAATTGACATCCTTCTCTTTATTCGGTCTGTTTGTGCTCTCCCGCAGGTATGTAAGATTTGCAAACGTGCGTGGCGATAAATTTAGAGAGAACAGCTTCCATGTTGTATTCATGTATTTTTATACTGATTCAGTGCAATAGTACTAGCAAAGCTACAATGTGGCAAACCAATATGCATTGACGAGGTTAGGCAAAATGCTAGTACTACTTTGTTTCTGTTTGTATGACAGTGTAATAGAAAGCGTTTAATTTGTGAGTTTTGGTTGTTTGTTTTTGTTGAATATGTCCTTCATGTTTAGCGATAAAAATACGGGCAGTAAATGTCAACAATTTTGTTGTTACAATGTGCTGCGAACGCGCATGAAACGGGAGAAAACTAAACGCGGCAGATAGTTCCATGGTCAGAAAATATAATTAAATATATTTCAACCCGTCCATCTTGTTTTGCGGTAAATCTACGGCAGGAATTTGCAGCTGGTATATTTAGAGCGACAACAAAAAGAGGAATTATTAACCAAAACGCTTTCCATGATGCACGAGAACGCAGCTGACTAGCGATGTAACGTTTCTTACTCCGCTTTCTGAGCACAATCAACAACGATAAAGGCACCACGTAGAAAATGGATGCAGAAGGGTTCCCACTAGCGCATCTACAGTTGTTCATACTATGTTTCCTGTGGTGATGTCGTCTAAGAATGGTTCAACTTGACCGCCAATGGCTAAGATACATCTTGACGCTAGAGGTTCTTATCATAGGTTTAGTCAACATCATTCGTCCGAATCCTTTAAGCGAATTGCTGGAGACACCATAATGCTTTCTTGCTTGGTATTAGTGTTCAAATTTTCCCCAAGTTGATCGATAATGACAGCTACTCAGTTACACAATAGCGGCGATGAAAGGTAACCCTAGGTGGATTGATTGTAAAACAGCATGACAAATTCAAACAAGACAAGCATTTGCATAACATGCGCAGCTAATGTGACAAACACCACATCGATTCGTAGCGAGAATTATTTCTACATATATCCCAACATTAAGATAAATGCATGCATTTTATTCAGCGGGTATAACATATGAGAATAAAACCGGTCATCACTTAACCTAGCAAAAGTGTATAACTTAGCCCATTGAAATATGAGACAGGCAAGTGATGTATAAAAACATAATAGATCAAAATGTATTCGATTACTCGACACATTGAACTGAAAACTGCCTACCAAATATAGGAGGAAACGGTCACCTGTTCCCTTGATTACGACTCATAAAAATGCCACATACGCGCGGCTCCAGCATCAGATTCAGCCCTGTAAGCAAACGAGGTATGGTCGAGATGCATAAGTCAGAGCTGCCGTTTGCAATGCTCACCCGTTGGAACGATAAATTACGATGTCCTATGAAAGCGTATGTGCGCAATAAGCTGATTTTCCACTTAATTCCACATAGTTTAACCACATTACAAACAAATGCACTGATGCGGTTAACTCAAGTGGCGATGTGAAGCTCTTAGCAACATTCCCAAATCATTAAAATGCTCCCATTAAATTAAACGACATGAGCCAAACATATTTATTTTTAACTAAATTCATCCCATATTTTCTTTAGCTAGTAACAAACGCAGCGGTGCCTATATTCCCAGAACACATATGTAGTTTATCCAGAGGAGTAGAATGTAGCAAAGCCTGACTTTGATTACTACTCTTTGCATACCATAATTTAGATTCCAAAGCCGAGAACTTGGAAGTCTACATAAACAGGCACAACAATTGCATTGAACTTTTCTGTATTACAAAGGTAAACAAAAACGACAACTTGCAAATGATTGCTGCCCTGATCTTAAGCTTATTAACAAGTGCATCCACAAACTCCCTGAGGTGCAACTTAGCCTCTTATTAACAACATATAGGAGCGAGCGCAAAATGCGCATGATCAGCCAAACACCAGGCACAACTATATATTTGTGATTTCAAATTCATGCTGCCAAATCTTAAAGCCTTCATATAGATCAAGTCAAAAAGTAGTTTAATGCACTTCAATGCTGCCGAAGTATTGAAAGACCGCTGTTACTTCTTGGACACAATTATACTGCCAAAGATAACATCCGCTAGAATTCAATCAATTTGCAACCGCATGTTGACAAAATCGTTGCGTTGATTTTCAAAAGTTATTTTTGCTCCCACACAGCTTCCTACGAAAGGAAAGCAAAGAATGGTTACTGTCATTTAAAAGATAATATTAAGTTCAAAACTCGCTAAATCGTATAGGCAAACATTTCGCCTTGGAATAGGTCACTGCAGGAACATTCAGAATATATTCAATGAATGATATGTATCAACGTTTCCGAAGGGCGCGCTGTTTGCAACTATATATCTATACCTAAATTTTTAAAAGGTGTAGCATACTAGAGCATTACGTTTGTACTTATGTTCATTAGAAGTGGTGGACAGATTGACGCACATACATAAGTGGACATAGAACCCCGCTGCCATATAAGTTGAGTTCGTAGTCCATATAGGTGATAAATACGTTTAACTCATCATTGCGACACTGGCCGCTAACTACCGACTGTAGCTTGGCACTTGGACAATAATTTATATGAACATGATTGTTTAATGCCTTTGTAGCAGCATATTACAATGTAGATAATTCTATACTAATAAGATCCATTTCCCTGCAACATTATTAACCATGAAGCACACAACGCTGTTGCTCAGCATGCATGTATAATCCTTAGTATAATAGACTGGGCAGGGCTTAACCTTTCATTCGCATTAAGATAACCAGTACATGCTAATTACTAAACGTTTAATATTTTCCATTGTCAAAGTATTCTACGCGATTGTTCCATATAGAACACAGTAAAACCCTAGTGAAATGCTTCCGCTGCTGAGCTCTAGAAGCTAAATATCTTAATGCACATTTGTTAGCACAAATTGATATATTTTTCAAAAACCAGTAATGCAGTAGTGTTACGCAAAGAAAGCCAACTTATGCTCTTAAGGAGCTTGATAATTTATTTTGGTTTTGTTCTGTATGATTGCGATGTTCATATGTAAAATGCGCTTTCTCTGGTGGAGTTAATGGCATGCATAAGGATGCACAATGAATTTATCAGTTAGTACACTTATAGATTACAAATTCGATCACCTTTAAAGCCTTACTTGAAACGTCAATTTGACCGATATTGGAACGAATCCGTCTTACTGATCCGCAATAACTTTTCTCGAAAATCGTGTCACACGGCTATGCTAATTTAGCAGTCTGCACATTCAAGGAACTTCTGATGAAACACTGCATTTGATCTGTTTTTGTTCTCTGCATTCAAGCATAATATGGTATAGTTTGACCAAGCGGAACTCGAAGCGCCACATAAAATAAAAGCGGAAACGAAATTTTAGGTTAGCAAATTTTACCTCTAGTCCGTTTTCTGTTATCATTTTGTCTAGCAGGTACTTAATATAAGCAGTCAAAACATAATCGTACAAAAGTATACTTAACTTCTTGAAATTTTCTGCAAATTCTGACCTTTCAGGAAGTCAACACTTGTATTCCCATATTTCAGCACATATTGAAATGGTCTAACTAATACACTTCTCTTTAAGCCATCATTGCATTTGCGGATATTTACTATTTTATTCTAATATCTTAAACACAATTATAAACGTTTATAAATAATAAAATAGAAAACTATCTTTTACATTGATGTGCTTCTCACACATAAAGCGAGGTTGGCTCATGAAGCACGTTCCCTACGAATTAGGCAGTGCCCAATTGAAATAACGTTTACCGATAAAAATCATCTCCGTTTGTGTTTTTCTAGCTTCAAAAAACTAAAGTTTTAAAGTTAGTCCTGTTACCAGCTTCATGGCTAAATTGCTGCACAAACAGCTCCTATACCGCTAACGTGCGACTTTGGTGTAAATGTAGATTGTAATGTACAAGCTTTACTTCACTGAAATTTCTGCTTATAATTATTTTCGTCAATGGAGCATACAAGCTACATAGCACTGATGCTATTCCTCATTTACCACAAGCGCGTTTGCACTTTTGGGTTCTTTATTAGTGCAGTCCTTCGTTCCATTACTGGGGATGGAACCCATGACACTTAGAGAGAGATGACAACCATTTAGCAGCTTAGGCCACTGAGCCACAGGAAAATTCTGCTGGTCTAATAGTTTGAAAGCAAAATGTGAAATAGCACGGCCTATATTTCAATGCCACGCAGCTTACTACCTTATCAGATAACAGTGGTTAGCCTCCAAAGGTCTTGGCTGCTTCATACTATACTATATGTCCATAACATTTAAAACTAACAGAGGCCATATTTTCATTACTATTGAGTAGGATGATGTTACTTTTAAAGTTTTTATCCCAGGACCTCACAAACTAAATAGCACAGCCTAGCCCGGAAAAGCACCAGACACGTTTCTCCCTATTGGGGCTCGTCAGTGGCGCGCATTCGCTCGCTCCACTACTGGGGACCAAACTCATGACCGCTAGAGGCAAAATGTCAACTAGCTGGCCTCTTAAGCCACTGAGCTATGTGGACTTCGGCTAGGCTATATAATTTGCACGAAAACTGTGAGAATGGTTGACCTATCTTTCACTGCCACGCCGGTTACTGCCTTAGCACGTGATAGCGACTAAACTACGGAGGTCTTAAATTCCTCTTACTAGGCACTACGCCTATAGCACTTGAAACTATGAGAGGCCACAATCTATCTTATTAACTTGTTAGAGGATTTTAACGTTAAATCTTAAAGGTTTTAAATATTATTTCCTCTCAATCATTAGTAGGGTTAAATGTGGTCACTTTGACTTCCATATGTTATGGATGTAGAGGAAGTCAAGAGTTTGGAGGCTAGCCATTGTCACCTGCTAAGGTGGTAACCTGCGTGACAGTGGGAAATAGGTCGTGCAATATCCCAGTTTGCTTGCGAATTATATACCCCAACCGACGTCCTTTATGGCTCATTGGCTTTAGCTGCTGGGTGGTTGTTATCTGCTTTTGGCGGTCATGGGGTTGATCCCAAGAGCTGACGGAGAGAATGCGCAACAATGACGAGCACCAATAGGACTACACATTAAATGCTTGTCCGGGCTAGGCTGTGCTATATTGCTTGTGATCTCCTGTGACGGATACTTAAAAATTAAAACCCTCCAACTGCTTAGTAAAATCTACATTTCGCTTTTTAAGACTTTATTGTTCGATGCTTTCGCATTCCAATTCAACAAGTGTATGTACGAGTGCTTCGGCTTGCAGTACGTTCTTTTTGCAACAGCTAAAAGGTCGCCCTTATGGATGCATTAGACTTTTCCATGTTTGAAGTTAATGTGTTGGGGATAATATATAGCAAAACGACAGCAATTTTATTGGCCGCACATGTTTTAATTGATTGCTTGTTCACCAGTTAAACAAATTTTGTTATTTTGCGGTTCTACTCAAACAGTACTTAGTGGCTTAAGGTTTTATTGTATTTCCCTACTGCGTTAAAAGGTTTCACTTTCATTATCCAGCACATTAATGTCTAATATAAATAGCACTAGCAAATTTTGCAGTTTTCGTACTGAAAGGTAATGTTACCCATCACCACTTATTGACATCGGTTAATGCCAAAAAGACATGAGTGACGATAGCATACCATCATGATGAAAAATTAAACCATAATATGACATCGCTAAATTCTGATAAATTAAATCACATAAAAATTTGAAATTGTATGTATAGTTACAATTTGCACTATACGTCTCCTGAACACTATGCTGTTCTTCATTGGTGTACAGCAATCCCAATTTGGTTCTCGCTTCGACGGATTGCCTAATTGAATCCCTCGGTTTAGTGGTACTCGTATCCGGAAGTGCCAAATTGGTTCCTCTTCGCAATGCCAGTCACCTGCGCATCCAGCCGGACAAAGGACTCATCCAAGTCAAGGCAGATCCCTCTTGTTGCTGTCTTTCACTCTGGCTCTCGGGTTAGCTATAGAATTTCGGTTAGCAGTACGCGCTCAAAGCTCCTGCTTGCAGCGTTGAAAGAAAAGCAGCTCAAGGAGGAGCTAGAACAAGAAACTAGGGAGCAGGAACTTAGCAAACAGCGTACTGTTGAAGGCTAGACAGAAGGTCGAATTCGCCCATCGTAGAGCCTTGCTGGAAGACGAACAAGGCGATTTATACCTGCCCGCACTCCCTATTTATTCGTCAAACAGAGTTGACGAGTTTGTCACGGAATGTGCTGCGGTGGCTGCGAATCAGCCATCCGCCGGTTGTTATGACAATTTGCCGATTGACCCCCCCACTGCCACGTTGGGAAACGCTATAGCGTCCGCTCTTGTCCCACTTATTGCGGAAGCTGGTATCCCCAAAGTAGAGATGGCTTAGTTCGATGGGCACCCAGCTGACTACTGGGGATTTGTCAAGCAGGTTGAGTTCTATGTGGAGAGCAAGGGGGTAGAAGACGGAAGACGTCTGCTCTCCCTCAATCATTACTGTAAAGGATGAGCTAGACTGACTATTGGCAACTGCGTAATGCTGCCGCCCGGTAAGTGTTATGAAAGAGCTCGACGTATCTTTCGAGACCTCTTCGGGCAAGCACACTACATTACTAGGGCATCGATAGAAGGCCTACTTCAAGGCGCGAAGTCCATTCCCAACAACGCAGATGCCCTGTCTAAATTGGCCATTAAGATGGACAACTGCCACATCACATTGAAACAAATGAACTATGAGGCAGATATAGACTCCTCCATCACCCTAGAAGAGATAGTCCGTGCCCTACCGAAGCCCCTGCAGTACAAATAGGCCGAAATCCTCGATCAGCTAACGCTTCGTGGTCATGAGCCCAGTTTTCTGAATTTACTTACCTTTGTTTCATCGCGGGCACGCATAGCTCGCAGCCGGTTCGGACAGTTAGCCGATCGATCATCCCGTGGTGTCGAAACGACTGTTACGAGAGCTCCTCCAAGGAAAGAGTATCCGGCGATAAGTAGCCATTACGCTGGTCAGAGAACTACGTCGCCTAGTATTAGGTGACAGTTTATGCATATCCTAGTAAGTTTCCCCAGGATTTAGTGCCAAAACAACTACCATTGGGGAACTCATTGTTTCAATATTTGGTCAATTCCGCAGGTTTGATCTACTGATCAGACTTCATCATGTGAATTGGTCAATGATGTTTATTTAATCGTCTATGGTATGACAGTGCCAGCTAGGCTGAAATTGCACCACATATATACATATGTATGTGTGTGTTTAATATAAGAGTAATAGGTCATATATACTCCGCAAAACAGGTAGTGCCACTTGTGTTGCATCTGTGGCAAACATAAAGCGGGCAACAATTTGGTGCATTTTGGCTTATTCATATTTGATAACTTGCTGTCATGGGAACAAGTATTGCACCGTGTACTTCAAGTAAAAGGAGAGCTTTGCTTCCCCGTTCCCTACCCTCAAATATTTCATTTAAATGTGCTTTAAAATGTTTAAAAGATTTGAGCAAATTTATGTCATTTTATTGGCTTTTGTTTATGACCTAGCTAGAATTCTCTTTAAAAAGTGTATTTTCCATAACTCAAATAACAAAAACAGAAAATTTTCGAGGACAGTTGAGAAGTAGTTAGGATAATTTATTGCACGATTTGATGGTTCTTCTCTAAAAGATGGTCCCTTCTAGATAAAAGAAAAGAGCCAAATTATATAAATACACTCACGCTGCAAAATATAGTTGGGTAGCATAAGCAGTTTAGCAAATAATGTATGGACCACGTATTTGCTTAAAAACATAGGGAAAGATTTCGCTACAAAGAGAATCGTTTAAATTTTTAAATTTCGGCCTAATTACACAGGCGAAAATCGTTTGACCAAGATAAAACATACGCAAGATACATTTGCATCCTACATTGCATGACCTAACCTGCGCAGTTGACGTGTTCGTCCGTAACAAAGTTTTTCGGCACTTCAAAGCAACCCACTCAACGTAATTAAGGAAATATTTTAGTAATAGGGGGTTACGAAGTCGACTAATATCAGTGTAAGACGTTTCAAGATACCTATTTTATAGTGATTATCCCCCACCGAAGATTACGGATATATCACTTGCTACGTTGGCTTGATTGTTGTTTAAACAATACATAGCGGTGCAGTAAAATAAGCGAGGTTAAAAGCTTCATTTTTTCCCAGCTATTGTACAAAGTATTCATTTCTTGACAAGATTTTTCAATATAATCCTAAGTTTGTGGCTGGAGATCTGAACACAGGTACTAATTCACCTGCTTAGCCTTGGTTCCACTAAGCAAATAGTTGCTTATTCAACAGGTTTCCTATTTTAGCATCATGATTTTGCAGTTTACGTGAGCTCATTTTGCAATTACATATTCTCTGTAAAAGAATCATTTATTTGCCATACCGATTAAGGGCAATGCATTTTCCGCGCTAGATCAGGACAATAATGTTAAACTACACCCGAAAATCATTACTTACTAGTTCCGTCGTTAAACGTTTTTTGGATGAAAAACATTGCATTGTTGAGTATATTAGCACTAGTCCTCCGATGTGCTCCAAACAGCAATCAGAAATACGAGGCAAATCAAACGGGCCAAATGATTAATCAGCATACATGAACTTGTCAGGAAATCATGATTGGTTACAGTTTGAAAGAAATTCGAATTAATGTGAACTCTGAACAGCATACTTTTAAAAGACAAGCGCTATAAGTGACGATCCCGACTACATGTAAATATTTGACTAAGACTCAGTTGAAAATAGGCCTTTAACTCTCTGAATTGCAATGACTGCTTCTACTGTGCAACTCTATGTATAATCTCACTTTCAAGTACAAAGCCGTCGACAAGTGAATGGTGTCGCAATACTTAGTCCACGCATATATTTTCGTTGTTCACTTTGCAACTTCAGCTGGGATTGAAATTAATTAAGTCGTTTTTCTTGTTGCATATGGAAAAAATCCTGCTCATTTGTAATCGAGAGATACCTTGAACGCAACTGAGTAACAAACAAAATAACGTGCACCAAAACATCACGTTACAAACCGTAAAAGAACATACTGACGGTTCATCTTGCTTAGACATTAATAGAACGCACTGACAAATTCTCAATACGCAGATCAGTCTATTCAAAAGCTATAAAAATTAGGCCTGGTGCGAACTCAGCTTAATAGAGCGAGAAAAGTATGCACTCCAGAGAATCCCGAGCAGCTCACCACCAACTTGACAGATATTGAATAAATACTTGCTTTCTTTGCGCCCTTTATCAATAAATTAGCAGAACAGCAATCACTCAAAGTACCGAAATAGTAAGTAACGTTGCGTCTACTGTCTAAGGGAATGATCTAAGCTAAGTCATTCGACAACTTTCGCAATCCGAAGTTGTGCGCACGTACTTCTGGGTACACAATGACTCGCATCCCTACTCTGTCGATTAAGCCACTAGTACCTCTGTCCGGACGTCCACAAACCTTTTACCAATTCATACATATTTGTAAGACAGACTAGCTGGATATGACAGAGCGCTAACTACAGGTGAGGATCGCGATGTATGTTCCGAAGTGGGGGAGGAAAGCAGCAGGGGAAATGACCTCATCTATTGCATTGAATGCTAATTATTTGTCACACATTTCAAGATCGTAAATCGCCCGTCAGCTTGTGAGAAACATCATTTGGATGCCGCACGTACACTACGTATGATTTACGGGTCAAGTAACACCTAACTTTTATGATATGGTGAAACGGAGACCACCAAAACACAGTCCTTACCCCATGTATGTAAAAGAACACCTAATTCACAATGGTTCTGCCATGTTAGCAGGCCAGCTAACTGACAAAAATTTGGTCTCAGTAAATCAAAACAGTTAGTTATCTAACACAACACGAAACGCATGCAAAGAGAACGAAGCCTGCTGGATGCGTACATTTCTATTGTCACCTCAGTACCACCAACAAAAACCGATATACATAGATATGATTAACAGTATGTGCGACTAGACGAGCCTGAAGTGCAGCACGAATACCGGATGTTACAGAGGAGAAAATAGGAAATGATTGCAACTTCCAGCCTTATTTTACTTGCTTTGCTTTTTAAATAGTGTGTTGGAACATGTGTGTTCTTCGGTGTACGTTTTGGGTATACATGGTCTACAAACTGTACCAGACATTCATGATGCTAATTACGTATATTCGCATGCAACTCGCTAATATGCGGACATTAGTCAGTGTCTTCATAAAATTCTCATTCGGAGATAAAAGCTTCATATACCTCACAAGGTTATCAGTTCGTTCATTCTCTTGCTTTCCAGTCCTAAAATATACTCTACAAGGTACAAGTGGTAAATTTATTTGGACGCAGGACATTTTCTGGAGCTGACACTTTGCGTACAATTAGCTCCGTTATGATGCAAATTGTAGTTAGTATGGTTAGATCGCACCTCAGTACCACACAAAATCAAACTACCAAATGCGAACCGGATGATATCGTCGTTTAAAGTTCGGTAACACAAATGTATAGGTGACAAATGCAGCGACATTGCAAATTTTACACATTTTAAGGGGTGTCAGATTTATTTCTTCCGTGTAGCAAAGAAGATGATCAATTATGTTTCACCCACATCTGTCAAGCTATTTAATCTGAGCTTATAAAAGTATTTATAGTTTAGCGCTCCGCCAGTGTGCATTTTTTGCGATATATACCAATAAGTTAATAAAAGGTGTGGCTATCCATAACCTGGCACATATGTTTTCACCAAAAACTGTCAAAGAGGTGTTGATAATGTACCATTGCATCGACTGTATTCATTTCTAGACCGTCCACCCAAGACTATTTAAAACACTGGTTTGAGTCTGGAAAGGGACCAGAGTTTAAGGTAGAACGCCATTTGAATACGTAAAAATGAAAGGTAATTGAAACTGAATGCCCTGCTTCGCCAAGATTTGAAGTCCAGAAAATAACGCCAAATAAGCTTAATCGTCAGATAGAAAGCTCTAAATAAGTAACTCACAGAAGCAGGATTTCACTTTGATCTTCAGATTGCACACATGCATGTTGTAAACAACAATCGGCAATCGTAATAATGATTGGTTTAATTCTCTTGCAGTGAAAAGCCGCTTGCATATTTGGCACAAATCAGATATATACATGTGTGACAATGGTATTCCGTTTACATTATGAATTGTTAGTGAGTAAAAACAAGGGCTTAGCTCTCTTTCTTGCGAGGTAAAGTTCAACCACATATTACTAATAATGGTGTACTGCATATTCACAATATGCGTATATTATGTTGTTGTATCATTAACGCAGTCCACAAGCTTTTTGATGGAGAGAGCTAATTGATTTAATTAAATATCTCGGGCAAATTGTGAGATTTTATTATATACCAAGTGTCGTTAACTAAACCTTTCAAGGGAAGTAATACTGTCAATAGTTTTTCCGCCTTCAGGGGACACGCATTCATGCAGGTTATTTTCTAGATGAAGATTAGCCGCACTCCCATACCCTATTAGTCCATGTGGCGGTGTGGTTTTTAAAGCAGTTAGGCCGTCAGTTATTTAGTCCATTTTTATGGCTGCCTCTTAGCCTCCTAGCCCGTAACATTAGCTGAATTTTAAGTAAAGTCCGTTTTTATGGCTGGCGATTTAATGGTAATGCGCCTTGCATAGGTATAGTTATTAGATTGGAAGCTTAAATCCGTCGAATCAGTAGATCGAACAAATCGTGATCGAATGTGAACTGAAGAAGAGTAAATATACGTGAGCAACATAGACTGACCAAATGTACAGTAGAAGTGTCAAAAACGAATGACTGCTCCAAGTATCGATAAGCTAGACAGTTCTGAAAATAATTTTCACATCCACCTTCATTTGCTTGACTCTGAAAAGCACAAGAATTTATAGCGCTGAGCAATGAGACTTGCTCCCTGTTCTTGGACCGTAGCGTCCTGGACAGAAAATGTAATGGTTGACATTTGAATAGAAGTGTAAACAGGTAAGCATTAATAAAGAAAAATACATGAGTATTTTATTATTCGATAGTGCGGGACACGTTCCGTGGGGTTAATAAGATCACATTTGTAATGTAACCGTCGAAAATCTTTGGCGTTCACTCCGATCCTAAGAAAAGTGTTATCGAGTCGCAATTGCCCTTCTGACTATTTCCATGGTGACCTTATATTTCACACTGAGCCATTCAGCAATCACAGCGCAGAGTAGCAACGCAAAAGTTCATTTGGAAAAATCACTAGAATTTCACCTTCGGCCATTCTATGTATTGATTTACAGCCATTTATTACGTATACCTGAACCCAATAATATTTCGTAAATGGATGTGCACAGTGTAGAGCGGTAGGAAATCTGTCAAATAATTTGTACTTGCGCAAACACACATTTTAAACATGACATCATGATTGATTACCATATTTTCCCTAGATATTAGTGAAAGAAACATGGCATCGTAAACTAAGTCAACTGGTCTTAGCAGTGTTAAAACTATGTCTAAAAGATTGGTAAAGCTGTGGCAGTAAACTGCAATGAAATTTACTAATCTCAGTGATGTCATATGAAAGCCTTGTTCAGTTACTGATAGAGAAATATGTTGCTAGGTTTCCGCGAAAAGAAGAACTGGGCTTATAATAACCTTTGTCGTGGCCCTGGAAAAAACGAGTGCGTATATTGAGGCAAGTATGTCAAAATCTTTATACCTGATTTCTAGTTTGTTATGCTTCTAATAAATGTGGATGAATTCGTTAAACGCAACTTTTTGAATCGTTGGTTAATATCAATGTGAATTTATGCAGCTTCATAGTAAAACGCAAAGGCATCTATAGTAGTTGTTTGTACTCGAAACCCACTTAACTGAGAATACTTTGTGTGCTGGCTACCTAAACTTGCGGCATGAATTATGACCAGATTATTCCATAATTACAGTAAATAATGAACACTATGATGTAATAATACGGATCAAGCTTTATAATCACTTAAGTACCTAATGTTGAAAAAATTAAGAATTAATGAGCGTTAAAAGTGTATTAAATGTGTTATCCTGCAGCACTGAAATTTGCATTGGTTATTTTTCTCATGTATATATATGCCATATATATATACCATACTTGTATTTTCCCTGTTAGAATTTTAAATAATGAAGCTGGTCTAAGTGGATTTCAATGACCATTCGCAACGGCCTACTGTTTAAAAAGCAAAACGTTTGTTCTTTATTTAATCTGTATTGTTTACGCATTGTATCACGAAAAGCTTGCTATCCGAGTTAAAATATGAAAGACTCTTTCAAATACATTACCTACATAAGCTGAAATACAATTTGTCGAAGTCAATCAATAGCATACCCCCAGCCATTTCACTTCATCAACCTGCAATCTGAAGATCAAAGTGAAATCCTGCTTCTAAGAGTTACTTATTTAGAGCTTTCTATCTGACGATTAAGCTTATTCGGCGTTATTTTCTGGACTTCAAATCTTGGCGAAGCAGGGCATTCAGTTTCAATTACCTTTCGTTTTTACGTATTCAAATGGCGTTCTACCTTAAACTCTGGTCCCTTTCCAGACTGAAACCAGTGTTTTAGATAGTCTTGGTTGGACGGTCTAGAAATGAATACAGTCGATGCAATGGTACATTATCAACACCTCTTTGACAGTTTTTGGTGAAAACATATGTGCCAGGTTATGGATAGCCACACCTTTTATTAACTTATTGGTATATATCGCAAATGATGCACACTGGCGGAGCGCTAAACTATAAATACTTTTATAAGCTCAGATTAAATAGCTTGACAGATGTGGGTGAAACATAATTGATCATCTTCTTTGCTACACGGAAGAAATAAATCTGACACCCCTTAAAAATGCGTAAAATTTGCAATGTCGCTGCATTTGTCCCCTATACATTTGTGTTACCGAACTTTAAACGACGATATCATCCGGTTCGCATTTGGTAGTTTGATTTTGTGTGGTACTGAGGTGCGATCAAACCATATTAACTACAATTTGCATCTTAACGGAGCTAATTGTACGCAAAGTGTCAGCTCCAGAAAATGTCCTGCGTCCAAATAAATTTACCACTTGTACCTTGTAGAGTATATTTTAGGACTGGAAAGCAAGAGAATGAACGAACTGATAACCTAGTGAGGTATCTGAAGCTTTTATCTCCGAATGAGAATTTTAGGAAGACACTGACTAATGTCCGCATATTAGCGAGTTGCATGCGAATATACGTAATTAGCATCATGAATGTCTGGTACAGTTTGTAGACCATGTATACCCAAAACGTACACCGAAGAACACACTTGTTCCAACACACGTCTATTTAAAAAGCAAAGCAAGTAAAATAAGGCTGGAAGTTGCAATCATTTCCTATTTTCTCCTCTGTAACACCCGGTATTCGTGCTGCACTTCAGGCTCGTCTAGTCGCACATAATGTTAATCATATCTATGTATATCGGTTTTTGTTGGTGGTACTGAGGTGACAATAGAAATGTACGCATCCAGCAGGCTTCGTTCTCTTTGCATGCGTTTCGTGTTGTGTTAGATAACTAACTGTTTTGATTTACTGAGACCAAATTTTTGTCAGTTAGCTGGCCTGCTAACATGGCAGAACCATTGTGAATTAGGTGTTCTTTTACATACATGGGGTAAGGACTGTGTTTTGGTGGTCTCCGTTTCACCATATCATAAAAGTTAGGTGTTACTTGACCCGTAAATCATACGTAGTGTACGTGCGGCATCCAAATGATGTTTCTCACAAGCTGACGGGCGATTTACGATCTTGAAATGTGTGACAAATAATTAGCATTCAATGCAATGGATGAGGTCATTTCCCCTGCTGCTTTCCTCCCCCACTTCGGAACATACATCGCGATCCTCATCTGTAGTTAGCGCTCTGTCATATCCAGCTAGTCTGTCTTACAAATACGTATGAATTGGTAAAAGGTTTGTGGACGTCCGGACAGAGGTACTAGTGGCTTAATCAACAGAGTAGGGATGCGAGTCGTTGTGTACCCAGAAGTACGTGCGCACAACTTCGGATTTCGAAAGTTGTCGAATGACTTAGCTTAGATCATTCCCTTAGACAGTAGACGCAACGTTACTTACTATTTCGGTACTTTGAGTGATTGCTGTTCTGCTAATTTATTGATAAAGGGCGCAAAGAAAGCAAGTATTTATCCAATATCTGTCAAGTTGGTGGTGAGCTGCTCGGGATTCTCTGGAGTGCATACTTTTCTCGCTCTATTAAGCTGAGTTCGCACCAGGCCTAATTTTTATAGCTTTTGAATAGACTGATCTGCGTATTGAGAATTTGTCAGTGCGTTCTATTAATGTCTAAGCAAGATGAACCGTCAGTATGTTCTTTTACGGTTTGTAACGTGATGTTTTGGTGCACGTTATTTTGTTTGTTACTCAGTTGCGTTCAATGTATCTCTTGATTACAAATGAGCAGGATTTTTTCCATATGCAACAAGAAAAACGACTTAGTTAATTTCAATCCCAGCTGAAGTTGCAAAGTGAACAACGAAAATATATGCGTGGACTAAGTATTGCGACACCATTCACTTGTCGACGGCTTTGTAGTTGAAAATAAGATTATACATAGAGTTGCACAGTAGAAGCAGACATTGCAATTTAGAGAGTTAAAGGCCTATTTTCAACTGAGTTTTAGTCAAATATTTACTTATAGCGCTTGCCTTTTAAAAGTATGCTGTTCAGAGTTCACATTAATTCGAATTTCTTTCAAACTGTAATCAATCATGATTTCCTGACAAGTTTATGTATGCTGACTAATCATTTGGCCCGTTTGATTTGCCTCGTATTTCTGATTGCTGTTTGGAGCACATCGGAGGACTAGTGCTCATGTACTCAACGATGCAATGTTTTTCATCCAAAAAAAACGTTTAACGACGGAACTAGTAAGTAATGATTTTCGGGTGTAGTTTAACATTATTGTCCTGATCTAGCGCGGAAAATGCATTGCCCTTAATCGGTATGGCAAATAAATGATTCTTTTACAGAGAATATGTAAATGCAAAATGAGCCCACGTAAACTGCAAAATCATGATGCTAAAATAGGAAACCTGTTGAATAAGCAACTATTTGCTTAGTGGAACCAAGGCTAAGCAGGTGAATTGGTACCTGTGTTCAGATCTCCAGCCACAAACTTAGGATTATATTGAAAAATCTTGTCAAGAAATGAATACTTTGTACAATAGCTGGTAAAAAATGAAGCTTTTAACCTCGCTTATTTTACTGCACCGCTATGTATTGTTTAAACAACCATCAAGCCAACGTAGCAAGTGATATATCCGTAAACTTCGGTGGGGGATAATCACTATAAAATAGGTATCTTGAAACGTCTTACACTGATATTATTCGACTTCGTAGCACCCTATCACTAACATCTTTCCTTAATAACGTTGAGTGTGTTGCTTTGAAGTGCCGAAAAACTTTGTTACGGACGAACACGTCAACTGCGCAGGTTAGGTCATGCAATGTAGGATGCAAATGTATCTTGCGTATGTTTTATCTTGGTCAAACGATTTTCGCTTGTGTAATTAGGCCGAAATTTAAAAATTTAAACGATTCTCTTTGTAACGAAATCTTTCCCTATGCTTTTAAGCAAATACGTGGTCCATACATTATTTACAAAACTGCTTATGCTACCCAACTATATTTTGCAGCGTGAGTGTATTTAGATAATTTGGCTCTTTTCTTTTATCTAGAAGGGACCATCTTTTAGAGAAGAACCATCAAATCGTGCAATAAATTATCCTAACTACTTCTCAACTGTCCTCGAAAATATTCTGTTTTTGTTATTTGAGTTATGGAAAATACACCTTTTAAAGAGAATTCTAGCTATGTCATAAACAAAAGCCAATAAAATGACATAAATTTGCTCAAATCCTTTAAATATTTTAAAGCACATTTAAATGAAATATTTGAGGGTAGGGAACGGGGCAGCAAAGCTTTCCTTTTACTTGAAGTACACAGTGCAATACTTGTTCCCATGACAGCAAGTTATCAAATATGAACAAGCCAAAATGCACCAAATTGTTGCCCGCGTTATGTTTGCCACAGGTGCAACACAAGTGGCACTACCTGTTTTGCGGAGTATATATGACCTATTACTCTTATATTAAACACATACATACATATGTATATATGTGGTGCAATTTCAGCCTAGCTGGCACTGTCATACCATAGACGATTAAATAAACATCATTGACCAATTCACATGATGAAGTGTGATCAGTAGATCAAACCTGCGGAATTGACCAAATATTGAAACAATGAGTTCCCCAATGGTAGTTGTTTTGGCACTAAATCCTGGGGAAACTTACTAGGATATGCATAAACTGTCACCTAATACTAGGCGACGTAGTTCTTTGACCAGCGTAATGGCCACTCATCGCCGGATACTCTTTCCTTGGAGGAGCTCTCGTAACAGTCGTTTCGACACCACGGGATGATCGATCGGCTAACTGTCCGAACCGGCTGCGAGCTATGCGTGCCCGCGATGAAACAAAGGTAATTAAATTCAGAAAACTGGGCTCATGACCACGAAGCGTTAGCTGATCGAGGATTTCGGCCTATTTGTACTGCAGGGGCTTCGGTAGGGCACGGACTATCTCTTCTAGGGTGATGGAGGAGTCTATATCTGCCTCATAGTTCATTTGTTTCAATGTGATGTGGCAGTTGTCCATCTTAATGGCCAATTCAGACAGGGCATCTGCGTTGTTGGGAATGGACTTCGCGCCTTGAAGTAGGCCTTCTATCGATGCCCTAGTAATGTAGTGTGCTTGCCCGAAGAGGTCTCGAAAGATATGTCAAGCTCTTTCATAATACTTATCGGGCGGCAGCATTACGCAGTTGCCAATAGTCAGTCTAGCTCGTCCTTTACAGTAATGATTGAGGGAGAGCAGACGTCTTCCGTCTTCTACCACCTTGCTCTCCACATAGAACTCAAACTGCTTGACAAATCCCCAGTAGTAAGCTGGGTGCCCATCGAACTAAGCCATCTCTACTTTGGGGATATCAGCTTCCGCAATAAGTGGGACAAGAGCGGACGCTATAGCGTTTCCCAACGTGGCAGTGGGGGGGTCAATCGGCAAATTGTCATAACAACCGGCGGATGGTTGATTCGCAGCCACCGCAGCACATTCCGTGACAAACTCGTCAACTCTGTTTGACGAATAAATAGGGAGTGCGGGCAGGTATACATCGCCTTGTTCGTCTTCCAGCAAGGCTCTACGATGGGCGAATTCGACCTCCTGTCTAGCCTTCAACAGTACGCTGTTTGCTAAGTTCCTGCTCCCTAGTTTCTTGTTCTAGCTCCTCCTTGAGCTGCTTTTCTTTCAACGCTGCAAGCAGGAGCTTTGAGCGCGTACTGCTAACTGAAATTCTATAGCTAACCCGAGAGCCAGAGTGAAAGACAGCAACAAGAGGGATCTGCCTTGACTTGGATGAGTCCTTTGTCCGGCTGGATGCGCAGGTGACTGGCATTGCGAAGAGGAACCAATTTGGCACTTCCGGATACGAGTACCACTAAACCGAGGGATTCAATTAGGCAATCCGTCGAAGCGAGAACCAAATTGGGATTGCTGTACACCAATGAAGAACAGCATAGTGTTCAGGAGACGTATAGTGCAAATTGTAACTATACATACAATTTCAAATTTTTATGTGATTTAATTTATCAGAATTTAGCGATGTCATATTATGGTTTAATTTTTCATCATGATGGTATGCTATCGTCACTCATGTCTTTGTGGCATTAACCGATGTCAATAAGTGGTGATGGGTAACATTACCTTTCAGTACGAAAACCGCAAAATTTGCTAGTGCTATTTATATTAGACATTAATGTGCTGGATAATGGAAGTGAAACCTTTTAACGCAGTAGGGAAATACAATAAAACCTTAGGCCACCAAGTACTGTTTGAGTAGAACCGCAAAATAAAAAAGTTTGTTTAACTGGTGAACAAGCAATCAATTAAAACATGTGCGGCCAATAAAATTGCTGTCGTTTTGCTATATATTATCCCCAACACATTAACGTCAAACATGGAAAAGTCTAATGAATCCATAAGGACGACCTTTTAGCTGTTGCAAAAAGAACGTACTGCAAGACGAAGCACTCTTACATACATTTGTTGAATTGGAATGCGAAAGCATCGAACAATAAAGTCTTAAAAAGCGAAAAGTAGATTTTACTAAGCAGTTGGAGGATTTTAATTTTTATGTATCCGTCACAGGAGATCACAAGCAATATAGCACAGCCTAGCCCGGACAAGCATTTAATGTGTAGTCCTATTGGTGCTCGTCATTGTTGCGCATTCTCTCCGTCAGCTCTTGGGATCAACCCCATGACCGCCAAAAGCAGATAACAACCACCCAGCAGCTTAAGCCAATGAACCATAAAGGACGTCGGTTGGAGTATATAATTCGCAAGCAAACTGGGATATTGCACGACCTATTTCCCACTGTCACGCATGTTACCACCTTAGCAGATGACAATGGCTAGCCTCCAAACTCTTGACTTCCTCTACATCCATAACATATGGAAGTCGAAGTGACCACATTTAACCCTACTAATGATTGAGAGGAAATAATATTTAAAACCTTTAAGATTTGACGTTAAAATCCTCTAACAAGTTAATAAGATAGATTGTGGCCTCTCATAGTTTCAAGTGCTATAGGCGTAGTGCCTAGTAAGAGGAATTTAAGACCTCCGGAGTTTAGTCACCATCACGTGCTAAGGCAGTAACCGGCGTGGCAGTGAAAGATAGGTCAACCATTCTCACAGTTTTCGTGCAAATTATATAGCTTAGCCGAAGTCCACATAGCTCAGTGGCTTAAGACGCCAGCTAGTTGACATTTTGCCTCTAGCGGTCATGAGTTTGGTCCCCAGTAGTGGAGCGAGCGAATGCGCGCCACTGACGAGCCCCAATAGGGAGAAACGTGTCTGGTGCTTTTCCGAGCTAGGCTGTGCTATTTAGTTTGTGAGGTCCTGGGATAAAAACTTTAAAATTAACATCATCCTACTCAATAGTAATGAAAATATGGCCTCCGTTAGTTTTAAATGTTATGGACGTATAGTATAGTATGAGGCAGCCAAGACCTTTGGAGGCTAACCACTGTTATCTGATAAGGTAGTAAGCTGCGTGGCATTGAAATATAGGCCGTGCTATTTCACATTTTGCTTTCAAACTATTAGCCCAGCAGAATTTTCCTGTGGCTCAGTGGCTTAAGCTGCTAAGTGGTTGTCATCTCTCTCTAAGTGTCATGGGTTCCATCCCCAGTAATGGAACGAAGGACTGCACTAATAAAGAACCCAAAAGTGCAAACGCGCTTGTGGTAAATGAGGAATAGCATTGGTGCTATGTAGCTTGTATGCTCCATTGACGAAAATAATTAGAAGCGGAAATTTTAGTGAAGTAAAGCTTGTACATTACAATCTACATGTACACCAAAGTCGCACGTTAGCGGTATAAGAGCTGTTTGTGCAGCAATTTAGCCATGAAGCTGGTAACGGGACTAACTTTAAAACTTTAGTTTTTTGAAGCTAGAAAAACACAAACGGAGATGATTTTTATCGGTAAAAGTTATTTCAATTGGGCAATGCCTAATTCGTAGGGAACGTGCTACATGAGCCAACCTCGCTTTATGTGTGAGAAGCACATCAATGTAAAAGATAGTTCTCTATTTTATTATTTATAAACGTTTATGATTGTATTTAGGATATTAGAATAAAATAGTAAATAACCGCAAATGCAACGATGGCTTAAAGAGAAGTGTATTAGTTAGACCATTCCAATATGTGCTGAAATATGGGAACACAAGTGTTGACTTCCTGAAAGGTCAGAATTTGCAGACAATTTCAAGAAGTTAAGTATACTTTTGTACGATTATGTTTTGACTGCTTATATTAAGTACCTGCTAGACAAAATGATAAGAGAAAACGGACTAGAGGCTAAAATTGCTAACCTAAAATTTCGTTTCCGCTTTTATTTTATGTGGCGCTTCGAGTTCCGCTTGGTCAAACTATACCATATTATGCTTGAATGCAGAGAACAAAAACAGACCCAAATGCAGTGTTTCATCAGAAGTTCCTTGAATGTGCAGACTGCTAAATTAGCATAGCCGTGTGACACGATTTTCGAGAAAAGTTATTGCGGATCAGTAAGACGGATTCGTTCCAATATCGGTCACATTGACGTTTCAAGTAAGGCTTTAAAGGTGATCGAATTGGTAATCTATAAGTGTACTAACTGATAAATTCATTGTGCATCCTTATGCATGCCATTAACTCCACCAGAGAAAGCGCTTTTTACTTATGAACATCGCAATCATACAGAACAAAACCAAAATAAATTATCAAGCTCCTTAAGATGCATAAGTTGGCTTTCTTTGCGTAACACTACTGCATTACTGGTTTTTGAAAAATATATCAATTTGTGCTAACAAATGTGCATTAAGATATTTAGCTTCTAGAGCTCAGCAGCGGAAGCATTTCACTAGGGTTTTACTGAGTTCTATATGGAACAATCGCGTAGAATACTTTGACAATGGAAAATATTAAACGTTTAGTTAATAGCATGTACTGGTTATCTTAATGCGAATGAAAGGTTAAGCCCTGCCCAGTCTATTATACTAAGGATTATACATGCATTTTGAGCAACAGCGTTGTGTGCTTTATGGTTAATAATGTTGTAGGGAAATGGATCTTATTAGTATAGAATTATCTACATTGTAATATGCTGCTACAAAGGCATTAAACAATCATGTTCATATAAATTATTGTCCAAATAATACTAATAATAATAACTTTCCTTACGTCCTTGCAAATAGTATCCTAATGAATACGGCGCATTATTAATATGTATGCTAAGATATGTTTTGGAAGTTCAAATGTCCAGTTGGCTAATGTGTCTTAGAAAAGCATCAATTTTTAGGTATATATAGATATACTTATATAGATGATCTCAGCAGTTGGTTGTTTACATAAGTTGACTAGCAAATGCGAAGCCGTTAGGAAGAACATCCGCCACAACAATTCACTAATATAAAGTTTATGATCATCCGGGAAATTTCGACAAAGCCAGCAAGTGCGTACTGAAAGTAATGCTGAGCTGCTCCATGTTTTGTATGATATATTAGGGGATGTATTTTAATCTTACTCTATGTCAATTCTTGGAACTACATCCAAAGATTTGCTAATGAGTCTCTAATATTGTGGCTACGCGCAAGCTAGTTTTAATTTGTCTATGCCATGTGGGACGCTAAATTTTATTTAGAAAATGGCTAAGGGACACTGGCTAGTCCCAGTTCGTCAGAATGCCAATAATTTTTAACATGAAGAAGAAAGGCCACAAGGATGCATGGAAGCGATTGAAAACTCTTAGAAGAATATAGTATGCATGTCACTTATAAATAACTACGTAATAATTTACAAGCGGGATTTATATTTTGATGCTTCCAAACATAAAGTTCCTAACTGCAGATACGTTAACCCCATAAATGTATGAAAATTAACCATGTCAAGCCAAACACGTGTAAATTGTTTCATTGTCCTGGTTATTCAATAGCGCTATATAAAACTTGCTATTAAATTTGAGTACCAGCAAATACGCTACAAGGCCAATCAAGATAAGTAGGAATATTATCGTTTCTCTATAGCAGCTTATAATTTAAGCGTACGTTTGGTCTGCCAAAAACAAACACAATAATAACAATATGATTTTGTACTAGTTTTTACAAGTTTGTTAATCATTTGCCAAGGAAGGAAAGTGTATTGGTTGATGCGTTGCATAACATAAACCTGATTAACACTTTTTTATTTTGTAAGCTAAAAATAACATTACAAAATACCATGAAACTGACAGTCGACATAGAAATACCGACATATAAAGACGATGCTTTAATAACCTGTGAACATTTATATGATTCTGAGACTTTTTCATGGAAAAGAAGTACGTCAAGTGAAAATGACTAAAAGCTGAGATGAACGGCTAAAACGCAGATTGCTTGTATTTATTTGATTTGATTAATTAGCATTTATTAATATAAACGTTTATGATATTGAATACAACTCAGAAAATTTGAATCAATGGACCCGTTATGTATTACATGCACCTAAATAAATGTTAAACGTTAAAAACGAAATAAGATCAGTGGCTTGCGGTGACCGCTGTTCATAAAATTCTTCCTTTCAGCGTTGATTGAGTTTAGATGTTTTAATAATGAAAGTGTCTACGTTTATTTATGTGAGGTACAAAGTGTGTGGCAAGATAAATATTAGGCAATGCTTTTAGCATTTTTCCAAAGAGACACAAGATAGTGCCTTTTTGGAAACACTGTACATCCAAAACCTGCAGTCGTTCCTTTGTAATTTTCGCATAATTGCACCATCAAGTTAACTTTTCTCTTTTTGAATTATTTTTAATTAAAGAGTTGCGGCCGGAAGCATGTCATTACATATATACTGACTAATGCAATTAGTTGTTTCATGCATGCATTCAAATAGTCCTGAATTCTGGCCTAAATATTATTTATATTTAAGGAAAATGGGTTCATTTTCAAAACAGAAAATATATTGCAAATAAACGGTTACACCACTTGTGGTTGATGATCTTAGTCATTTATCTGCTCGCATATTTAAAACTTCGGAAAAAGGTGTATGTTACTATAAAAAGATCAATTTGGCATTTGCTCTAAGCTTTAAGTTATATATTACTGCAATGAATAAATTTGTTTAGTGGCCTGCGGATATAATTTAAACAGCACCTAAACTTGTTGCTGAAACATGGTAGTTTGGTCTCTGTGTCGATAATTGAGCAATCTTCTTCAGATGCATATTTTCAGCAGAGATAATTAAAACCAAACACGAAATATCAGCTTGAAGAAATGCATGCTTACAGGTGAATGACGAGCGAACTTTCATTGCCAACTCTAGGAAGCCATGCACTTTTAGCGGTACATTTTACCAAGCTAGATAATTTAATTTCACTAAACTCCATAATCGAGCACACTACGCTATATACACCGAACGTATTACGGAATCGTGAAGGCAACCATGGAGTTTTTATTGCTTAGTAAAGTCATTTTCAAACACATGCTTAATGTCACGTGTAGGTTTTACTACAGACTTGTAATATGGAAGGTGCTATGAAATAGTTGCAAGTATACTCCTAATCAACATCTCAGCGTTGTTATTGTGGAATATGGGTACTGAGTCGATTACTTGGGCACTAGTTAACTTTGGTTCCTTAACGGTGAGCGATCTTATGTTTTATGCGCACTACGTTGAGCTGGCAAAAGTTAAACTACATGCACCGGCTACTTTGGTAACCACCGCATCTCCGGACGACATGAGTCCGTAGCACACAGTACATATATATATATATATATATATATTCATAATAGGTGCTACCCCACCGCTTTTGAAAATATGTATTCTCATCAATTAGAGTTTGTCGACATCCGTATTACTAGTTCTGTATCCATTGATCGAAACTATCGGGGTTTACTTCAATGCGGAACACGATCTGTATTGACAGTGCGCTTCACATGAGTGTACCAAAAATATCCCATTAATGCAGTCTATTTAATTTACTGCAAAATATCACTTCGTTACCTGGTATGGTACGTTAACCAACCATTAAACACCGGTTACTTGATCCAGGCGGCTTAAATCAACGTTGGGGCGGTGTCAGCAGCAGTTTAACTCGCATGTATACTTGGACACTTTTTGACATAACATCGGCTTCCAAAAAGGGCTTAAGGTTTTTGCATACCTCCTAAAACGTGTGGCCTTTATTAATAGATATTTAGTAAAACACACGTGATCAGTAGAAAGGAACTTTATGTCAGCGCCAACTTCCTCCTTCAAATGTACTTCGCTCTTTCTTCGTTGTCATCTCGGATAATACAAATATACTGCGCGGACAGAAAAATAGGACTTACCTCCGACATCAAACATTAAAATGTAGGCGAAATACTTTGCTAGTGTTGATTTTAGTGCTAACCTATCCAATGTTAAACTTAGTTTTTGGAAAATTCTGGGTCAGACGGAGCATTGGGTCCTAGGTTGGACATTTTAACTTGACACCATGAGCAATTAAGAAACGGATTGCAATAAAGGCGTTCAAAAAGTGTAGAAGTATTGGTAACGTATTACTATTTTTCAACAAGGCTATAAAGAAATAATAAGTATTCCTAGGTGAGCGTTTGTCTTGTCCAGCTTTTAGATGCACAAGCAACTTTCTTGAAACATTATATTTGCTTACTGAAGACTTATTATCTCATAATGCATACCGCTTTTGCATAGTTGGCACTTATCTTAGTAACAAGGTATTTTCTTCAGTTTGCTTTTACCTCTGCCAGGGAAGACCGTGAAAATATGTACTGCGTAAAAAATAATGACTTCGTGTTATGTGGGACACTTCGTAACGTATACCACATGTAGACGATGGCAGTTAGTTATACTAAATAAATGCAAATTTGGGTACCAAAAATTATTTTCTCTACAGTATGTCAGCTTAGGTAATTAAGCTGGGGTGTACGATAGCTTTGGTTCAGTTGCGCCCATAATCTCCCAATGTTTTGCCATAGCATGAGATGTCGTGCATTTCGTAAACAAACCCATCACGCTGTCCACGACTTAGTTAAAATTCAAGTTCGAATCATTGCCGTAGTCCGCAGTGTATATTAACCTTTACATGGTGCGAAATGTTACACTCTATTTTACGAATTGTAAGGCTGCTCAATGCTAGTTTTTCTGGACGGTCCGCGCCATCTTTCATCTGCACATTTAAGACGACTAATATTGCGGCCAGTAATCCCAGGGACAGATATCAAAAACCACGGTCGTGTTTGGGGATTAAGAAAACATGATGTGTTTACCTTATCGAGGTGTTTGTAATTATTCTCCGCGAATGCATGCTAGGATCTCCATGTGCATTAGTTGGCCGTAGGCAGAGCATTGATTGAGTCAATGAGAGGATAACATGCGTCCATAAATTTTCGCTGTAGCCATCATCCTAGTATTTATTTATGACGCGAAGTTGCGCCTTAAGGGATCACCCCTTTTAACAAAAGTAAGTTATTATGGTCAACAATGGTGACGTGTTTGCTTACATAACCTAATCGTTTTCTAAATATTAACTTTTTGTTCGTTTACTTTCCAAGGGGTTGTAAATAAACGACAGAATCCTAGATGGCATAGATCTTTATACACGTACTGCAAGTTTAGATTTGAAATACCATTAGTTCTTCTCGCTTAACGTAGCACCATAAATACCCACGTACCATCTATTTAACACTACGAATGTAAACAGTAATTGCTAATGATAGGCAGGAACAATAGGTACTTCATCAGATAATTGCTTTTATCCAAATTGTACTTATTGCATTGAGCTCAAGCATTCTATTTGTTATTACTTCACTTCTTATAAGCATGTTTTTGAATAGACAGATTTGTCTCCGGCCACAATCACTATCTTAGAGCTATGCAAGACGTTTCCCAAGGAATTTAAACAATCTTCTTGATATGGGTGAATAATTCTTCATCAAGTATGGTTATGGTTTTTCGCGGGGTTGATGAGTTGCATACCTGTTAATAGACGCCTTTTCTTACAGTTCCAATCAAATATATGCCGTGCGTGAGCGTTTACTTTCCATAAAACCCGGGGCGTTTTCATCGGACAGCTGATTTATAATATAACGTTTGCGTTTATTTATTGCGTACTTACAAGCTAAATTTGAAAACACAATACTCCAACTACAAGCGGATGTGCTGTAGTATTGTGACTGCTAGAAGGTACGCCTAACGCATGCCGGGGGTAACCCGTTGTTACGTTCTCAGATCTCTGTCCTTCAGGGAAAATTGGTCTATTCGACGAAGCAGGCTCAGCAAATATGACAGCATTTTTATGTCGTAGAAGCCTTGATGTAAATAACTAGATCAATTTGATAACTAACTGTACTTCTGCATACATGAGAATCTTCCTTTGATTCATTCAAGCACACTCTAGCGCTGCCAAATTTGAAGAAATCTGAGTGTATGTGAAGATGCGCAGGCGCCCATACAGCGTAATGTTCGCTTGTTGCATGTTAACTGTTTGCTTCGACATGTTAATTCCTACAGTTATTTTGTTTGCATAGTCCCAGCACATCCATTCTGGATCAGCCACATCGATGCCACTAAAGACTCTGTACACTCTTCCGATCCGCATAGCATTTGCTGTTCCGTCGTGACTGCGACTCAAACTGTCGTACAGGTTGCATCAGATTTATATTCTCGTTCCCGTTGTCGCCTCAGCTGCACCCAGTTCCTACGGAATTCATTAGGCTTTTACTAAACTTCGCAATCTCCACACCTTCCATCTCTCGTTGATATGCGGTATTGATTACTTCCAGACTTTTCCTTTACTAGTAGCTTTGGTAATGGTGATTATGTTTCTGATCGGCCAACCGTTTGCTTACGTTCCTTTGCCGTCGCTCCTGTAACGACATGCCTGGATTTTAAAAGTTCAGCCGACGCAGGAATTATGATTCTTGTCACTCTGAAATGTAGACATAGTACCTGAGTGAGAGCTTTGTTGGAGGATTGCTTGCTGGGATTTTTCAGCAGCATCCGATATGGATGCGCATGGGTGGGTTAAGTCCTCGACAAAAGCGCTTGGTTTCGTTGATCGCTTCCCTCGCTTTTTTATTACAAAAGCTGTGATTTGGGGTAGTTTGTCAATGCGAGAATTGCCAATTTTTGCTGAAGTTATGGTACGCGACATTTGTAAAATTGCCGGCCGTTGTCGAAGAGCATGTCCTTCGATATTCGATGTCTGCTAAACTGAGACCGATGAGTGGATCCATCTCGAAATAGTAACAGTGGTAGTCCATTGTGATTAAATATTATTTCCTGTTATCACAGAACATTATTTATTACTATCCTTGGTGGTCAATCTGGTATGCAACGTAGCATCATTGGTTCTCCAGCTTGCAAGAATCATGGGACCGGCATGCTGAAAAACTTGATACTTTACCTCCAATTTGTCATATCATCGAGTCAGAACATCCGTTCGTGTGCTCTGCTAATGTTGCAGTAAACATCAAAATGCGCTTTCTCAGCGATTTATAATATCTCTTCGAAAAGCGAAGGTGGGATTAAAACTCGAGTTCAATTAAAATTAGAAATCATCACACACCATGAGTTTATCCAGAAATTTGAAGAATGGTGTCAATGGCGTCGGCACTTTATCCTTAGTATCTGGCCATTCACACACAAATCACGTTTTGCAACGAACTGCATTTTCTGGTGATCTCCGTATGACAACTAATGCGATGCAGCCAATCCTGCTATGCTTCCTTTTACTGTTCTACTGTTTGTAAGTTAGACGCTAGATGATTTGAAGTTCTTTTAAATACATATACGTACTTGTAGTTTTAAAATGCAGCTCAGTCCCTCTATTGTCCTTTCTTCACAATGAAATAAGTAATTGCGTAAACTAATATATAAATATAAAATGAGTTTAGCTTGGTAAATACTTTGGAAAACAGTTTACCTCTTGAACAGTCAAGCCGTTTTCCATTGAGAGTAAATAACTGCTGATATTTAGCGTGAAACGAACGCGGAATTATGAGATTTCTGATGGAAATGCTTATAAAATAAAACTGCATACAATTTTTTGAAACGCTGGTAGCTTGGGTTGGTTGCTCACCTTTGATCGCCCCTACGAGCTTGTTAAATTGATTGCACACTTTCCACACCATGCGAATTGACATCTTCAGTGCGGTGATGAACAGGATGGAACACAGCATATCACTGGACTGAAGGTGCCACCTCGCATGTTGGTAAAACTTATGCAATTGCTTTATCAAGCTTGGAGTAACAATCAACTGGTGATAAAACCGCTTATGTGTACGACATCTTAAATGTTGCACACGAGGTCAAATTTTGTTAAGTCTCTGAGCGTTATGGATAGCCTTAACATGGACATACCGTCATTGTGGACAAACATGAGCAAGAAAATTTTATCGTAGACAGATTTGGGGTTTTTTACTTGGATACAGTTTTAGATTCTCCAGCATAACAAGCTCTTGGAATTATTTATATTTTACCAATTTTGCAATATACGTTTAGTGGTTACTTATAAAAGAAAAGTGCATACACAAAAGAATTAAATAAACATTTCCCTATATGGTGCAAGTATACAAGTCCCTAATTCAACTGGGTAAATTATATTTAATACCTATGGCAGAAAAGATGTTCAGTGTAACACACAATATCATCTGTTACGTGTGACATGCAAAAATATTAGATCACTATATCAATTATTTATTTTCCTGATATGTTCAATTTTATTCGATGAAATCAAATAAATATTTTCAGTTACAAACGTTTTCGAGAAAGCTACATGTGTCTCGGTTCTAATGTAGTAGCATTTGCTAAGATGCCATCACGGGTATGATGCCTTAGTGGTATTCTCGAAACGGGTTTCGTTTTCCCAAGCACAACCTCTGCTTTATCGTTAGGCGCACGCCCATCCTGAAACGGATATTTCTAGGCAGTGTATACTACCGCTTCGAAAAATGTAACGTTTTTAATGCTTTACTTCACAAAGTAGCGAATGGAAATATTCTTACTTGAAAGGATTTTAAAAATATAGACAGTTGCATCTGCTTAGTAAAACGGATTTAATAAATGTAGTTTAACATAGTAAAGTATATCCCAAATAAATGAAGACTACTCTACAAACATTGTAGACGTATCCAGTCTAAAAGTAGCTATCTTCATTTAACGACAGCATTTGTTAAATACATATGGGAGAATTGTTAATATATGAATCTTGCTTTTGAGTTCATCAACTTAAACAGCAAACGTCTTATTAGTAAGTGCTCACCTAAAGGATTATCAAATACACTCACCTTAAGAAAGAAGCGTTCGTTGGACAGGCAAATGAAAACAAGAAAGCGCTCTTGCGATTTAACTAGTTTGATGTTCTTAGCTAGATTCCGAGATAAATAGGACCAATTGGGGTAAATGCATATAAAAGTAACGACAGTCAATATATGTTAAGATAAAATATGAGGCAGGTTCTGTGAAACCATTTAGTGCAGCGGCTTATCCATGTTGGAAATTAACTAGGATTGTTTCTAAAATATGTCTCATATTACCTTAATCTTTTTAAATACTTTTGCCAAGTGTTTCATTTTTCAAGCATTGCTTATGAATGTATGGGCCATTTAATCAATTTTATGCAAGAAGCCCAATTTTAGAAGATATTTGTAATTTGGGTAATTACAACTACTTTTTCTACCCGATTTACTTTATATATGAACAGAGTTAATTTATACTTGAAGCGTGAATATAAGTGATAGGTAATTTGCCGAAATATTGTTATTAATTTTTATTTTACTTCTTACGCACATCGCGCTCTACATTAGTATTGTATGTTTGAGAAATGCATGATGGATAATTGTGGTTTTACACATACGTTTCGATAAAACTGCATCAGATTTAATGATCTAAATAGCAACGATTACGTGCGTTTAGCGTCAATTTGAGTTTAGCTGAGTTCTGGGTTATTTAACCAGTTTAATCGTTATCTCAGGTGAAGACTGTATAGGGCAATTAAGTAAAAACTTGATACAAAAGCGCTGGTTGCTTCTAATTAGGTAGCTCAGATGACAACTAAACGTTTTGTTAAAGTTGTCGATTGGCCAAAATATTATTGACGGGCACATGTATCGATAATGCACACATACAACTGACCGAGCAGTATAGCTTTGTCTTTTGGCGGAAGTTACTTGCGGATGCCTTACTTGTAGCTTTCAGCTAACGAGTGTAAGAATTTGAAGCCATCCTCAGGGGCTGTGTGGTCAATATCAGAGGGTTTTGTACATGATATCGCCGTTGTGGATCATTCTCCTCCTCGTGGAACCGGTTCAAGAAGTGTTTGAGAAATCTCCGCGATAGGCGCCTGAAGTACGACTCATGTATTGTGCTCCACAGTGTCCCGAGTACTGATGAACAAGCCCTGAAATGGTTTACCAGGGTACTGCATTTTTCATGGGTGTTGCAGAAGATGGCTTGTTGTGTAAATGTCAATCGGGTTTCAAATTAACCCTCCTCAATAGCGTCATCAATCGTCGAAATGGAGTATCAGCAGCCGAATGCGTTTTAAATGGCAAGTGTAGAGAAAACACAATTTACAGACAATGAAATTAGTTGCTTTGATTTATACTGTCTTAGACGATTCCAGATAAATTGTCTCGATTCTCATTCACTCGCAAGCCTTTAGTGGTTCTATACAATTGCTAGTTGAAGGTTCCTAGCGTGCATATACTATGCACATTGAAGGCTAGAAGTCAGACATGCCTTACTATTTACTATAACGGCATTGCGCTGCAGAACATCGTGTATTAAACGGCCCGTGTATGCTTTCTGTGCACCGTAATGCTAAGAGATCCGCCTTTTAGAGATAACGTCAACATCCAGAAAAGGCTGTCGTGTTCAATGCTTATCCTTGCTATTGTAATGGCGATAATCACTAGCGTCATTAAGAGCTGCAAATAAATGCGCCACATCCATTTCATCCACTTAACCTACGTACATTTCCGTCCCGTCGATGTGCATTCTGAATGGATCATGTTCTTATGTGCCAAAAGGACTTCGGATAGCACGGGCACCAAAGGAAATACCATGACGACTCCTTAATATGACGGCAAATCTTAGCAATAAGATGGGATGAAACTTTAGTGTGCACCGAATTCTTTATTCCTATAGCGAATATCCCGGAAACTTTGAGAGCATGGACAGTTGTCGAGCAAGTTCATACAGTACTCTACAACCACCAGTGGCAAAATCTATTTAAATAGCGACTGGGCGTCAAATAAGATTACTTTTTAGTTAGGTTAAGTTTGGCTGAGTTCTCAAAGAATTTAAAGCATCGCTCAAACTTTAAGTGCAAATAATATTCCGTAATAGTTCCAGCTTCTGCAAAATCCAATGGTTAATATATGTTTAGCAAAGCCCCACTAACGCAAAGGTTAGACGCAGTAGAGCATCTATTTTGCGGACTTTACGAGGAACACACAAGCTGCTAATTAGCAGCGTGAAATAAAATGAACAGCCATTTCCCGTACTATTTGTTTGTAACTTGGTGACGTGAAGGGTATTTCAGTTGAAACTATCCACTTTTTGTTGCACTGTAAAGCTGTGTTTGATAAACCAAGGATAATTTACTACGTTCAAGTACTCAAAGGTATTTTATTACTGTAATGGCCAGATGAGAATAACCGAAAAGAGATCTCTTCGCTATTTGGATTTTTTATTTTTACATGGGCATTATCCTTGGGTGACTAAAAAGGTTTACCAAAAATATTCATTGGTCGGACGAGCCCGAATTGCCTATATCAAGTTCCATTTCGTAGGCATTGTTTAGTGCATATAATTATGAAATGTTTGCTCTCAAATGAAATGCGTCGTTTTTCCATGAGTGATGTGGGTTGCCCGTGCGTTACATATCATACGGAGCTCAGGTGATAGCTAGCTCTTTGCTTAAAAAGTATATTGTAATTATAGGTTTGCAACGGAGAACAACCTAATTCAGTAATTGCAATGTTTAGCAATTTAGGCATTGTTACAAGTTCGCTATTTTCCTTAAAGCCATTTTTCATACCATAAAGGGTTTATTAAGTTTATAATTCTAAACTTCATGCCATCAAGCGTACCAAGCAGAGTTTATCTATTCAATTATGAAAGTATTTATTAACTAAGGACAGAAAAGTTCGAGCAAAATTTCAGTTCAATAAAATGCAACTTATGCTACCAAACAGCTGTATGTTACTTGCTTCTCAGACACAACTGCAGTATTCCTACCCATACATTACCTAATCGACCATAAAAGATACATCCTTTAAGCTTAAAAATAAATTAGATTCGTAGCGCAGATATTATTGCGCAAGATGAACGAGGGTGACTCTGAATGTACCCCTGGCAAGGAAAGATGTAGGTGCTAGCTCCTTCAGTTTTTGCATCAGATATTAAAACTAGGGTTTTAGATGAACCTGTCCAAAGATAGGCAGAGACAAGTACAAGCTTGGTCCAAGTGTCAATACCTATAGTTTCAATTGATTCAAATGTAGGCTAGATGGATTGTGCACATATCTTTCTGGATAAGGCGTCAACTTATGTTCAGGCGGAGTTGGTTCTAAGTGTTAAGCAGTTTAGCTTAGCAATTCTTGTATTGATTGCTTGAAAGCTTCGCGCTGCGCTGTTTCGGGCTCTTCTGTGATTAAACTGTAAAGCGAACATATACATTTTAACTCGTGGATTCGTGACTGAACATTTTCCTGGAAGTTATGAGCGTAGCGGTTGAGTAGTTTGGTTTTTGGAAACAACGAAGCCTGATTAGATTTATTGAAAAGATTTTTCTTTGTAACCTTTTGTTTTGACAATTACAAGAGTATGATTTCCGAGTTATAAAAAGCAAGCAACTCAAGGCGTTAAGGGACTTAAGTGAATATTTGAAGTTTAACGCTGTGCTTGTAGATGAAAAGAACAACAACAGATTTATACGGGAAAGTTTACAGCGTAATCGATGTTGAAAGTCGTATTGAAAAGCACTAAGGTTGGAATCCAAACGCCGAGTTATGTAACAGGAATTCTACGAAGATTGGATTTGCTTAAACATCCTTAGATAGCGTTACTGGCCATGGGCACAAGAGGGTACCAACATGCGTTATGTATAGTCTTATTGATTTACTTTACTTTATCTATCAATCTGTAAAATCTTACAACATCATGAGGGTTGAAGCAAAGATTATGACGTGTGAAGGCAGCGGCAACCCAGTCAGTAAGATTGGTAAATGCGATATGACGTTCGTTAGGGTTCTCTACAGATCTAAATGCTCGGTATAGTCAAAGCAACGCAAGTATTAGGTTGGCAATAACGTTATTGCTGTTTTCGATATTTACGTTTTAGTATCTGTAATTTTTCGTAATTTTTCATATTTACTTATGGGGAGGTTGATTTCGTTGTAGATTGTTTAACATTTAACTTTTCCTTCTTTCAACTACTACGGACAGCGTCTAGTTAAAGGCAGTCCAGCATAGAATCCAATCCCAGTCAACTGCAAAAGTATTAATTTAATTGGCAATGGAAGGCACGTCATGCTATATCCCGCCTTGCATACAGATTAGTTAGCACAGCCAACGCTCCCATGGCTTAGTGGCTTAAGCTGCTGGCTACTTGGCACCTGCGTCTAGAGGTCATGGGTACGAGCCGAAGCAAGGTATGGTCAGAATGCGCACCACTGCCTAGCCAGAGTGGGGTGAGACGCGTCTGATGCTTTTCCGGAATGTGGTTGAATTATGCAAATTGTGAGCCGTTGGGACTAATAATTAAAAAACTTATAATTTACTTTGAACTGTTCTATCATCCTGTACTCAGTCTTACGCTTTATCTTGCAACAGCAATAGTTTAACAAAGAATTAAGTTGTCACCTCTTTATAAAATGGGACGATGGTATAATATTGGTAACAATGACAAGGTTTGAAATGACCAGTGGAACGGTTTGTATGCATAACGTAATTTAAAAGAAGCTACAGTTGAGCCTGGCGGGCGTCTGTGTGCTCAACATATAATTAACGTTGCGAAATAGGTATGTACATGCACTTATATATTGTAGAAGCTGCTGCGCACAATGTCAGTTTTTTATTGTCGTCATGCAATGTACAAATCAAAACAAGTCATGCAAATATAGTAGTGCTCCGCTAGTCGCTATTTCAATGTTGGTAAGGCTGGAACGGAAATGACAAGTGTCAAAAGAGCCATAGAATTTTGACAAACTTTAAGGGAATTGCCTTTTAGCGGCCTTCCAACCGACTGTATTAGGTGGTCAGTTTCAGATATGAGCATGCGACATTGTGTTGTGGCTACGTTTCAGGAGGTGGTAAAACGCGAGACGGGCATTTTACAAGATCATATTCACAAGAATAAGGTCGTCTCGTTGATGACGATGACGTTCGCTGCACATTCCTAGTGCTGTCAAGTGCAGCAGATATGTAGGTATAATAACGTCTGCACATATTGTTTGCCCATCACTGTGCTTTCTCCAGTTCAACCAGATGGCGTTTATGCCAGGCTTACCAGGACCGGATGGCGTACAATACATAGGGTCTCATACATGCATTCAGTATTTGGTGAAATACTAACATGTTTTTTCGCATTTTCTGACGCCATCAATGACTGCGCCGAAAAACCGATGGCGTCTTCCATCAACATTTTCAAGCCGCGTTCCCTTAAGGAGCCTTTTAACATGTAGTATTTAAGACAATGTGCTTAAGTTGGCTTGTGGCATGCATGTACAGTTTTGCACTTGTCCGTGTTAAACTGAAGTGTATTTGACTTAACCCTTCGGAAGCGCGCTCGTCACATTGCAGCATACTATATAACTTCTGATTGCCGATGGCACGCCATATCTTCATGTCATATGAACAAGCAGAAAATTCTACTCGATGACACCCGCAAGCTCATTAGTGAGTACCAAGAATAAAAGCTTCCAACACACTGACCTTTGCGGATCAGGCATTTCACAGTGATTTGGCCAGAAAATGTACCCTAAACTCAACTCTGAAGCATCTGTTGAAGAAGGAAATTTTTGATCTTTTCTAGGGGTGGATTTTCAAATTCTTGCGGTTGCAACTAGTAAAGAAGGATGCGCTGACCCTGGCGGTCAATGATGTCAATAAGGTCAGGATATATGACACGTATACCAGTCCCACTGTCGGTCATTTTGGTCATACTGTCACGCGCAATGAGTAGAATTTGGTGCATGGTCTATGCTGACGGAAACCCTGCTGCTTCTCTGATTGGTTCTTAGACGTTTCAAGGTAGTGCAATAATGTCTCAGCAATGGTCGATTCCATTAATGTGGACAGCATCGTAAGTAGGATTATTGAGCCAAAGCAAGAGGGCTAATACCCCTGAAAATATCGGTCATGTCAAATTAATTCTGCACGCTGAGAACCTACTGTTCATTTCGTCATCTTTTGTAAATCAGATTAATTGTTTAGCTTTCATTGTAGATGTAAACTCAGTGGATTTGGTAGACTGCTGTTAACTCCTGGGGAATCTAGGTGCGCAAAGATGGCCGCTTTACCAGGACTGTTGCCGAACTAAACCTGAGGTGTGTAAATATTGTCGTTGGAGATAATAGAACAGGTGTGTTATCTGCTATCAGCATGTCGCAAAATTGGAGCATATTGCTGCCGCACAACGTTGGCCGAATCCGTAAAGTTTTGAGCCCGTCCATCTAATTAGATTATTGGGGGAAACTAAGGTTCACATTCCAGAGGCTGTTCTCAAGTCTGCACAGAGGCGCGCTGTCAACACGAAACCATTCCGCTAGTAGCTATTAGCCTATAATTTGTCCCCACAGAAAAGTGTAGCAGAGTGTGTAAAATGCACTATATAGTTGTCGGGGCTAGGGTCCTCTAGATACACACGCCACGCTGTATCACTTACTGTCGTGCATTTTAGATTTTCGCTTTGAAGGAATCCTTATGCTCCGACAGAACGTAGGGGCATGTTTACCGATGCTGACTAAATCAACCCACCGAACTTGCCATTGTCCATGCAGTAGCGATGGAGCAACTGTCCTATAAGTACCACGGTGTACCTTCAAAAAGTAGTGTTCCTATGTTTTAATGCGTTTTTATTCGACGCGATTCGTTATGATCTTGTGAATATTCCGTATGACATAATTGTAAATATTTGGTTTTTGTTCACTCCGTCCAAATGGGTTCTCTATCGTTGGGTCCTTGATCGTGAACTGTTGGTTCGTGAGCATTAACTCAAGAACAGATTGCTTATTGCCCGATCTGAGTCGGGTGCTTGAACTAAATAACTGAAGAGTGGAATGCTCTAGCAAGTTAGCCTTGAACTCCTGGTTAGAAGAGACCGGAAATCGCTCGAGAAAAGGACATGGCTGCATTGTCTTGGAAGAATCCTCCCAAATACTAATGTCAACTTGACTCCATCCCAAGCGTGGATGTTGTGCAGGGGATATACAATTGCCAAAAGGCAAGTGTGGTTGCATGCTTCTTACAGACGTACAATGGCGAAATAATGATAAGCTTTGGTGGATAGTCCACCAGTTCAGTTTGCAACTCATTACATTGGCATAAAATTACGCTACCACTCTTGCAGGGGTTATCGTTTCAGATAACGAACTTCGGAAACTTCTGAGTGTAACCAACTATTATTTATGAATAGGAAATTACAGGCTAATTACGCTTAACGTAGCTGCAGTTTAGCAAGCATTACTACAGCACGTTTGCATTTGTCTACATGCAGGAATTTACTGTGTTCTCATTAATAAGTCGTGGGATGATTATTTTTGTTATAACCTTGTCCCTACAGATGAAGCGTCGGACAATAATCGTATTTTGTGTGGAGTGATTACGAACTCATTCATTACATCTATGGATTCCTCCAATACCACTTTGCTCCTGGCTTTGTATGTTATCTTTGGGTTTATCAATTTCGCTGGTTATCAGTGTGCCGTTATCTGAACTGTTATAGGGATGTGTTCCGACTAAATGTCTGTTATAGTGTGTTTGCTAATGGGACCCTGCTTTGATCCGGAGATCGGTAGGAATGCTGTCGCGGCGCTCATATCAGATTTCCAATACCCTTGCAGATATTTGACTTGATTGAAACATTATATTTATAATCATCCAGCTTAATAAATTAGCGATCTGCACAGCCTTGCAATTAATAGCGCTACGGCGTTTCCGAAGAACAGGTTCCCTCGATTGCATTGCAACCGCTCTTGACCGTGGTTGGTTGCTTTACCGTTACCATATCATATAATTTCGGAAACGTTGTGTACAAAGACATTCTTATCAACGGATTTCTTCTGGTAGTCCTCTATGTCGCGATTCTCCTGTTTGCGTTTGCTTTACGAAATAGCTGGGAAGATAGGGACAAAACAAAACCCATTTTAGAGGTGACCTGTCGATAACGGTACAGCTTCCGCTTCATCGGAGCAAGTTAATAAAATTTGGTAGCGCATGAGCCCCATGATTATGGCGGGTTTGTCTATAACACACTTGATATCACATAAGGAATTCCACTAGTTCACATCATGGAGTTGTTTTCCTTTTAAGAAATTTGACGTTGATTCTGGAATGTTTTGTAGGTTACCGGTGGCAAACTATATTTTTAGCTCGGATTAATGTCAACGGCCCAGCTGGTCTTAATATAAATGGTATGGTCAGTACAGGTGAAATTTTGACCTTTTATGCATCTGTCCTGGTGGAAGCAACTGAAGCCTTTAGTTTGTTTGCATATCGCAGCAAATATCTGTTCAGCACCATCAGTATCGACGTCCTACTGAAATTTGAAACAGTTTGGAGTGTAGTCGAAGCACTAAACCCCCAGATTCCAATTGGACTGACCATGGCCGTTTCATGTGTATTTAGGACGCGGTTGTTACCGATGTCTACAGACATATTTGATACAATTTTATTCGCGCTGACTAGCATTCTGCATCTGTTTGCAGCGGAGTCTTAGACAAATAGGCTGTTGATTGCTCACTGTCATGCGTTCTTAAATAAATCCATCATGGTGTTTGTCATTTGTTCAAAAATTGCCACGAAGCATTCGTAATGTTGTTCTTGTTTACGTACAATATTACGCTTGTGTTGACCGGACGGTTTTAACAGAGTCATATATTATCTGGTTTAATATTGTTCATCTTCAGCTAGTTATGTATGTGCTTGGGATGTTCGAGTGTATCCTGCTGAAGCAATTGGATCATTGGATTCTTGTTTGTACAGCCAGTCTAGGTAGGTAAAATGTGGTATCTGTTGAGAAAACTTTCTAAAACATTGCGTTGATCTATGCCCTGCTGGTCATTTGTTTAGTTGCCTCTTTGCCGTTGAGTTTATAGGGTCAGTAATTTCCCTGCGTTCACGGCTGGAAGAGCAGAATGAAGGTGCTGGATCGGAGGTAGTTACTTTTTGTGCGATTCAATTAAAGAAAATATGTTATACGAGCACAAATTGCCAGCTAGCTGCTTGCTTATCTTTCGACAGCTGTGCTTGAAGGATCATCGTATAGACCTCTGAGTGGGCTTACGTTTTATTACATAAAGTTTGCGGATTTCTCAAGATTTTGGACCTTTCTTGCTTGTGTTTCCGCTAATGTGATGCGAAAATGGCATTGTGTTGCAAAAAGGTAATCCGCACTAGCTAGAATTAAAGACGGTATGCGCAAAATATCGCATATGAGGGTGGATCGAATGAGTGTAAGTACAAGCGTGGGTGATAATTGTGTCAATAAAAGCTTTTGAACTAGAAATCAGAGAGCTCGTTTTCGATCAGCCAATTCGTTGTTCAAAAAACCAAATCGCAAATATTCTTGTATTAATATTAAATTGCTCCAAATACAGCGAACACAGCACATAACTTAGAATTTGCATTTGGTGTTTGACTACTACTAATCGTAATGCAAAGTGATGACTTTAAATAGTCCCAAGGACTATGAAGCGAATAAATTTAAAGTGTCTTTTGGACCAACTTAAATAGTTAAAACAATCAATTAGGTAACGTAGTTGAAGATCTACGAAGAACTAATTGAGTTCTTATTGTTTATCTAGAAGAATCACACGTGAGCTATAATTATATTTACGTGAGAGTGGAAATTCCAAAAATCTGTACGCGTTGGTCCTGCAGGACTTGAATTTGAGGCAAATAAATCTTTGTTTTTATACTTCGTTTGGCATTCCGTCGCGAAATAAAAATGATCGGTTTCTTTAGCAGATTTTTATATGCTTTAGAAACTGAAAACTTACGACAATCTATGACCAAACTGTCGATGGAAGAACCGAGAAAAATTTACGGAACACATACTAAAACGTAAATTGCACCAAACGTAATTATGCTGACTGGCTGTCTGCGGCCTGTCTGATTGCTGATTACTGGCCGGAAGCAGCAAGCAGCGTTTGCTCTGTGTAGCTACATCTAATGTCACTCAGGGACAAAGACCCGTTATGTTGTGTTGAGTTTAATATATTTTGAGTCGGCAGTGTTTGTGCATGAACTTCTTAAATTCCGACACCGACCTTGCCTCAACTACTTGCTGCGGAAGGCCGTTCCATACATTCACCCGTCTGCATTCGAAACAGTTGGTGAGCGACCCGCATCAAATCCGGTACGACAATCTTGTACCGGTGTCCTCGTGTGCTTCTGGGTGTGCGCAGATGAAGCAGCGGTCTCAAGATGGGGTAAGCTCTCCGATGCAATATCCGGTGCTTCATGATGAGGTCAATCCGCATTCGGCGATAAGCTAGGGCATGCAGCCCTAGTTTCTTACATCGGTCTTCGTACGACACACATCGGCAGTTGGAAATGAGCTTGGTGGCTACAAGCTGCACCCGCTCAAACATTTTTACCTCTCCCCGAGTGATAAGACAATAGGCGAGAGAGCCATACTCTGGCATTTATCTTATAATTGAGAAGAAGAGGCGAGTGACACTCCTCAGACCAAGTGCTGAAGATGAGGCTATACGCTCAAAGCAAACGTAGGCTGTTTTGGTAAAGCTTATTCATGTTGTTCATGGAATTTAGGTCATAGCGTGACAGTAAACCGAGGTCGCGCACGAAAGTTGCGGGATGCATCGGTTGACCAGTCACCGTGTTGGTTCGACAGTGCTCACACTTATCCACATGAATCGCGAACTAACTGGGTTGATCGTAAGGTTTGCCTCTGCAGACCACATGGAGAGGCGGTCGAGGTCCTGCTGAAACAGGTGACAGTCATTGGGTGCGCGGATTTATCTCCACACCTTCAAGTCATCTGCGAACAACGCACAAGGTGATTGCATTAGCTGAGGCACATCGTGTACTTGGATGAGAAAGAAAATCGGGCCCAGTACAGTAAGTTGAGGAAAGCCAGTGCTAGATGAATACCAGTCGGTTGAATGGTTGTCCACCTGGACTCACCACTTTCGATCAAAAAGGAAATTCCTGATCCATCGGACTAGCGAGCCACGAACACCGCCCACCCTCGGCCTGTCGAGGAGCACTGCATGGTTTCCCTTGTCAAAAGCCTTACTAAAGTCAATGTAAATGATGTCGACCGACTTACCTTGGTTCAGCGCTTGTAACCATTCGTGCACCGTCAACAGCAGCTTGGTGATGCACGAGAGACCTTTCATGAAACCATGGTGTGTGAGCCTCAAGAGGCTTTTTGAATCGAAGAGCTGCAGAAGGATCCTTTTCACGATCTTCTCGAGTATCTGCCAGAACTGCGGTCAGGCAGATCGGCCGGTTGTTATTCACTTTGCTTGGGATACCACCTTTCGGTATTGGCTTTACGACTAAACCATTCTAGTCGCCTGGTAATATTCCACTAGATAGTGACCCGTTGAACAGCTCAGTTACAGAGGGCGAGATGGTGGCCAATAAGGACTTGAGAATCAATGATAAGTTACTGCTCTCTAAATTCGGGAAAGAGCATTATAGCGTATAATTCACGTCAACGACTTGTCTAAATATATTCAAATATTTAATTTATGTTCTATGCATTCGTCAAAACAAAGACGGCAGTTCTTCTCCCTGATAAGGCATCGCTGCACGCAGAAGAAACAACTCCATGGAATCTGCACGACATAAGATAAAAACTGTCTAATTAAGCGTGTTCCCTTGACCTTTCCGCTCCACTAACTTATGCTTTAAGTACAATAATAAATTTTTTTTCAAGAGTAATGCCTTTTAATCTATTAGATATAGAAAACGCCTTTGACGAGTTTGCCATTACCAGATCACTGAAATTTTATTCTTTCGGGCTAAATAAACTTTCTTGTTATTGACAAAAGTGCGTAATTTTAATGGCTTTTATTTCAACTATAAAGGTTACCCTACAGCCAAGATAGATGCACTCAAGAATGGGGAATAAATGCCACAATTACTTTAGTATGTACCTAAAAGAATAGTAACAAATTGGCGCACAAGAGAGGACTGGTTTGCCAGGTCTCGGCTTAAAATCTTGAGCTTCATTGCAAATGTGCTGATTTGAGCACACGGTACATAGTTAGTCAGAATGACCGTGACAAAATTTGCAAAATCTCATGGCGCATAAAGATACCGCCAATGTAATGTGAGCGAATAACCTTGTGTCGCAAATGGAGGACAAGTAAGAAATGGCGAACACCCCTAAGGAATCGGAACCACTGCATGTTTTCAGTTTTCGTCATACTCTTGATGAGAAAGACAAACCTACTGGTTCAGTTCTTTACAGCATATAATCCGTGCTCTCTGAGGCGTTATTTATTACATCAATGCCCATCGGACAGAATAAAATTAGTTACAGGACTAATTTTATAAATATATATTTTGATATCTACCATTGATTTTCGTAAATGACTAGCCCTTGCGACACAATATTTAAATATTGCTCCGAATTATTCTTATTTCAGTCCTTAGCGATTTCAAACAAAAGTTCCTGTTATATGGTATGACAAAGTTTCTTATTAAAAAACAGAAGTAGCAAATTCTGATAAACATTAGCTAGCATAGTTTAATTTTTACAACATATACTGGCTAACTTGCAAGGCAAACAAGTGACTTGTTATCCACCAAAACCTAGCGACTCTCATCAATTCCAATTTATCTTAATTAACCTACGCACGTCGTTCTGACACATTTATTTCCACAGGAAATAAAAATTTTGCCTTCTTAGTGTACATCATCTAATTCGTAGTCAAATTATTGCTAATCCTTTGATAAAATACTCCACCATTCAATGTGTCCTCAAGGATTTGCATAAATTATCCACCTAGTTATTCTAGATGCTCAGACGGGTAACGGTTGATTACCATGCTTGGAACGACGTCAGATGCAATGTGCATTCCGAGAGCTAGTCACTTTGATTTATTTGTTATTCGTTTGGTATTTTTGTAGCTAGATATCTAATCCACATATCTACTTCGTTGATCAGAGAAAGGTTGTCTTTTTCATTGCTTGGAATTATTTGGTACTTGATGCGCTACAGTTAGCTTGCAAATCCTCCAGGATACCCCTTATTAAGTCCAAAGAAATTTTACACGCGTCTGAGCTTCAGGCGGACTGCTAAAATTAGATCTCAGTTTACCAAGTAAATTCTGTCTAACTCTAAGGCTGCTGCTCCCGTAACTCAAAATAATTGCAAATTATTGGTACGTTAAACGTCATAATGCGAAGACGGAGCAAGTTTTGATTTGCTATTCAAGAATGATCTACAAGGACATTTGAATTCTATTGGGAAGTGGTAACAAGAAGCGCATGTACAATTTGCTTCGCTTGCCTGGTGGCAATTTTTCTATTGTAAAATAAGAAAATATTTAAAAGTAAATTAGCTTATAAACCAAATTTTAGCCGAGTATTAAATTAAACGAATTAGTGGTGAATTATGTTTTTACACGTGAATTAACTAGTAGTCAGATGTAGTTGGGTTTGTGCTGAATTTTCTAATGTGTGTTCTAAAGTTCGTTCGCTGTACCTTTTGCACAAAGTTCACATATTTTCAGATAGGCAGTTACAGTGCTACAATTCCTCTAGTCCAAAAATAATTATCATTTATTTTATTTTTAAACATTTTCTTATGTATGGTTAACTAAATATTGCCTACCAGCCTATTCCTGGGGATGTTAAGATGCAGCAAGCTTACCGACCAAAATAATATGGTTTAAACGAATCAATAAGTGGTCCCCAAATTGAGTACCTAACGTTCGTCACTCTAAGTTAATTGTATCGTTTTACAGCGCAATATGACCTGGTGAAAGAAAAATAAATAAAGTAGGTCAAAGATAAATGAATTTCTACTCGTAAACAGAGGTTGTAACAAATCACGCTACATTACAGTGTTAAAAATGTTTTTCATTTTGTCACAATATTTTCATAAATGATAGTGGATACAATCGCTTTTTTCTTCAAGTTACATCTATGCTTAACTTCATAAAATTATATAAAGTTATACTTGCAACAGAGAAGCTATCACGAATTTTGTTGGTTTTAAGATACTTTTAATTTGGTAAGAAGAAAGAAGAGAATTATGCTCCAAAAGACTACATAAAATAGGATTTAAGTGTTTTGTTTTCATATTTTATCATATCTTGAAAAAGAATGGCATTTATAGGTACAGCTTTAAGAAATTTTTCTGAAGATTTACAATAGGTTTGCAACAGAACTGCGTTGACTATTTCTTCTCTTCTGAGCTGCAACAAGCGCATAATATTAGTCGCAGAATTCTTGCAAAACCTAATAATTGATGTCACAACGTTCATAGAGCTCATCAGTTTTGCCATTTGCATGCACTTGTTATAGCGATATTTGACGCATCTTGTGATTGCAAAGCTTTATCCTAAATGCCTTAAATTGGACATAATGTAAGACTACAAACCTTTGTCACTTTTATCAGATATTCAATTTAGCCCTGTAAACTAAATTACCAAATTGGTTGGCAGCGCATTTCAAAGCAAATTTGAATTATGAGCACAAGCCTATATTCTGTGTGTTTATATATATATATCATCTAAATGAAACACGAACTACAGTAAAACAAATAGTAATCACTTTCTGTCATTCCTCTACAAAAATGTGGTGTGAGCGATATTACAGGTATTTTAAAATCAAGTAAGCGCTTAGTGATTTAGTGAGTATTTCCAAGTTTCTTACTATGATCTTATACGGATAACTTACATATTTTAAGTTGCAATATATGATACACATTATTTAGCATGCATTATAGTATTGCTTAAAGTCCCTTACACATTTAATCTAAGCAATATGTATTTGACGTTATTATAGGAAAAATATGCAGTGAGGAAAAGCTTAGGATAATTGAGATAGACATAGAGCACCGAAAAATCGAAGCTTTTTTCGGAAATGTAACCAGCAGTGCTAAAGTAAAACCGAAAAACATACCAATACTGAATGAGGAACATTTTTTTGAGTTGCAATTCAAATCCGGTGGGAACTACAGTGTCGTTAAGCAGATACCTTTGCTTAATTGTATGAAAATGCTTCAACGAAAACCTAATACCAAAATGATGTAACCGACTTTCACTACAGATTATCCAGTTTTCTTGTGCGCTTAACAGATATGTACCCAAAAGTCCGCAAAGTACCCAAAACATATAATTGGTCAAGTGCTTATCAGCGTTTTAAGGAAAAGGTTCATCAGCAAATGTAATTCCAAAATCAACCCCTAATTTGCCTGGTGCGCAAGGAACATCCATCTGACAGTTGATGGAAGACGGCAATCTGATGGCAATAATTACATTTTCTGCATTATACTTTTTGGCGGCATATTACGCGTGGTCTGAACAATTTGGCACCAATACAAGCACAAACTACCTGGTGTTACCATGATCGCAGCCATACAAACCTTGCCATTACTGATTGGTTAACGCGAAATTTCTCCAGTTACCTTGTAACTTGGAACGGAATTCGCTGGTGATTCTAGCATTCTTTAAAATAATCCGGTGTTGCCATGGAGTAAATAATTGCTACCTGGCTACTGGACTTAGCAAAAAAAAGACTCTACATTACTGATATTCTACGGATCGCACTATGTTTTCCCTCCTGGACCAAAGGTTTTTTCATGCGTTATCCGAGACGTATGCAAGAAACACCAAGTCAGTTGGTAGCATAGCTATTAATGACTGTTTATTGTTCAAAGCATCCTTGTCTATAATGTTTCACGTATTTAGGAAAGCGGTTCTTAACTAACTGCACATGCCTACAACTTAAGTTAAAAGAAATTTGGCGCCGTGAAAACAGTCAATAGCACGAAGTTTCTTTAATGCAATTCGTTGGTACCAACTTGGTCAAAAGCAGCAGTCTCCGGGGCAGCGAAATGTTTCTATGCAGGTGCAACAAACCATTGTATTTCCTAATACTACTTGAACGCTAATATTTGTTTGTGTTGTGCAGTTGGCTTTGTCAACTATTGGTATGTATACGCCAAATCTGATCGTTACTAACCAACGTTGGTTTAGCTTTTACTGCTAAAATTGACCGTTATTTAAATATTTCTATGTAGTTTGTGATCAACAAAATGTCTGCTCATGACACTGAAATTGTTCCGTACAAGGACAAGAGTGAACGTTTATTTTTCACTATCTATTTTAAGAATTCTAGTTCTACGTCTCTAAAACCCTCAAAAAACAATCTTTTATTTGGAGGCAGAATAGATACCTATGAATTGCAACAATTTTATTGAAACGACCGATCAGTTCGACCTCATGAACTTACGTGCGTTTTGTAGGTAATATTAAAGAGTTATAACATTTATCCATATTTGTTTTTCGGATGCAGATTTCCGAAATTTGATGGTAGCAGATTCAAACTAATTTTCCGGAACAGTGCAGCAGGACATTCTTTACTTTTAGAAGAATAAAGTAGTTTCGACGTCTAACATTTGCAGAAACACTTTACTTTCCTACGTTGTATGGGCAGGCCAACATAGCATATTTATTGGGCAGTTGCGTAAGTCTTATTTACAACACAAATGATGGATAAACACTTTCGCATAGGTCAAATTCATTAATCATGCTCTCGATTATTTCTGCTGCATGCTCGTTTCTCAATTATCTTTGGATTTAAACCTGGGCCGTAAATGTCCGTGATAATAATTCAATGTATTAAAAAAGAAAGAAATCTTAGATTTAAAAATTTATTTTATTCTATATCTTTTTGCATCTGATATTTAATCAAAATTTTTATGGTAACTGTTCTTGAGGTAGCGGCACTGGATTTAACACGTTAGCATCTCAGTGCGCATGAAGTATTTAACAGATACATTAATGTTAAAGATGCACACACATTTAGTAATTTAATATATACATGACTTTTTGTTAACATTATTCATTTATTTGAGGAAACTTATTATTTCATTGATAACATGGTTTACGTGACAGACGAAGTATGTAACTCTGATTCTCGTCATCTGATTCCGGATTTGCCTGTCACTATGGCCTCCCCGTGGACAGCCACACAATGCCTTCGCATACAGAAGGACAGTGGTTCGCTTGCGCTGCACTATCCACAGCTCCATCCACAGCTCCATCCACATATTTAATATCTAGTGTAAACCCGAAGCATTACGATCGGGAGGCATGCGGATATGAGTTAGATTTCATCAACTGAGCCGGTCAACACTCATTCACAGGCAAAAACGCACGCTGTATGTGGGGAAATGAAGTCCAAAATTGTGGTGGCTGAGCCATAGCCCGTTCTACACAGGGTAACTTGAATTATTATTTGAGCCTAGCATGCCCATAGGGAACGTGCACCCCGTCTACCTAGCAACCATTAACAGTCTCCTGTAGTCGTTAACCGAGGTGCAGGGTGTTAGACAGATGGGTACCATATCAGCATGCACATCAAACACAGCCATATCGGGAATGTCGGACAACAGCGAACCACTACAAATGAAAATATCACTAATAGTTACCGAATAAAGCATACAGATATACCGACGTTATTCGCTAAATTAGCATACGACAAAATATGTTTACCAACAAATCCGTGATAAATTCATGATTCCAGAAAACGGTTTTTACACAAATGCCACAAACGTTAAAAGTTAACGAATATAAGCACGATCTGTTTAATTGACGTGCGTAAGTAAAAGGAAGCGCATTCCGACAGACATCAAAATGATTTAACGATGTGTGCATTACAAAATTTAGTATACCATTTACCTGAAATAAAGAAACTTAGAAAGCAAGCATGTCGTTAGTAAATCGTATGCGGCATACATGACAACGCTGCGCCGGTTCAGTTTATGTTCTCATAAGGACCCGTTGTCGTTACAAGGCGTGTCCTGAGTGGCCTCGCTCGTGACTCACAAGGCCTACCTGACTCAGGGACTCGCTAGTGCATGTGTTACTGCATCATGAGCTCGATATCGATGGAATACAACATCTCAGCGTCAGTAACTTTGGTATTTGCAGCTTCTACTCTGCATGCACGAGGGTAATCTCTTGGAACTCGGCAATGGCATTGGATATCGGATCGCGCCATGAATACCGATTAACCGCCTTTGATTCCTATGACCTGCAATCAAGGTTAGAACATGAGAGGCTCATCTTGATCATATCCTGGTACCATAGATTCGGTTTCCTCATATGCCATTTCCCGACACATCTGACCATATAAATGCTGATTCGGTATCCGCGTGGAATCCGTACGCCACATGTGACCGAGCTACTTCAAGTGTCTCTGCAACAGTATACAGTCGGCTGCATATATTCCAGTTCGACGCAGCACCTCCATGTCTGCTACTGTCGCACCAAGTGATGTGCAGAATCCGCCGCGGACACAGAGTGAACCGCTCGAGATAACTGCAATCTCGTTGGTACAACGTCTAACTTTCGCTGCAGTATAGGAGTACGGAGGGCACAACGGATTTGTACACCACCAGCTTCGTGCTAACGATAAGCTATTTGTTGTTTCACACTTAGTAGTTTAGGATATATATAAATCATTGGTGCTTACCTGGGGAATCATGTTTTAGAGTAAATATCTTTCATTCATAACGAGATTTACCTTAAAACCATCACTGGGGTAGCGTAACCTAGCTCAGCAAAGAATACTCCATTGTAAATGAAACCAAAATATTTTAATACTATAAAGATTCGAATATACGCTGAACAAAAAAAGCGCAAAATTTAATGATTTCAGGAGCCAAGGCATGATTATTACAAGAAGCAGATATGTGCTGCAATTGGACATTTTGCAACATGTGGCCGAATGCTTCCAGTATATTATCTACAGCATTAAATTGCAGTCTTGTTGAAGTAAACTGGTCATTTTGCTTTAGATTACTCCCGTGTATGTTTGAGAGAATTATTAATGCAAGCGAAATCTCTACGGATATGTCTTAGAATATTAAATTACAACATGCGCGTAGTTTTCTATAGAAAATATAAGAAAGGAGGGGTTAAGCTAATGTAATCGAATTTACATCTTTGTATTCAAATGTACAGTTTAATCACTTTCAGTATTCCGTGTATGATGCAATTTGTTTTGCTCATGTTTCAACCAGCCATATCAACGCAACCTTCTCATGCGCCTAAATTGCGCCTAAAGTGTCCTGTCACATTTAAACGAAATATTACTTTTATTGACATTCGTATACCATATAGGAATTTTGCAAATCAAAACGTTGAGAAACGTTTGCAAATATGGTACAACAGATCATTTAATAGCACAAAGGAAAATTGCTGCTTTATTTTAAAACTTGTTAAAGTGAACTGTAAGACTTTGAACATTAATTTGTAATATCGCTTATACTAATTAAAATTTGTGCTCCATAAGGCTCGTTTAGCAGACATGATTCAAATTTAAATTCAAATTTGGAAGTGATTTAAATAATTGATTTACTGAAGCTAAGAAGATTCGGCTGTCATTTGACGTCAACTAGAGGCAACAGTCAACTGAGGTACAAGCAGTCATATAGCCAAATAATACGGATGCAACCGTGACTTAATAGCATGCGATTAATATTCCAGTAAATACATCTGCGATAGATGTGTGTAGGTGACATGAAGTAACTGTCAACCTTCTTGTTTAACCTGTGCGGAAAGTTCGGTGGACAGGATTTCACAGTATTTATGACATATGTTAATGAGTCATTATACTAAATATTTGGGTATGCAAGCTGGTAAATTATGCGTTTCATTTATAAGCTATATCCATGGACTCGGAACAGATAAGGAATGCAGTAGCCAGAGGCCAAAATGTTCCAAACTTCCATACCAATAAATACGTCATGTACTGTCGTTCGGATACCTACCACGGTGGCAATGTAAGTGAACGAATATAGTACCGACCAGGACAAATGATGTATAATGTTATTGAAACGGTTGTACATGGTTGGGAAAGCTTTCGAAGATGTAAGGTTTCTTTAATACGGACCTACTTTGAAATGTTAGTACTAGCGGTAGAATTGGTTAGGTGCAATACTACTTATTTCATTAGAGACGGTGGACTAACATGTGCTATATGTACACAGACATATAGGTCAGCGATACTCAGTTATAGATCTTCAAATTTAGGCGGTTTCAACGGTTCCATAAAGAGACAAGAAAGATAATTTTTTATTCAGACGATTAAGGCTAGTCATAATTCTACCTGTGTATAGAAATACCGCAGTTAAACATCTTTAATTAAGTAAAGGATAACAGTAATGCAAATTGCGCCCTAGGCGAACTTTAGCATTTTATTAGAGAAGGCAGCTCTCTAGTATTTGGTAAATTCCAGATGTTGCAGAATATCCCCTATAAAGTGCGTCGCATGTGTACCTGAAACTACAATACATAATAATTATCCGTTTGACGGGTAGGGGTTGCTTCAATTAGCTTGATGACATATCTGGATCTGTTCACCGGCTGTCTTGCTATTCTTCTGTGGAAAAGGTGTATGTCACATGCACGTTTATCACTGTAATTCCTGGATTGTTACGTAAATATAGTATGTCGGGTGGCGAAGCTTGAACCTGGTACATAAAATTTAGTGTTATTAGATTAAGGGAAAATATTCCAAAGGAGATAAGGTTTGAAATGTTAAATCCTAAGACCTGGTTGATCGTGCTTTTTTAGGTAATTGACTTTCCTTGACCCATACCGGTGGATTTGAGCAGATAACTTTTGGTACATCTGCAATTAGGTATGGTACGGGTTGATTTTAGTAATTGCTAAACAACTAGGCCATTCCTGAGGTGTTGAAACTTTGTAGTATTTAACAAGTGTATTGGTACGAATTTAGCGTTGTACTATGACTTTATATGCTGCCATGTTAATGGAAGTAATGATATAACGTTGTGTTCTAGCTTAAGGCTGTCATGCTAAAAAATTAATAAAACATTAATAGAACGCGTACTTTGCGTAATCTTTAGCAAATATGCATTAAAAGTTTAGCAAAACTGTTCAAATATACATACACGTAGTTTGGTAAAAATGATATACAGTGCATTCTTAACGAACAAATAACATGTTTTAACTTTCGTCATGTAGCCATTTGGTCTTTGTATCTTAATATTTGTTCCATAGTAAAGCAATGGACATGGAGCTTTACCTGCGATTAACACAGCATTGTATCCAAATGCCGGTCATTTTGCGAATGCTGTGAAGCCATCGCATTTCGATTGTCGCAACTCATTTATTCCTTTAGGTGTGTTTTGACCCAAATAACTATAGTGCATTAAAGATCTCGGCTCTTGTAGTAAACGTCACACCTGAATTGAAATAGTGTACCCAAAAGCGTCAATCAGGAAAGCGAAGGTTTAAAATTAAATGCAAATCAGACAATTTGATTTTTATACCCTGTAGTCGCAATAGAAAATAATTTTGGTGAAAGGTAACTTGTCAGTCACAATCCAAGAAATGGAATAGCGAAATTACGACTTAACTCCTTTTCCTAAAATATAATCTACAACCACGTAATACATTAGGTGAACCGGGGCTATTACATTCCAACCTGTTCTGGCAACTACCTGTCTATGGCGAGTAGCAGAAAGCATCTATAAGATTTGCTTCCACGAGTAATATCCTATGAACGTGTTCATGGAATCCAAATGTTTAAGGTGACCAACTGTTGTCCGTTAATAAAGTGGTCGTCTTAGACAGACCATAATGTAAATACAACACATATAGACGCAGCAACAGAGTTATAAATGTGGTAAGGACAAAAGTACACTTTTGTTAACTCAAATAGGGCATACAATTAATTCTACCATTTCAATCTATCAATGTGCAAATAAGACAGATTTGTGACAACCGCTCTCTACATTAATGGAAATGGAATAGCTTCCACTAGCTCTTATGATATGTGCTTAGTTTAACTACACTGACCATTTAAATTTGGGTTCTGCATGATGACGATCTTACTGCGGCAATGGCTACCTCAAAGTTAGTCCATTTCGGTAGGGTAATAAGATGCCATGGAAATGAATTTTAGAGTTCGTGTTTTATCTTTCGTTCACTTTCTTATTATCCAAATTAGTTGGTATCATAATATTATTTACTACTTTTACTCTATTTTATAGGATAATAAATTCTTCACTTTCCGCGTCTGTTTGCTTCAAAGGAACGCATAACCCAAGGGAAATCCCGTTCGCTTATGCCTCTTAGTAAACAGGAACAACTCATGACATAATTAATGCCATTGCGGCATGTTGAAAAGCTGAAGCGATATTAGTTATTTTTGTTTTCATATTAAATTGCACAATTGTAAAATTGTTTGAGTGGGTTATATATCTAAAATAGTTAGGTGCCACATCCATATCATTAGTCTGGATTCGTCGCATAGAGCCTCAATTAACATGCCTAGTAAATAGATAAAATATTTGTACTTAGTTCCCAACTGTGAGATACAAGACTGATTGTTGCTCTAATCGAACCTTGTAAGGGGATAGATAGGTTAACTGTTCAATCAAAAGTCAATTTTTTTACTCTTTATTTAGGAAAGCATGTGTCATTCAACTTAGTCAGTCAGTCCGACGTATGGCAATGCAAAAATCGAATGTTAGTTGATTGTTCACAGTTATTACAAATTGGCAGTTTTGTGTATTAATTACCTGCCCACATAAATTAGTCCTGTGTTATAGTCTGCCTTCGCAGCGTAGTGTGAGGTAGCTGAATGAAAACAAAAGCGTTGCATTTGGTGCTACTTGAGTCAAAAATTATGGTGTTGGTTCATTTAGAGGGATCATTACACGCCCGTTGTTTGTCTGGTGGCAAGGTGATGTTCCTGAAAGGGCAACCAATGGATTATCAGCGGTAAATGTCCAAGGTTAAAAGAAGAGGACAGGTTGAAAAATTTGCACGTGTTAACCCGTCAAAGTTATACGGGTTTTAGGTTTGGTGTGGCAGGATTGGTAACATATTTGATAAATGATTTTGACAAAAGATTGCGCTAATCCAGCCAGTTATCTTTATTTGCATCTTGAAGTTACAAGTCTAGGGTTGCAATGAACGAACTAGGGGTTATGGACATGATAGTAAATGCCACTTGTTTGTTTTAAATAAGTTAGATCTCTACAAAATTAGTTCTAAAGGTTCAATAAAAATCTGCACAGAAACATCGGGCGATCTGCATTATGTGTGGCAAGTTCATAGAGGGAACTGTTTGTTTGCAGGTGTTTGCGTGGATGTAAAACTGGACGGGTGATTCATATTAACAAACAGGGTAGCATACAGCAAGTCTAAGGTAAGGGAATATGCTTTTCTGTGAACCCGCTTGTGAATTACGTGGCAGGGAAACGGCATGTTTAACTACATCATACGAACAAGAATGGGTCTGAAATCAGTATTTGATTGTGTGTAGGATGTATTTTTCTGTGAAATAAACTCACAAATTCTTGAAAAAACTCGCTGGACGCACTTTAGTACCGCTTTGTCATTAGTTTGCATCGAGTAAAAGGTTGAAGCAATAAAAACGTTTAGCACTTGTCAAGGAAAATATGCTAATGAATTTTACGTTAAAGTTTACGTGTTTGTATATTTTGCTGCAAAGCCTAGAGAGCGAACCGCCTGAAAAGTATTCTTCCAGCCAACCTGGGTAGGTCAGTACCTGCACTTTCACTGTTTTGTATCGATAAAATACAAACAAACTTTGATACGTTGTCTGTATTATCAAGCTGGAAGGATGTGTAGCCATGCGACACTGGAAGCGGAAAATAATTGCATATTCAGGACATTGGATTGCAAAGCGTACAAAACTGCTTTCAACGAAAAGCGTTCCCAGCTCCAAGCTTAGCCTGAGCCGAAAATGACCGTGAGAAGGAAAGATGTTTTTCTTAGTGCTTTTCAAAGCAGACATACACTGGGAACTTTTGAGTAAGTAATCGTCTTCAGCTTTAAACCAAAATACCCGGTCGCCAGAGTCTGCATTCTCGCCAAAACTGTTCCGCTAATCACCAACCACCTAAAAGACAAAATTCCGACCCACCCCGAATCCGTTCTTATATGTTAATTCAGTTGCATATATGGTGCGAGATACATTGGACAAAAGACCAGACTTCTGCCAAAGCAGATAGCGGAAAAGTGCCTAACACATTCCAGCGTGGTACCAGCAGAAATGTCCACAGCTCCATCCTGGAACACCTAGCAGATGGTGGACATAACACAAATAAAACAGCCTTCAAAATATCTATGTATCAGAGAAACGCTGTAAATAGGGACTCAAAAAGCTCTCACCGGTCACAGCGGAATCAATTACCATCAATTAACTGTACCCGGAATTGTGCAAACAGCGTGTCTTTTACAGAGTTTAACATTAGTGTGGCCCTAGTTTGGTCATCTGACTGCTGGCAGAGTAGTCACTAGTAAAGTTTGCTACGGTTCAACCGATAGCAACATGCACGACTTTATGTCGCATCGCTAGCAATTTCCACTACACAAATGTTTACGAAGCTCATAAATGTAATTACTTGATATCTATCAAAAATAATTGTCTTTGCATTTTCATTTTAAATCATATACACATAACTTAAGTATTGAGGGGAAGATGTTGCACAACAAAAGCTGTCAAACTTTCGTTACGTATTAATAATTCATCCGGTATTTATCAGGTGCAAATGCTTATTTATTATTAATATAAATCTTTCGCATTTACAAAACTTTGCTTCACACATAGACACATGAATTAGTTCGTGTGTTTCTGGCTTTGAGGCATCTACTTTCCTGTAGGGGTAATTGATATATACAGTGCACTATGTTGCAAGAAATGTCAGTGTAGCAGTAATCCGGTTGCAGCCATCTGGTTTAGAAATTATTTTTCTTTAACGTTGTTTTGTTACATTTTCGACTTTTTATCCTTTTTTTCAAATTTTGCCAAGGCATTGGAACGCTATGCAAAATGTATACCTGCCGTTAAGAGATAAGCATCCTTTGCCAGCTTGTAGCGGGTTAATAAAACGATACTAAATGACATCTAATATTTTGTAGCTCTTTTTAAAATACCGTATCCTGAAACTATTATTGTGTATACAATGAAAATAAGAGAAGCATGCTAGGTAAAAGCAGCGCTATGGACCGTTAAATACGTTAGCATCGTAAATGAACAACTTTTAAATTATTTCCATAAGAATCGCCATCCAAACACTTGTAATAGTATAGGTTGTATTTTGAGAGAAAATAGGGTGGTGTGGTTTCGGACAACTTCTATGTCTCTATGAAATCAAGACATTTGATACTGAGTTTAAAAACAAAGACCAATAAACTCGTGTGGAACTTTCGAGGAGGCATTTCATATCTTATCTTGGCAAAAACACCAAGTGTGATCCAACATGCAGGCAACATGTTTAATGGGTTTGTTACATTAATTATGTGTAGAACACTTTATTGAAGGTATGAAAATTGTTGCGTCATTAAGTACAAGATTTTAGTTTATTAAAACAGCTGCTTTAAATATGCATGTGTTTTAACTGAATTGTAACGGTGTAATTATTGCAAAATAAAGTATTCATATTTGCTAACCAATGTAACTATCCTAAGTGAAACCTTTCAGAATTTATGAAACTTAATGTCTAACAATATTTACAATAGCACATTACATATACAAAGTTCTAATGCCTTTGGTTATAATAAATTGTTTAGAAAAAACTAAAAATTCTGGTATATAAAAGAGCAAATATATGTTGAATTAAATGATTATAATGGATATATATTAAAACGTTGGTGTCGCCTGGACCACGTGGTGTTCGCTACCAATGTTAAATACCAAATTACTTCTACAATACTGCTTACAAATTAACTCTGATTTATATATTTAAATGTGCTTTCATATGCAAGAAGCTCTAAAATAAGTATAAATAAGGTAATGGAATTACTAAATTTGCGACTAACTCCATGAGAAGGCTCAGATATTTACGTTGAACGTTAGCTTCGGTTCATATTATTTAATCGTATGTAAGGAATGACGCTCCAGCTACATACGTTGTGATCATGCAGCCGTGGATTCCTAGAATTAGCGTACGATTAACTAATAATTTGATGCTTGTACATAACTCAAATTTAGCTAGTATATTTTACTTGCCAGCCAAATGGCTGGTCTAATTTTGGTATTTTAATGCGTTCGATGAATACCTCTGCCACAGCATTTTATTGAGTGATATGAAATCAGCAAAATCTCGACTAGTTGATAAGTTCTTAGACCGTAGCAAGCAAGTAGAACAATTTCACCATTAATCTGGGTAAAAATTATTAAGTATAATATCAGTGGCTCGTTAACCATAACAAAAGTGACTCTGTAGCAGTCAGATTATAATAATCCTAGTTCTGACTTATTGTTTAAAAAGTTGCCCATAACATCCTTTCAAAGTAAAATACTCTGTATACACGCTGAGTAGAATTTGTAGAAAATCGTGACCAATTAGTATTTTGTGGATATTAGACAAGTTTAACAAATTTCCTAATCCTATTACCAAATCTACCGGTTAAGATATGGGAATAAACCTTTAATTCCCACAACGCAGGTTTCACCTAAATACCTGATGATTAATTGGTTTAAATACTTTTCTTTTATAAACGGTATCTGCATGTTACCTAAATTTAAATAAATCATTTGATTTATCTTCAAGCTTTGAATTAGCTTACTTCTGGTGAGTAATTTGTGCCATACGTCTAGACTAACTGCGTGATAGTAAAAGCAACAAGAATATTTTGTTTGTTATGATTCTAATCCACGTGACCGGAATGTAAGGGAACAAGTTGTTAAGTAAAGCGAACTGATAAATTAAAAATTAACAATATCAAAACGCAGCCACATTACAATTTAATCAACTGTAAGGCGGATAATTATAATTGCTGTTTCCGTAGCTAGTGCTTCCATTGTTAATCCGCCGTTTATAAAAATTGTTAGCCTTAAAACTCGCCAGGTACTTTATTTATTTTTTGATTTATATTCTATCTTTTATATTCTGCCTTGTTAGTTATTTGAAATATATGGCGGCAAATATATGCATTGCAATGAATTATCATAATTTTTGAATCAAGAAATTGTTTGATTGATTTAATAAACAGTAGCTGAAGGTGTTTTCCACTAGCTGACGTGTATAATGCTAATGGATTTTATAAATCTCGGAGCGTCTAATGCGGTTGTTTGTAAATGTAGAAAGATACTTAATGGAAGATCTGCCCGGATGATTTGAACAAAAGTGAAGATTACAAAAATACATAAACTTTATCTACTGCTTGCACGTCGATACTGCGTTTTGGGAAATAACATCAAAGCTTTAAATTACTTAGGGCAAAATATTTACTTATTTGATTAAAGTAAAACATACTACGCATACTTAAATGTTTCGCATTACATGGTTTTTCTGACACCCGCGATTGTTATATTGATTTGAACTGCCAAATATCTTTTTCGTATGCACTTAAGTTACATAACCTCAGGACAAATATAAGGTGGTACGAAGAAAAAATGATCGCATGGAGCCAATATGACAGCGACGCTCCAGGACAACCGGAAAATTAATTACTATTGGTTCTCAAAACGTAACTAATATTCGACCTTCACGGTCCAAATACTGTTATCTTAATTACGTAAAGCAGAAGTCTCTCACGTTAACGGTTAGAAACTATTGTAAGATTAGCTAATCAGGGACTTACCAATTGCAATCTTATCCAATTAAGCAAAAAAGTGATAGGCCGAATAAAAAGATTCGCAAGCGAATTGTTTCAATCCGTCTCTCGCTGGTGAAGAGTACTTTCGATAAGCTGACCCGCTGTGTGTCAGGTGTATATGAGCTGCAATATACAACAAGAACGAGCTTGAGCACAGTGTAAAATCAAATAAGCCTTTAAAGAAAATATATTCTTTATACATACGTCTAACCATTTAGCTTAAAGCCAAAATGCAGTTATAAGTCCCAACTTTACCAACCTTCTTGTGCTTTATGCAATATGAGCATTAATAGTAAATGGTACACAATTACCGCAACGTCTATTAGTATCATATTGGAAATATGTATTTCCAGACTACGTAATTTAGGCAACAGTAAAGCTATTACGAATTTGGGTAACTGCAAACAATACACCTAAATTACTAGGGCCGGAAATGGACAGTGTCTGATAAATCATTCATACGACACGCGCAACCGTATTTATTAAAAAACATACTAGTTACTTTGCCTGAGACTAACATATCCTCTTTTTGGCTTTACATGCCTTGGATACGTGCTTAAGCCATTTGGAGCAATTTGGATGTTCGTTGTGGGAACACGATTATCGCTCCTACCGTATCATCAATCATTATTAAGTAAACCACGGCAGTGCCTTTTATGTAAATTTGATGGAAGGCTATTCTCTCTTTACATTTGCTAATGGAGTCTTTTACAAATGGGAATATTACGTGAACATTTCTGGACCATCTGAACTATTGATTTGCGCTAGAGTATTGATATCATACATTGAATGGATACACAATAAGTGGGTTTTTGTCTGAATCACTAAAGTACGGATCAGGTTTTCTACTGACTATATACAATTGCTGAATACATATATAAATTGAACAAAATTAAACATCTAAAATCCCTACTAGTATTTTGGAGTCATTTACAAGGTCTGCTTATAATGACCTGTCACTAGTACAAGGAAATTTGGAACATTCCTCGAAAAGCCCCTTCACATTGACGATGGAGAGAAAATATGCAAAATAGATGTATAATACATATAAAATAACAATCAGTGCAATCATCTGGTAGGAAAAATGCTAAACACTGGAATCTAAGACATATATTTTTGTTAAGCTCCCACTCAGTAGGAGTTTTATAACTTATCCCTACGTAAGCCATCAAAAATAGCGACTAGACAGCATTGAAGCAAAAAACAGCATTGGTAGTCCAAACGTGCACAACTGCAAATGCAGTAAATTGAAGCATATCCTGTATGTTTGACATTCAAAATTAAAACCCAAGCTGACGTAGAGGTGTGAAACAAACACTGTCAATCAAATCTCACAAGCAGTCGCTCTGCTCACGCAATGTTCACCTCATATCTCGACCGGTACCTCAGGCTATTTACTTGTTAGTTATGGGTTTAGGTTGGACATTTGATATATATTATATATCAATCAAGGGATTGGGACCAGTTAGTTAGAGACCTATCGCTAATGAGTTTGGCTCACAGCTTGATTATCTGTGTGTTTGGAGATGCGTGTAATGAATTAACTGCAAATTGCAGTATGTTAACTGAGCGAAATAGTAAGGGAAAGCATGACGGAGCTTCGAAATTTTTCACAAACAATATGCTCCTTTCATCCATTCTGGACAACTTGTATAATATTTGTGTAAAGGTGCGTAAATTACTGTTTGCGTTGATGACTAGTGATGAAATATTATTTAGCATTCAAAACTGAAATCATTATTTCACCTCATTCGAATGCATTATGAGTGCTAGAACCGTCAAAAGTGGTGGATATAAAAATGTTCCAGTCCATGCAGTGTAAGCAGTATGGATAAAACACAGTGTTTTATTACTCAACCGATGTGACACTAGAAATTACTGCAGTTTATTGAATGTCTGAAGTCCACCAATATATTAACTGACGAATTAGCTGGTGTGCGGCGAAGAACCTAAAACATTGGCCGAAGATATATTTATCAAGTGGCGTAATGCACTCGATCAAAATGTTGCTCAAAATACTTGATTTGTTGGATTAATATTAAGAAAGAAGCATCCCGAACTTAAATTTATGTTAACGATATAGACGTCCGTTGGTTTATAGGTAAATGTTACTGTTATCTTCCAATTGAAATTCAGGCAAAAAATACAATATTACTATAGCACTGGTTTCCTTCTGAAATTTTAACCTGTGTCGTTGACAAAAATCTGTTTCCCATTATAATGGTGGATAGTTGAATGTTTCCCTACCGCGTGTTGCCAAGGCCGACAATGACGATATAGTTTTACTCTGGATATAACATAACAATTTTGTAATACCCGCGCAGTGGTAAAGTAACGGTATATTGCGAGCAAATAAGCCACTGTTCTGCACGGTTCAATAGTCTGATCGGCTTGGTGTGAATATTAATTAAAATTTGGAGACAAGTTACTTCATTTTGTAGCTCTCCAAAACCCTTTGTTGCATACACAATGACTCAAAAGTCTTTAAACGCAAATGGTCTCTGTAGAGAAGAATCGATATTGTTTTGGCGCGTTCAAAGTAGAATCGTTGCTATAACGGCACTCCCGTTTGCCTTTCAGAGAACCTTTCCTGCTCAATTACCGGAGGAGAACAAGGACACTACGTTGGTTAACTGTAACTTCCTTTGTTCCAATTTACCTCATGTTTACTACCTTTTGTAGAGGCTACGTGTTGTGTAATAGAACTTCGTTCTCAGCCCTTGAAGTTCTTCCGTGCTTGCGTGTTACAGTCTCATAAATGCTTTTGGGTAGGCCTTGCAAGAGTATGGTGCAAAGGTTTGGATACAAAATAATTAAATATGGCATAAGAAAAAGAAAAACTATTGTACGTACACCGTTTTATAATTACAAGTTTACGCTGAGCAAATGTGTTGTTAATGCGAATGGTGATTATATTTATAGCTTGCTGAAAATGATCGCGTTGCTGCGTTAACGTAATGCCATTATCCAACCATTTCAAGGTTACGCTCTGATAAATATTTTAGGCGGTTAAATCAACAGTTCCTTTAAGTTACCTAATCCTGTAGAAACGTATCTATTTTAACTCGCACGTGGAATTTTCTCTTTTGATCAGCGTTGAAAACTACTACACAAAAAGCTACGAAAAAGGACACAGTGCTATTCAAATGCCGCGCCGTTTACGGGCTGAATTAAAAGATATATATTACAAAATCTCATAATTTTAGAAATCTCATAACATTAGAATAAATTGTTTGCTAGCAAACCGACATCAGAAGCTATTTGCCATTAAAATGATCCTAAGTATGAAATACTTAACAGTACAAAATTCCACATATGTCTATCGTGCAAACTTTAATTTTTGCGAGACATCACACATAAGTTTTTCAATACATTTCATTTGATATTTAAAGAGAGTGATTGTATTATTAATAAAAGTTTGATAAAGAGATTTAAGATAGCATGATAATAGTTGCGTAACTAATGCTGAATATTTGTATTTCATAGTCAGTCCTCGTAAAGATAAACAGTGTCACATGTTAAAGTTTAAAAATAATAATTCAACAATTTTCATTAAGTTTCGTTAAAAAACTGTAAGGCATCAAATAAAGATTCCGTTCTCCGCAGGATTTAGAGCACTTGTTGGTAACAAAGTACTGTGCTTTATTAAAGCACCTATACTGTAAATCACCAAGAGATGTAGACTGATTCTGTGAACATTTAAGCATACGGATATTTAGGCTCCAAACGAAGAGATAGTAAGGTTGATAAAATTTTCAACATCATTTGTCCCCAGGAAATACTGTGTACCTTACGGCATTGTGGTTTTATTGCCAAGACTATTTCAGAGATCAGCCGCGTTGTTGACAATAGCCTTTAAACGCATTAGATGAGTGATACCAGTAAAAAGAGTTCTAGGATCCATTAATTGCAACGCATGGTAATCCTAACATTGTTGTGCTCTATATGAGGATATTAGTAGCATTGTGTGACCATACAGATAAATGATTTGTTGGTAGACAGTATGCACTTTATTTGCAGACGGCATTTATGCAACCGAAAATCAAAGCTATCCTTTGCTAATCCATTATTTGCGTGCGGACAGAGTTCTGTTACAAAATCGTTTACAAAATTCATTATTATTTAAGTAATTGTCGCAAATGTAAGTGAAATGGCAGAGGATTTATTAACTTTTATACATCCACCGTTACGTCTTAAATTGACCCTAAAATAATAGTTTTGCAAAACCATGGCTTTTTCTAGAAAACGATTTCTTTTCGAACTCGTCACGAAGTGACTACTCACACGCATCCGTGTATGGAAAGAAATAACTTCGGTGCCGTTTGTGCAACATCGGTTCCTGTATTTAAAATTACTATTTTCATAAGGGTGTGTAATTAATACTTGGAAAATTACGTAGCTACTGCCACACCTTGCATAGTGTAGACTGCCACCAGAGAAACTCATTAGAGCTTACTATCACTTGGTTAAGTTAGATGAGTATCTCAATAGAATTTGCTGACACTTTGAAAATCCGCGATCGTGTGTTTTAATAAAAAAGCTGTATTTGTTAATGTGTTTAGAATCATGGATATCATGCAGAGCATGCAACATCCAGTTGATTTTATTATTTTGTATTTTTAAATTCGATTGAAAATTAAGCGTTTTGCATACTTTTGAGGCAAATTTATCTACTAAATTTGGGTTCAGATGTTGAATGTTAATAAATGATAAGCTACTCTTTTGATTTACATACAGGTTCTATTGCTTGTTGCATTTGTAGAGGATGTCATATATAACCACAAACCTTGCTCACGTATCTTAATAGCATATTGATGAAAACGTCCGCCGTGGACCATAAAATCCCAAGATCTCTCTCTAACTCAGAATATTTCAGTCTGATGAGTGAAAACGAGGTCGAAACCCGTCAGGGTGTTCACCGTTAAGAGGAACAAAGATGCAACATAAATATACGTGGTAACTTTTCATATTGATCCATTTTATCTAGACGAACAAAATGGTTAGATAGAATACACTATATCGAACAGTTGCACAATTGATACAATATATAAAACGAGTTCTAGCTATGAGACAGCTCTGGTCGAACCTTGCTATGTCCAAGTAGCAGATTCTGTGTTTTAGATTTTAATTAAAAACTAAGCCTTCAGGTCTTGAACAAGCAAGATCGTGATTTCTCTGAAAGGATTCCGATAAATATTTGGCAATCCTCTGTAAGGGTTTCAAGTTCAAGAATAAGGTTAAAAATATCAAAGCACAAACACATTCAAATGATTTTACTTTGTTCGTCATTCCAGTCCATTGGAGATGTTTTCTTTAAGAATTTATTACACATGACACTAACAACTTGCCCAGTTAACAGGACGTCATTGATCGGTGACTTAATAGGTAAGCAATGGTAATTGTTAGAATACCAGTGCGCTGTTCTGAACAGATATATTTCCTTATTGCATAAAGAGTATCTGTAAACAAATGTACTAATTTTCCGTTACGCTAGTCAGAAAATCACGGACAGCTAAATGGCTCGATTATTTTATAAACTGAGAATATATAATATGTCAATTTCTTTTGTTATCTAAAGTTAGCAGGGCAAATATTTCACGCCGGACGTTTTGTCTGGTTTCAAAGACTAGGAACGGTGATTCAGTTACTGGCTATGGTCGGATTGTGCATCATTCAGCTGATTTCCTCTTTGTTAGAAGCATTTGAGCAAATTGCTCCCTTCATTCTTTTTAGATATATTTAGATATGGCAAGTAGTCGAAGTAATGTAAAAGCATTTCAGGAATTTGTTCCTACCGGCGCTTTTGGCTGCGTGCTCCCAAGTTATATAATTCTTAAGAATAGTAGGGTTGTATATTGCATTTACGGACTCAATCAACATTAATTCATCTTAAAGTTAACTATTGTAGCATTTGCCCAACCTTTAAAATGTATTGTTGTGTTTAAATATATTATATATAGAAGCTGTTGTTTGTTTCGTATGAATTTAATATAGATAATTTCGATGATAATTTTGCAAACGTTTGTTCTAACAGCTGCTAGATTTGAGAAAAACGCTCAATATTGTCCTTTTACTTGTAACTATTTTAGCGTCCAACAAAACATTTTAGTGGCTATGTAAGCTTGCTTTTAAGAATTAATTAAGTTGCGATTTCGTTATGTGATATTAAAAGGAATTATAATTAAATTTAGCTATGTGTAATGTAACGCTTATTCTATTATAACATGCAACCCATTGCTTTATCTTTGCTTACAAGCGCATGTGTTCCAGGTTTTATGATCGTTCAGGAAAAACGTGCCCAATATTTGTATTCATTTCCATGACGGCTATTTAGCTGTAACCCATATAGAACAACGCTTTCAGAAATAAACAAGAATCTTGCATATTTAAACCTTTTGACTTTTAAAACCTCTGAAGATGAGCTTGATAAAGAAAATAACAATTCAAAGTAAAACTAGACTTGACAAACCCCACCTCGGTGCTATTTATAAGTTCGATGAAAAGTAATTCGTTGCCTATTTACCAAATTAATTTAACTTATCCGTTTGCATGTTTTGGCTATACTGTTTGTAAAATAAACGCTTCACTGATAGGAATTTTAAATTTTTCTATGGAGAATCGCGACGAATAAAATGCAACAACCGAATGACTGTTGTAGATTGCACGTAGTGTGCCATCCTGAGACCTATTTGTGGTTGGGTAAATTATGCTGAGGGATTTACTGAACCAATGCTTCAATATGTGTTACGTAAACGTAGTTATGAATAAGATGCTAAAATATCTCGAAAGAATAAGTTTTAAGCCTCAAGACTGCACGCGATTCTAAACAGTACGGTAAAAGAAGTAGCTTGCTACGTGTTTGTTTTATCAATCATCTTTATCCACAGACTCTTCACATGCATATTTGTCAATTGGGCTTAAAAAAACAGAGGCCAATATATACTGGTTAGACCGGTTCGACAACTCTAATTGTGGCAGCCAATAATTTGCGAAGGTAATCTGTGGGTATTTTGCAAGCCACTGTTTCTATTTCTTTGGGTATTTGTTCAACTGCTTGCTAGTATCTATTTATGGAAAAAGGTTATATGTCTGAATGCAGCTCCATTATGGAGGAAATGTAGCCATCCATCATAAAGTAAGCGAGTTGATGCTGTTGGGCTACGCGGATCTGCCTATATATTCATGATGTTACTTAAAGAGCGCTCATAGTAAGAAGCGGATTGGATCCCTGAAAATGCAACAGATAATCACAGAATTGCAGCAATTTTTGGTAGAAAACGTCATTTGTGCTTCAGCCGCAAAACCATTATGATCCATTAGCACACAGATACCACAGCTCTAAGGACTGCAAAAACTATGCAGTCTGGTTACCCCACTGGGGTCAAACTTAAATATGGGTAACTCGTAACAACACAGGCTTATTTATGGTTAATGGAAATACTGAAACCGGCTAGGGATTCAAGGATTTTGCACTTTACAAATGATAACTTCAGATTTGTTGAAATATTGTATGTTATCCAGCTGATTAGCAAGTGCAAAACCGACATCAATTACGTCCTAACATTTAACAACTTTTGCTGAATGAGACCACCCACATGATATGGAACCACATGACCGAGAGGAAATTTAAACTGTTTTCCATTGTTAGAAATAGGACTGCTTCTGTATTGAGTTATTCACAAAGTAGCATAGACATGTAGATTTAGTTGCAATGGATAGCCTTCTAGGACTGCTTTTAGCAAACATTTCAATTGCTCACCTTGAAAATCATCTAAGTTTAAATTCACCAGTCTCTTATGTGTCGCCTTTACATAGATAATATAGTACACATTGTGATCAAGAGAGTAAATCAACCAACCGAGCACCAGAAATAATGGCCTGAGACGAAACAAAAAAGCAGCAATATAGCAAAATCGGAATGCAAAACGCCTTTCCTTTATGTACTGAACGAACGCAGTAGTGATGGATAAACCTGTAACTGTCTTGAGATTTTGGGGAGAATAACAATATGACGGCTTCAAAACATGCAAACGGTGGGCTCGTTTTTGGCAGTTTAACGCATACACAGAGGCAGAAAATATAAGGCGCATATCAGCGCAGCACAAGTAACAACAAAACGTCTAGTGTGAATGCCTATTATATAATAACGCTGTCATTGCGAGTTCGTTGCAGTTCGGGCCAACCTATAGCTACAAACTGAATAAATCTGCTCATCGGCGCGGATTTATCATCTGCTTGGTTTTTACAAGGCGGATAAGCCCAGGATTCTTTGCTCACAGACAACCTCGTGATTCCAAGGATAATATGCAGCAAACTGCCATTTTCTACCAATATACAGTCATCTATACACGCTAATATTAACTAAGCTGTCCAGTTACACATACTTTGCATGAAACATGCAGCGAAATATTTAATAATGTGGCTAGTTAAGACTCTTGCGCGTGAGAAAGCTTGTAGCCATGCAAAAATACAGCGTGTATTCACTAGAGAATCGTAGACTGTCAAAGGCCTAAATGTCTTACTACATGCGAGAGTAAAGACTTGGGTCATATTTAATCACAAAGCCTGGAAGTAAAGCATCTAACACAATTTATAGTGCTTAGTCTCCTTAAATTTAGATTATAACAAAGTCCACTGATCGGTTAACTACATTTTAGCTACAGAAACATATTGATCTGTTCGTTTACATCTTTACGTAGACAATCGATATTATATGGAGGAATAAGCAGTGGTATCTTATAGATGTATGAATAAGCCACACGCCAGATCTCTCTGATATCAAAGCGGCTACTTTTAGGTTGCCTGGAGTACAACGTTGATTAATCTGCGTCGAATGTAAATATAAGACCAAGATACATCTATCTTGACATTGACAGAACATGAATAGTTACGATATCAATTTTAAGAATCCGTATAACATTGTTGTAATTTGCTAAAATGTATTTTTCTTAAAACTAGCTTTATCTTTTACAAGCACAAACTGCCCTTTTATTCTGCTAAACATTTTATGCACTGCTGGGGTAAAAACAAAGATTGTTCATTAACAAAGTCCAAAGCCAATCGGGACTTCGTGCGCTCAAATACATGGGTGTCATCAAGTAACCCTTTAGTATTTTTCGACAAGGAAAAAGAAATAACTATAGGTTAAGAAGAAGACGCATCCTGATTTGCCCTAATGGCTTATGGTCAAATAATATCGTACAACGCAGGTTTAATCAGGGTTTCTAAAAAATTCTAGCGTAGTCATCATTAATGAGTTAGCCATAGTTTGACCTAACACAATGTTCGCAACTTCAGAAAACACAGATATATTTGGAGTGGATTTATAAAGTAAAATTATTCTAGTAAAATTTGCAAATGCCGACTAACTTCGCGGCAGTTGCAGCGTAATTCAATTCTTTTGACACAGTATCATAGTCATTAATTTGTTAATATTCTCTAGTGACGGTGCTTTTGCTTCATAATTTATTGGGTACGTGTTTGGGCGATTTGATAAAAGGTACGCAGACTATATGACAATCGTTATCAGAATATCTACAGAAACAATGCACTCTCTTCTTCCACTTGCAATTGACTAAGTCAGCACGATTCCTTTTTTAAAAAGTTAGTCAGCACAATTCTTAAGTGTTTGAAAGGGAATTATTGTCTTTACTGTACGTTTCTCTTCACATTACTTGCAACAATAGCAAGGAGCGAACTAGTAATATGCTGTGCTATTTTAATGGATATGTAATAGAAGACAGTTATTAGAATCATACTTTGTTGAGCTCAAATGTTAACTGCCGCCATTCTGACAGTTGTGACTTCAACTCAACCATCGGAGTCATTTTTAACTTGAGAAATCCAGCTAAAAATTTTTGATGATAGTGCATATATAAATCCTGTTAACCCTCTCTGATAACTTTACAAAAATAGCGGTGTGCATGTTATGGGCTGACTTTCTTCCGCATGGTATCACTAGAAAATTCACAATAGTCCACTGTCATACCCAAATAAAATATTAATCAGCGTGTTTCTTATGATTAAAAACTACTGACCTCCTCTACTGCTTAAATTTGCTGCCGTTTAATTGCACTTAATGTGCAACTGATTAGTTTGTTTACATGTAATTTGGTAACAATCATCTATGAAGGTGCGCTGTTAGTAACAAGCTGTATACGTATATCTTTTTATATATAACGGCCAGCTATATTTAATAAACACTATGATTTAGTAGCAACGGTATCTCAACATACATTAGTTGAAACACAAAATATTAACTAATATATAAAATCTGGGTAACGTTTTGGTTCTAACAGTAATGAATTATTTTAGACGCTAAGATTTAAGTAATACGATATTTGTATTTGAAATTATTTGCTACCTAAATGATAAATTATTTCAAGTTCTGATGTAAGCGGATGGGTGTGTCAAAGCCTTGTTAATTAAAAACTGTTTGAAGTTAACTTGTATGGACATTTACATTAATTTATACTTAGAAAATTTTGTTTGCCCCGGCCAATCTGGCCGAATGGTATTTTCAAAGCAGAGACAACAAGCATGTCAATGTGCGCTTCTGGAAGTTAAAACAATTGCCGTGGATTAAAAGCTGTTTATCATGAATTCATATCGTTCCAACTCCCAGCCGAATATGCTAGCTAAACGAAATTAAAGTATGAGCAGTCTTTATCTCATACTTATTTCATGCAAAAACGCATAACCTGCCAATCTGTTTGATTTAACCGCTTTTCTGAAAAGCCTTTCTCTGTTATTCATCAAATAATGTGTTGGAACATTTAGTTGCTTATTTAGTTTGTGAGCGTTATGTTTTTTTCAAACACCCTTAGTCTTTCTGATTAGCTAGTTTTTATATACATACAGTTGTTTGAAATCAAGCATAGTTTGGACACAGATGTCTGGATTGCAAAGCATATTTACGCAGATTACACAAGTGGCATTTTTATTTAGTAGTTGCACAAATAGCAGTATGCAAACTCAACTTACAATGTAAATAAATGTATATGCATTTAATGGAATGGTGTGCGATTAATGACATGGTAAATTACATACAATGCATATGTCAAAAACTAACCTAATTTGCGATGTGTTTATTTTGAGGTTTAAGTTTATTTGTTTCCCAAAATAACGATGGCGTCTCTCGAGTACACAATTACGGCTGTGGGCGCACGCTTAGATACTTATAAAATAATCCATCATATCTCATTTTCTCATTTTGCTGCACACGATGCAAATCGGAATATTTTTACCGTATATTAGGTAAATAACTGATAGAATTAGTAAATGTATTTGGCAATACTATGAATGGATTGTTTGAGGTAGGTGTAACAAGCATCTACTTAGTGGATATTAGCGTAAAGAATCAATTATATTCATTTGAAAATCTCAGTCTAGCTAGTAGATTCAGGCGTCAATCTGATGGATATTTCTGCTTACGGAGTGTAACTTACATGTTGTGTTTTGCCCAGGGAGATTAATCGACTTCTGTCAACATCTTTCCGCATGGACACCTTATTTTCCCTCATTCGAGATATTGCTTAACCTAAACCGCTTTGTTGAGATAAACACTGTTATTTCTTTGGCTGGTTGTTCGGCTTTGCCGTCGTTCATTATAGGTTGCCACAGCAGCAATTTAAACGAAACCGCGAGGTGGTCAGTTAATTAGTTTGCAATAGGACAGAAAAGCGTGACTGTAATGAATGATCAGGTCAACGTTTACTCACTTTATGGTTAGGCCGTTGTTATGGCTCGAACTGGCGGCTAGATAGTGTATCAGATATGACAAATTTGCGCGATCCCTTACACTTCTTTATTTAGTTTTCTGTATATATATATATGCAACCCACGTTGATTAATGCAAATCTTCCGGAAAACGTCATTTTGGAGTAAAGTTTGAATCTAGCTTCATAAGTTTTATATATGTTATACAATGTTGACCAGGTGATGCGAGCCACGGCGTCTAGATCCATAGCCCTCCGAACCCTGAATACTATTATGATAACAAATTTAGACTGAATGGATGAGCGCATTGAGTTACAGTGAAAGTACGGAATCACATCAAACGTTGATTTTGCGAAAAGCTGTTATGTACGCCTTGCAAAATAATGTTATGTAGTAGTAAGTGACTAATAATTGTTTCTGCGTATAAAAAGCTGTTTACAAGCTATACTAAAGCCTAGACAAGTGTAAATTTAAACTCATGCTGGTTTAAACGTAATCTCATCGCTTCTTTATCTGCGTGGCTTACTCGCACAAATTGTGGCAAATGCCAGGGATTGTTAGCAGAAACTCGTGTTTATTACGCTGGAGTTATACGTTTTAATAATAGCTATTAAGTTGGGTTGATATGTGTGTAATTATGGCTGGGTACACAGGCTAACTTGATGGATTATGGGCACTTTTAACAGAAATTGTTAAGAAATTACATCGCTTCCCAGGAGGTGGCATTTGATCAAAAGCGCAAGTCACCGGAACTAACGTACCAATTAGTGGATGACTAATCAAAACCCTTGACATGCTAGATCTCGTCTTGTATACATATGCTGCGTTTAACTTTTGCTGAAGTGAGCGCATAATATATGGTTGTACAAACAGTTTTATATAAGCATAAACAGCTATCTCGGTACCTCCCTTGCGACAGCATTCGTCTACAACCTTAATGCACAACGAATGAATTAATCGCAGGTAATAATTGGACGGAGTGGGCTGACGCTGGAAAGGCTGTTGAAGTGATCAATCTGGACTTGCCATAGGCATTCTATCGTTTAGATCAACGAATTCCTCTTATCACGCTGTAATATAACGAGAATGGTGACCCTCTCCTGAGCTGTATCACAAACCTTTTAACGGAAATAAATGGTCAAATTCCGGAGTTCCTTATAGGCTTCAATCTATATGTTTTTATGTATCTCAGTGTTTATTTCTATGTATACAAATGCTTTTGGTAGTAAACAATATCGTCAAATGCATAACCACTTCAAACTACTGACCTTTGCTGACGAATTCAATATATGACACAGATTGCAGACAGATGTCGCACCAAACTTTACTTCATTGTTCCCAGACATGTTACACCAGTGTTTTAGTCAAAACGTGCTATAGTTTATTGCGGGTAAATGAAACACCCCCACAATGCAACATCAGAGTGCATGTTTCAACAGACTATGTTCCAACAGACTACGGATGGAAGTACTGCAGCGATCTTCCGTCGAACGTGATATTGGGTGCTGCTTTTCGTTAACTTAGTTCAGTTCCAACAATATGAATAGTCATCGCAAAACTAGGAACTAACACGTCATGCTGCCTGGCTTGCGCACAAATCGGCAACTCTTTTTTCAGACAGCTACTTAATACGTATGTTTTCCTCAATTTCTAATACGTAATTCAAGTCCAGCAGCAATGACTGAAGTAATGCCTCAATTGCACAGAACAAACATTATTGTCGGACTACGAAACAGTCTTTAGTATGCGGCATATTTCTTGGGAACAGGTTCAAAATATTAGGGAATATTCAGCGTGTAGGATTGCTGACTGCTAGGCGACTTGATAACTGCTTATTGATTTTACACCATCCAGATCATGTGTACCGCACTTTACTGCATTCCAGTAGTATCATCAATCTGAGCGTTAATCACGTCAAGGTAACATAAATATACCTCCGTCTGGATTTCCTTGGGGTTGTAGTTTATATTCGTATGTGTCAAGCATAGAACTCTCTCTGAATCGATTACAACTTTAACTAAACAAACCATATATGAAATACGGTAAGAGGACATACTTTGCTATTTACATTTTGTTACCTGATTCTACTCTCTACACCACTTTCGAGATATTCCGTAATTTTTATATTTTGCTTAATGACGCCATAAATATTCATGGAGTATATGCCAACCGAGATAAGACGATAAATCAATTCTTTTGGGAGTAAAACCACCAACTGCATTTTTTAAAAAGATTTTGGTAACACCTTGGATGACCCAACTAGGCTTTTATGCTTGTGCTAATGAGCCTGTATAAAGTCATTGTTCAATATATTCCACCTAACTTAAGCTAATAAATGTGGTTTTCTGGGACCAACGCTGTATTATATAACTTTTGTAGCGTATATTGCAAGAAGAGATAGGACGCTCCCTATCAAAGAAATCTGGTAAATCTATACAATCCGAAGCTTTGGTGTATTACTCAGTGTTATAAGATGCTGCTTTGCCATAACATAAGTAAATACTCATAGGTTCGGATTTTGTTGACACTGATAGATGCATATTTTGCACAAAAGCGACATTTGAACTTAGGTTGGGGAGCCTTTTTGCTATATTTTTATTTGCTGGCTTTTGCAAATCTATATTGTAGATTGACAATGGTGCATTCACTCAAAAATTATGTTTATTAATATAGAATCGGGAGTAATTAGCCCGCATATCGCTTGAAAGTCAACCCGATTGAAAGGCTGATAAGAAGTTAAGTGAAACGTACAAAAAACAAAATAAGAAAAATGCAGTAACATGCACTGGTTATTAAACATTCACAACCAAGCAAAAAGCCCGAATGGAAATTAGTACATTGGTTACAACCGACTATGGTTTCCGCCAATATGAACAAGCAAATTTAGACGCACACAAGAATTGTGTCTTTCATGCTAAACAGTTTTGCCAACGTGACTTAAAGTAGAATATAGTGAACTAACAAATCTATACCGAATCATGCAGAGGCAGTGAATAAATAGTAATCGTGTAGCTAAATAGTATATACCATGGCCGAAGCCAATATCTTCGGATATGATGTGCAGCAGCGTAATCGGTGTGTAAATTTTTTCAGTTTAGAAAATCTAACGTTATGTGTAACAGCTTTGATAAGCTCTTAAAACAAATGATCAAAATACCTTGTAGCAACAACTAGACGAAACGGAAGCAAACCATTTTAATTGAACCAGACCCGTAATTACACATTCATAATTCTTCCTTATTGCACTGATATGAGAAGTTACTCCAAGCGCTAGCACTCCGTCCAAATTTTTCCCGTCACAGTAGTTATGCAAAACAACTGGAATTATAAGCAGTTAGAAAATTTGCATCCTAGAGCCTCAATGCTAATGCCTTCATCAGTAAGAGCTTGCAAGCAGTCTAAGTGCATATAAGTTCTATCTAAAGCACAACTTCAAACTAAGGTAGGTATTTGTGTAACGCACTTGCGATTTGAAGCGATCAAAAAACCAGGATGCCCTACTGCTTAGCCAGAATATACTGGTAGCATCTGTTCTGGTAACTAATGCTAACTATATCGTCCATATATAAGAAACCTTTAGCAATCGTTCAAGATTTCAAACAAAATAGCATGCGAAGAACAAAACAGCAGCGATTAAATAGATGCTTAAAACGAGAATATGGGGTTGACCTGGCCCCCTTCGAACGCATTTGGTCCATGGAATTAGTAAATGTGAGATTTTACTGCTTTTGAAATCGTAAAATATTTGGCTTTTACTAAGACACATAATGGAAATGTGCAGCTCACCGTACTATAAAACAATCATGACATATAAGCATTCGTCCATCTACTCTCTCTTCCCTAGATCCATATCATAGTGACCCACAGACATGTTCTTGACTGACTCTTAACCAACCAACATACCTTGTCATTCAGATGACCTAGGCCATTTCTCTGCTATTTTACTCATATTTCTTGTGGGTTATATGGTAAATGTCAGATAAACTTAGCCAACAACGAGCTCGTTCCAGGGGTCACTGACCACATTTTTGATGTCAACAGAAGTAATATTTTTCCATTTAAAGTGATTAGTCATTTCGTCTAATAATTTTGTTGTTTTCAATCTTAATGGGATAACTGGTTCCCCATAAAGTAAAACAGTAGGTTTAATTTTATTCTTGAGTAGCCTTAATGATACTTGAAGGCTCAATTATTTTTCCAGCTGATTATAACAAAAAGTATGTTTATAAAATGTTTACAAGATAAAGGGCAATTTCGAGGTAATGGTGTGAAGCTTCGAGCATTAAACAACCAATATTGATCCCCATTACCAATATTTTCTGCTTCAAGTTTCGCCGGTAAATTGCATCTGATTTTTATGCCATCCATTACCATTCTGCTTAGCGAAACTATTAATCGTGAGCTACGGAAGCATGGTATCTGAACTGGATGCGCGTTCAAGATAGGAATAAACATTTAAGACATAACTGTGGCTCAGCACCATGAGCACTCGGTGGCAATTTAACTACTTCTAGTAACGTGTCAAATCTTATCCTGCTGAAGTTAAAATAGCAGCGCAAAGATCCTGCCATAAACAACTATTAACAGATAAGCGGCATTTTGAATGATGGCTAGTTTAGGTACATGAAATGTTATGCTCATAAGTCATAAACGACATGAAGGCAATCGTTGTTTCAAATGTGCCGTACAGTTTTTAAGAGCTCTATGTTAGCAACATTTGGTATTGTAACTGTCTTAGTGAGACACAACATACTGACTCACATTCATATTACTGCCAGGCATAAATATCTATTTATCTAGACAATATAGAAATCATTCACAAAGGGCAACTTTATGACATCGATGTTCCGGTCCATCAAGTTTTATTTGATGCTGCAAAACCTTCGCAAAACCGGAGCCAGACACGGCCGCAGAGCATGTAACGCAATAAAGTACTAACTGATCCGATTTCTATTAAAGGTATAGAACGGTTGACATCCGAGGAAAACAACATATTAAGCACCAAACTATTCTCTGTTTTGTCAAGGCTAGTATTTATTACGCAGCACCGAACCGGATAGTGCGTATATCAGATTACCTATATATGATTGCTGATTTTGATGAACCGCTCACTTATTGTAACCATATCGCCTACTATTACAGTATTAAATGTGGATTGCTAAATTAAATTAATGTGCCCTGAATTAGCGAACATTTTAGATTGATTCGAAAAGCGTTGTCTTCACCGAGTCACTTGAGTATGGGAATCATTGAATAACATTCGGTCGTCAAATCAGACTCAGAAACGTTGAGTTGCTATATTTTCTTGGAACAATAGAACCAAGAAGCTGTAATGTTTTGCGGGTCAAGAATCAATGCTTAATCTGGTAATGAGAAAAACATAGTTCGTTATACAATGAAAAGTATCTTGGTGAAATCATGGTAGTTATTATTAAGGCATGCGTATGAGGGCGGAGGCCATCATGATAAAAGTAAAGATCCACTGATCAAAACCTTGAAAACAAACAACTTAGCCGCAAATAAGAGAGCACATCGACAAATCTTTTATATCTCGAAATGTCAGAGACAAACAAAACGTAATTTTGGAGAGCCTTTCATCGCTGACTCGCTCAGTGTAAGAAGACAAATTTTTAAGGCACCCCAAATGGCTATACCTTATGTCATTTTCAAAGGATGGCCACTTAGGTTGGCTTTTTTGTTACATTTCTAGCAGCACGCGCGAAAAGTATTTTGCTTCCGCAGGATAAGTATAAATATTACGAGGTCCGTCTGCAAGCGTCGATTTGACTACTGTGCATTCCCATGGACTTTAATATTCGCTAATAGCGTGGATTAGGGAGGACTATATCATTCTTCTTTGCCTGTGATTGAGGAGTCTCGAAAGAGGCGACATCTTGACCTCCTCGGGGGCCCGCCTGGACACCGTTTTCTAGTGTCGTCAGTATAATTTAAACATTTATTGAAATATTAAGGAGCCAAATCGATAGAACGCTCTGCAAGCGACGCGGAAGTCATGCCGTATTCTCTGTTTGTTTTGAGCCACTGTGGTCGTTTGGTATCAATATCCCTGTCACACTCCTATGATACCTTTTACAATATGTAATTTCCAAGCTTGTCGTCCCTAAAACAAAACTACCTTAACCTAACGTTATTTTGTACTAATATGCTAGTGTGCAAGGTACTTATTCGGAGGAGTTGACAAAGTGTTTCGTGTAGTTATTCTGCTGGAATATAGAGCTGCATTAACTCATATGACGCGTTTGTGGCATTTGAAAACCAGTAAATATTTTGACGATTAGTCGAGTTTTGCTCCTGCGTTGTCGAGCATTCGCCTTAGGATTTAAAGACCACTTACTGGGAAACAATGGGTTACGCAATCCTACAAGCTTTGCTCCAATGTAGTGATCTATGTGTTCTTTATTAACTCAAACATAGTTAGAAGATGTCCGTAATTCTGCGATAAAAATTGCATATTTTCCTTTTAGAACACGAACTAACCTGTTTTGATGCTTAAAAAGCTGGCCTGTTCATTTTATTCATAAAGATTTTGCACGTAATGCTGTCACCAAATTTTGAGCCTTTTTGCGATCTATGTGAACGCGTTCGTTATTGGGTGTTTGTAATGGTGGTGTGAAGACAGCAGCTTTTACTACTGTAACGTGACCAATATTTCAAACAAGCTGTGCTATGTTGTGTCACATAAGGGTCGTTTATTGAACCGCTGATCTCCATTTACTTAAACGAGAAAACTGGAAATATTGTTGATGGCACAAAGCTGTGGAACATTGTATGTCACCAAGTGACCTGAGGCTATTCACAATTTTGTAGATAAACACCAGTTTTAATATATTTTATGGTTAAGACCAATTGTTCCTGTCAACTTGTTCTGTTCTTTACACTGGAGCAGCTTGTTAACTTAGATTGACATAGTCGGTTATGTTGAACTCCTTCTTGTCTGTACCTAATTGGATCTAGGCGCTGAATACTTCTCAAATTTGAACTCAGGTGACAACTATAATAAGGTCCGCAAGGAGAGTTTCGTATGTTTGGTCATACATCGTTCTTTCGGAGTATTTACTGCAAATATCTTTGTGAAGCTGTTCTCAAGTTTCATTTCGACCCGACATGCAATGATGCGTCAAGATCTGCCTGCTACTCCTTGTTCTGGACCAAATGGAGATTAGAAGGATTTCACAAGTGATTATTGGGTTGTGTGTGTCAACCTCGAAAGATGTTCCTCCATCGCCCACCTGATTTAGATACGTCTTTAATGCACAACAGAATGCTTCCAGGAGACCTGATCCTCAATTACCGTATTTTAACTGAGAAGGTTCGATCATTTTGTCCAAGACATTTAGGCCGTCTATCTTGTCTTTTCTTTGCTTTCAATACATAAAGCTACACAATCCGTGTTCTGAACGGAGTAAAGCGAAAACGTGGTTATCGCGTAGATGTATAGTGCGTTGCAACTTGCTCCCAGAAAATTGGTTACTGAACATGCGGTTAAGAGTGTTAGGTCTCATTTGGACTCGATTATTTAACAACGACAAAACGTACCTTTCTGCTGACCGCATTCAACTTCCTAATTTAATTTTACTGTGTCTTGCTTCACTTATTAGCGTTTTTCTTTATTAAAAAGAACTTTTTCCTTCCAATTTCTCTGTGATCTGTTAAGCTACCTTGAAGATGAAACCAGGGAATTCTATTGCATTAATCGTCTGCGGTTAATGATTATTTTGTGTGGATGTCGCAATCTTGTAGGTTCTTGAAAACCTAGGTCAAGGAAATTTCAAGAAGTAGTACATACAGGATTACTTCATCGTTATGAAGTCATTTGAACCATCCGAATTTGTAAGATGCGATTCCTACTGTCAGACTGAGTATTGTTAGCTGTGCTTCTGTGTTTGAATTATCAGACACGTTTAAATGACCTTATGGATAGGCGTTCATATATACCCGCCATCGAGACAAACTTGTGCGTAAGAAATTAAATTAAATTGCTGTGTAACATACGGAGTCATTTATTGTTTTGTAAAAGAATATAAAAATTCGCGTCCGTTGGCATTATTTAGCTGTGACGTGATCTGTAGGCTCAAAATTGAAATATTATTTCCGCTGTAATACTTATACCTCTAAACTAATTAACAAAATACATACCTCTATCAAAAGTCATTCATAGCATAACTTGCTTTACGTTAGTCTTCTAAGGAAGGAATTTTAACTGTTATTTATTCCAGAATATGTCGCTGATTAACTAGTTAATCCATATTATTTGTACCAAAAAAAGTAAATTGTTTATTGGTAAAAATATGTGGTTTTGGAAAGGATAATAAATCCGAAAAGGGTATTGGCGGGAAGAGTTCCGGCACCACGATTTTCTTTACTAATTTTTGCGATTTGATATTTCCAAAGAAAATTAGCCAGTTTTTCTGATCATTAATCAAAATCCAACGAAAGTATCAAGTTCACAAACAAAATATACCCAAATATAAAGCTAACATGTGCAGTTTGATTTTTAAGTCAGTGCTTATCTACTTCGTAAACTAAATAAAACAAAACCTTTGTTTTCGGTTTGGCGTGAAGCATACTGGCATCATTATTTGCATTGATTATGTGTGGTCATATACTTGTTTACTTATTTATTTGGGTGAACACATCAATTTTATGTTCTCAAACTGCCTCTTCCATCATAATAACAGAATGCAATTCAATAAAACTATAGAGCAATGGAGTACTACAGGCTAAAAGCGTATGCTTAATTGCCAGAGGAGGAGAAAACCGAGTGAAACCAAATAGTGATAAATAAAATTCACGAATTCACCATGAACATCATATCAACTATTGAATTAGATAGGCTATATCTCGAAAGGTAAGTGAGTTAAGACAACTGTGGTTTTGTTGTATGTGCAAAGAAATTGGGGCGGAAACAACGTAATTGAGTAAGACGTATCATAGATAACAATCACTAAGTATGTAAATGTTTGCCTGAATGTATTGCACAGATATTATAAGCTAGTGACTCCAAACCTAATAATATTCTACATTCAGGTTAGTCATTTTCTGGACCAGACTGAAAAAGGATCATAATTTGCCTGGAGAAATTGCTGAATGAATTCGCACGAGAAGAATGAAACTATACATGGAAAAATGAAAATATGTTAGGCCTAACCCTGAATCCCAAACCATGTAAATTTAAATGACCTAAAGAAATAGACGCTACTGACCATATGCATTGTACATGCATGAGCATAATCAGAACTGCCAGAATAACTTGTACCTAATTCAGGAAGAGCTTCTTGCACATCCGAAATGACATACATAACACTAAAATTCCTATATATTTGCGAATTATAAAGTTTTTCTTTCAAGTCGTTGGAATGGATTTGACGTTTACCGCTTTCATATGATCATTGAAAATAAGGTTGTGATAAACTTTTGGAGAGTAATGACTCAAATGTAATGAAGGCAAGAAACAATGACCTAGCTGTAACCTGGTTAGTTAAATTCAATTTGTTGTTCAGTGGCATATTCCTATACACAAAATGGTGTCTGTTATTTTGAATGTTGTTCAAAACGTTTTAACTTTAGTAAACCACTAGGGTACCTACTCTATAACGTCTGGTAAGCGGGATAATCTATGAAATTGAAAGAAACATCTGTACATATAGCAAAAGCTTCATGTATGATTATACGGTTACTTGCAGCTTGTATACATAAATTTATGTAATTTTAAAAGTGGTTTGGTCGTCATTCCACATTCTAGATGCACGACAAATCAATCAGCTAACGAGTACATCACTCTCACCGTTTAACTTTGAATGTATACTTAGATTTGAAGACCGTTTCAAATGGATTGCATATGGTAACTCATTTGAGTCATATGACAAGTGCAATGTTTGCACTTTAGGAACTCTAACAAAAGAATGCCCACAAAATCCAGTTTGTCTGGTATTACTAGAAAAGGTGAGCGGATTATTTGGTGGATTTCATGGAGTTCAGTGATTAATGCACAATAGGCTTAGGTTGATTATCCTATGTCATAGGATTCGCGGCAAGTAGCCTGCAGATCAGCTTTTCGAACAAACTTTTTCTGTGAATGCATAAAAAACAGGTAATTGAGGATTTGCACCGTTAACCTACGTCACTTGCGCACTTCCGTACCATGAAAGCGGACGGCTTGGATTTTACGTTATCTTAAAAGTCGTAATGACAGGATAGTCCCACATGGCTTATTTCAGCTATATAGGACACTGAAGAAATATTACGAAACCATTGTATACATCGTATTTCTTTTGTAATATAATCGGTAGAACACATTTGCAGACGACACCAAGCTAGTAAATATTTGTTTAAATTCCAGTAAGAATGGACTAATCAAGGAAAAGAGGCAATAAAATCCTATGTTCTAAGGACATACACAGTCAGATAGAAGAAGCAAAACATCTAACATAAAGTTCCATAGCTCACAACACACCTTTTAACCTCATCAACAGATACACCTAAGGAAACGTGGACTGATTTGTTTTTCTTCTTAAGCGCTCCTATTGAAATTAACGACGCGTTACAAGTAAGAGACAATTGATCCGATAAAGCGTTTCAACTTTGGCAATTGTGCACCAGTCCCGACTTAAAGTATAAAAAATACCTAAGGCATGCGAGACGATAGGTTTGTAACTTGCTTACAGTACAATTTCTAACGTAGATGATCATGCCTTCATCGCAATCTTGAATAACTTGTGCACTGCTGTTACTACTATTTCGCTTTCTACTAGGTTCAAATACTCCAGTTTCATAGCATTAATTCAACGGACTTCCACTATGATAAACATATATTCATTATAAAATCTGCGTACATTACAAAAGGTTTGTGTGACGGAAAAGTTACCAAATGATAGATAATGCGTTGCTGGTAGGTTTAGGTTAACCTATTCTAATTCAAAAGCTGACGTTCATATCATGTCTTCCAGATAAAAAGCGCTTTATCATTCGTACCAACTTGCCTTGGGAAATAATGTGATATTTCCATTTTTGGCAGCTTTTAATAAACTTTCCTCACATAGCTCTGAGTCAAAAAGGCGCTTCGAAGATGATGTGATCACTCTCGGTTTTAGAAATAATTGTGATTAACTACATGCAATAATTTGTGGATTGATGTAAGCTATTCAATATTTGTCGCAGCGAGATATTATTATGAAACCAGACCGCGAGAAAGTTAAAGGTTGCAAAAGCACAAAACGGCAGAAAAAGACATATCGATATAACGCTTAGTTGTGACGTTTTGTTGTAAACGATAAAATATTCAAATGATTTTATTTATGCATACAGAGCCCCAGGTAAACAGGGTTTTTGCAAGAATGCACAGAATTTAGCTATTTATCACGAGTAAGCATAAGTTTGAAAGCTCCAATAATCTTAATGTGGGATACACTACATTTAATTTATGGAGAATAGCGAAATGCGTCATTCTCTCTGAATTGCCGTGCCGTCATTTACCACATCGTTTTGCAGTAGCAGTGACTGTTGGGAAAAGCTTTTTCTAGAATGCTCACGTACACCTATAAATAATGCATTCATTATGGTTGTTTTAATGTTGAAAATTAATTTTTGTGTTAGATTTGTACCGCTAGGAATGCCAAAAATGTGTAGGCTTTAGACAGCGACTAATGTTAAGCTCGGATGATGCCGGAAGATACTTAGAGCATGGTTTTCAGCAATATTCCGGCATATCGCTAAAATACAGTACCACAGTGAACAGTATCCTGTAAAAGGCCGTGGACTGGTTTCTAGACGAGCAAACTCAGAATCAACTGACATCATGCAGCTGCAAAATTAACGCTAACAAAGCATGGACTTCACTGTGATATGTAACTTGTTTGGTCATACATTCGAATGTATCACGTCAAGCTTTTTTCGTAATATGTTTAAAGTTTGACTTCTGTTACACTCAACGTCAATGGATAAATCAAGCACACAAAAACGGTATACACACGGATCTAATTGCATTCCAGAGATAGGATCCGATTGCAGTCACAGACGAAGTGGAATCCAAAGAGAAGTCCCTATTAGATATCAGTGCGGTTCGCCACGCTGATTCAAAAACACCATGCATTCGCATAAGACTACATTTGGCTGATTCTGTGTCAAACATACAGACCAAGACAGGATCATATACGGTACTATCCCCGTTTAGGATGAACACTAAAAACTGTGTTTACCGGTGACTAGTGGCACACACGGGCAGCAGTTGATAGTACACTAAATATCACAGGTGCAGACTGCCCTACTTACAGGCATATGTAATAGTAGTTTTTGCCGTTGGAATCAATTTCCACAGAATAATTATAGATTATTTTTCGAATTCCTTCTTTATTTATATACCAACAGAAATGTGTTATGGACATTTGGACACATTTGTAGAATTCGTTAGATTGGTTTCGCCTAATTGGAAGCTAAATGCAATGTCGGATGGTAAACACGGTAAAGGAGTTTTAGAGAATCTAAGATAAAACCGTAAGCCCGGTTTCTGCCATTAAACAATGAACGATGATTACTTAAGGTTAAAAACTGCAGTTGCTAGACAAGTATTGTCGGAGGACATGGGTAAACTTTGCATAGTAAAATACATGGGTTGCCTGTTTAGATGTCTATCGCGCATTTGCGCCACTAAACAAAATTTATGTTATTCGGAAGATATTTGCAAGCAACGATACCACATGTGAGCAGTCATTGCTGAATTATTCGTTAAGAAAAGTACAAACAAGAATGCACGAATTGTGTTAGCTTCTTATGTTAACGGGTCACATAGATCCGTTTTGAATGCAGGCTTAGCATATTATAAAGTAGCATAGCTTGACCACGAATTGCTGGAGCGTTTGGCAACATCCAATGATCTTTTGCAGATATCCAAGTTAGGGAAAGAACCAACTAGGTCCGAGAAAGGTTTACATATTTGGCAAATCCGAAGAGAAAATAACTCCGTCGGCATGCCAGACGGATATATTTTTTACACAATTGTAAGCAGTCACTTCTGAGGTTGTTGTTATTGTTTACTTTCAGCAATTGGCGGCATACGTGCTTGGTGTCGCGCAATATTTAGTACACTAAAAGGAGATCGCTGCACCGTATTTGGTAGCATCCGTTGTGAAACTATCAGCGACTTTCGCCTTTGCCATTTTGGCAGATTTTGTAGACCCATTTAGAGGTTTGTATACTACATTTTTGTGTCTCTAACGCTAATCTTTGGCGATCCAATCAATCTTGGCATGCTTAAATGACGTATTGAACTTGAAAGCGCATATAGGAGCTGGGCATGACTAGGAAGATGAGTAAGTCAAATACCCTGAATGAGTTACGCAGCAGGCCGACGTGATGGTTGTACTTTTTCAGCTACCTTGGAGCGTTTTGAACAATCAAATTAACTTTTAATAAGTGTGCCAAATTTGTGGTCTTGGAGGTGGTTTGCAATAGGTTTGGCCGAAGTCAATGAAATCTAATCCTGCCTATAGCGTGACTAAACAGCGCGAAATGTGTCTACATTGAATATCAGTGCCTTTTGCTTACCAGTTGGAAATCTTTTAAAAGAAATGATCTTGCGGCCTTCAATTCAGTTGCCATATGTTTATATCAAAATTGTATAGATATATGCTACCTAAGGCTGCACTATGTAATGTAGAAGCAAAACTCTCTGAAGTATCCCGAGAAGACGCAACACAAGATTTTGCTGCCGCAGCGAATTGGAGTAGTTCGCTGATGGCCCCATTCTGACGTCGCACTGCGTTCCGGTGGTTGAAAAGCCATAAAAATGAATATTATTTGATGTTAATATACTTAATAGCTAGACATTTGTTTATCCATGCATTATTTACGTGTTTGATCAAAATTCATTTCCGATTCTCTGAAAGCCTTTTGCTATCGTTTCAAAATTGGAGAACTTGACGTAGTGGAGGTCTCATTGTTTACTACTCCTTATTAACAGCGTTTATGCAAACACACCACCACTAATTCTAAAACGTCGAATTTGCAACGCTTTTACGGTCGAACGCACATTTGGTGCGACAAAATTTGGCAATATTCAAAGGTTCCATGAACGAATAAGATAGGAAATTACTGAAATCTTAGCATCTAAACAGCCACCATAACAACCAAACTTTTTCAATATCCTAAGGTGACTTATAAAATAGTGTAAAGTTTGATTTATGGCGTCAACCGTTAAACACTAGACCCTTTAATTTCTAACCCAGCTTAGGCTATCTCCACCTGATTAGTCCATACAATGACGAAACCGTGGTCGTGTACTTCCAGTGTTGCGATGAGCAATACCGAAATATTCCCATTTCACATACGGTCCTTGTGAACGGAATGACCGAGGTCAACCCATAGTGAACCGAGGTCATATTAGAGGTTGTTGGTAACAACCCAATAACACTGCGGATTCTCCTAGTCCAAATTTAAAGTTTGATTCTGGTGGTAAGCATCATGCTGCAGACATTTATGGCTATATTAACGAAAACTACAAGTTAGCAAGATAAAAAAACGACTAAGCACTAACCGAGAACGTGGCTTAAATAATATAATCTCCATTATTTGGCCTATACCTCAGTTAAAGCATCCAGATTGCCAGCTTCGTGTCAGAAACGTAGGGAGCACGCGTTTTTAAGCCTTGTAAAGTACAAAATCGGATGAGCTTAAAATTTGAAAGTGCAATGTTTTAATTCGCTAGAATCCAGATATCCAAATACATTTTGTGGACAAGCACAGTAACGAAACATGAGATACTAATGTATTATTTTTGACATATTGGTAAGCGAAGGCTCATTTTCTAACTTATATCAAGACTAACATGGCTTGTTTTAATTAATAGTAGTGCAGCAACTTTTAAAAGACGTTGGCTAGATAGGTAAATGGACCTCTTGTGAAACGGCTCACCTGACAATGCTCGGAGCAAAAATTATCGGAGGTTTCCGCCGTTAAGAAAAATAATTTAAAAACCGTCTATTCCTTTAACCTACCGTTGTTGTATTAGAAGTATGAAGCGAAATGGCAAGTCAATTAGTGGAAAAGTATTATTTGAATACAGACCCAGCCACCTACCACAATCTCGTTTTTAAATTAGCGCAGGGCGAAAGTGATTTTAATTCAGCCCTTAATCATAAATCAGCTCTCTAAAATTAGCTGATAAGTAAAATTTTGTTGATGTTATTCTAATAAGCAAGAATAAGTATAGTTTTCGCAAAGTAGAGAAAAGTATGTGCCGACACCTCTCAAATCCGCAGTTTCACAGAGCGCCAAATATCTCCATTGTTCTGTGGACAAACCCCACCACAATCTGCAAACGAGACGCTTTTTACGCAAAACGATCACTCCAATTTAAGGAATAAATCCCGTCATTTTACTGCATCGAATATGCTAATGAGTTTTACGTCATATTATGCTTCTGCAGTCGCAAACCTTTACTTGAGGGACCTAAATAGTAACCCAACGCATTTCATATTTTTAACTGTGTTTGGTTAAATGCTGTTGCAAATTAGAGGAAGCATGATATAATTACACCAATGTAAAAAGTTAGTACACAGTTAGGAAATGGAAATGAGACTTCATTTGCCAGCTTTTTGCTTATATTTTATATAATGAGGGCAATCAATGCTGAGGCACTGGTCAGCAAACTCGGACGCTGTGACGTCATAAAATCGGAGTAATATGATTTCAGTCAATAATAACCACATCAACATAATTGGTAGATAATGGTGACAGATAGAATGTTTCGATGTTATAGAACGGAGCTTTTGTCATTTACCTGCGTTTTTAGAAAAGAAAATTGTCTGGAACATTGCGTTCTTTTCAACGCTTTTCAATTTGCAGAACAACGGATTTCACATTTGAATGGATACGGAATTCCCTAGACTAGGGTTTACAGCGAGTTTTGCTTGGGTCGCATCAAATGCTCTGATTTTCCATAGCAATATCTTTCGTTTTCTAGTCTAATTGAAGACTTTGCGCTGCTATTTCTGCTGGCTCTAACATGTGGCGCTTGATTACTGTCTAAGGTGAGCAGGAAACCCCCTACTAGACATTAGTAGACGATTTGATTCGTCAATAATAAGACTATGCATATTAATTTAATGTAACACACATTTTTATTGGTCGCCCAACGTGGAAACTAAGCGTTGTACGCATATTTACGGCAGAGTTACATTTGGAAACTACTAATATAGATATCGTCAACATTTTCGCGGTCAGTAATTCTGTCAGCTGCACAGTGTTTCTCTGCGATGGACGTGGGCGTGGTTTTACTAGTTCTTCCGTTCAAAGATGTTTGCGATGTACTTGCATTCCCATGCGGAATAAAAAATGTGGGCAGATCCAATTTCCCTTCTCATTATAATAATGCCACAAATTGCCGCCAATCATTTAAAAGGATGGTTTCTCCTCCTATATCAAGTTTCACTGGATACCTGAAGAGCGATCGTTTACTAGTGTCTGCATCTGCAAGGAGATCAAAAAGTTAACGATTCTGGCCGAATGAATCACAATCATAATTGATTTCAACTATAGTAAAAGTTTTACAACCTAAAACTAGGGCACAAATAAGTTGTGCTTACTTCATAATAGACACTTTATACTATCAAAAGAAGGTCCTACGTGCGTGAAAGCCATGGGATATCAGTTGTAATAATGTGGTTTCCAAATAAAAAATAACTCACGTTCCGGTAGATACTTGAGCTGCCCTAGCATCGAAATGGAATTCCTTTTTATTTGATTTCCATTATCACCAAGTGCTTGCTTCATGTTTTATTTATGCACTTTACATTAGATTCCCTATAATGGTTAATGACTTGCTGATTTATAAAGGATTCTGGCTGAACAATTATGTAAAAAGCGTAATCAAATATGCCCATTTGATAAGCTTTACCTGATTATGTATTTAATTAAAGCAGTGTGATTGTGTTTATGTGTTCTATACGGAAATATAGACGAATTTAAATTTCTTCCTTCTAGAATCTTACTTTCATTTACATATTTCGCACTGGTTTTCGATGATATTGTGGTTATTCTGTCTGCAAAGGCTTGTAAGTTAAAATATATCATTTCCTCCCATCAATCGGCATTCTCCCATACGTAACCCCTTCACCCCTCTGTTGGCTCCTAGAGAACGAGAAACTGGCCTGCTTTTATACGAATGCTCAGGGTCTTTCTAACAAACGGGCCGAACTGAAATATCGCCAAGATTCCGAGCCATATGATGTCATTGGTATCCCCTGGACGTAGTTGCACACCGGAATGATGGACGCTGAATTTTCGCTACCCGGCATGTTGCTGATCCGGAACGACTGGCTCACAAAAGGAGGAGGGGTAATCCTGTATTACCGAAACCACATACAGTGCGAAGCCATGGAGGATCCAGATTCGCAGTTCCCCGACTCGCCGATTGCAGTCAAATGACAGGTACGCTTGCCTTATTGTCTTGGTGTACCGCGCCCCTGAGTCAACACCCGAAACCGACTACCACCTAGCGGCTGCTTTAAGATGCAGTTTACAACAAATGTACACTCACATTCCTATCATGGGTGATTTAAACGTACATTGTTTAGAAACTCCCGCCAAGATAGGGGAACAATTCAAAGCCTATCTACAAGATCTAGTAACTACTGTTCCACTTTACAATCATATCACTTTGCCCACTTCGTTCAGAACAGGTAACAGGCCAGGTGTGCTGGATCTTGTGTTTACCAACGCGGAGCATATGATTGATGTGTCGGTTGTTGACTGCCCGTTGGGTCGCAGTGATCACGCCGTGATCAGTTTCAACTTCGTCTGCTATGCAGAATATCTGAATGAGAACGATGAGACTGTGGGAACCGTCACAAGCTACGATCGATTAGCCCAGGTGGTCAGCGCCACAACTTGGTCGTTCCTCGAAGAAGTACCCCCGGATGTCACCTGGCTCGAGTTCGTCACAAATTTCAGTCAGCTGATTGCAGAGGCTTCAGAGATAAAAGTTGGCTATAAGTGTGAATCAATTTCTTAGTTCAGGAGCAGAATTCGAAAATTGATGAAATACGCAACGCAGCATGGCGAGTGTACAGAGAAGCTCCAGCACAAGAAAATTGGGACAACTACTAAGCCCAACGTAACCACTGCACTCAACTGTTAAGAGAAGGCAAAGCCGCCTATCAACAAAACATCGCAAAAACCTTCAGTGCTAACCATAAACTGCTGCACAAGCATACTAATAGTCTACGAAAGGTGAGGCAAGGATTTCCTTCACCCTGGACTGCTGATGGCCCGACATGAATGGCTGCGGAAGCAGCAACAGCCCTGCAGATGCAATACGCTCCCACTCTTCAAAGGGTCTTGACATCAAGCGACCTACCAAGATTTGTCTTCTCCTTGTCAGGACTAACCCACATCACTTTTACCGCGGAGGCTTTATTACCAAAGCTGACGTCTCTACGCAAACAAGGCTCGCCGAGTGTCGACACCATTCGTCCAGAGGCAAGGGAAACAGCAGCAAGCCAACTGGCAGGACCTTTAGCTCAGTTCTTCCAGCGCTGATTAGACCAGAACCAAGTTTCCGCCATGTGGAAGCTTGGAATTTTAACCCCTATTCACAAAAATGGAAGCAGAACTGATCACTCCAACTACCGCACAGTATCCGTTCTTCCTATACTCTCCAGGTCATGTAATCCATAGTTGCCGATGCACTGTTGTGATCTCTGGTAAACTGCAACCTCATCACTCCTGAGCAGCACGGTTTCCATCGAAAGCCGTCATGTATAACGAAAGTACTAATTGCACGCAGTAGTTGGACCGACGCAGCTGACGCTGGAGAAGGTGCTGATGTGATCCATCTGGATTTTTCCAAGGCTTTCGATTGTCTAGACCATCGAAAACTACTATGCAATCTGCAGCATTACGGGATCAGCGACGTTATTTTAAGCTGGATCGCCAACTTTCTACTTCAACGGCAATTAGTGGTCAGATTTCGAAACACTTTATCGAACCCCATACAAGTTGAGTGTGGTGTGCTTCAAGGCTCAGTTCTATTGCACGTTTGTTTTTGGTGTTTATTAATGGCCTTGCACATGGAATCGCTGCAAACTTCCTAATGTTTGCCGACGATATCAAGATCTGGCGCAGGATCCAGACGAATGTCGACTAACATGCGCTTCAAAGTGACCTAGATACGGTGTGTCAATGGTCGACCCAAAACTTATTGCATTTCAACGTCAGTAAATGCAAGGTGCTTTCCATCCGTCAGCAGGGCAACTACTCATATCGGCTCGGAACGAATATACTACAAGGATCCACTCTCGAACGTGACTTGGGTGTCCTGGTTCAAGAGGACTTGGGTTGATCCAGACAATCCGGAAAGGCCTCTAAGACTAGGAACCAACATGTCGGGCTGTTGCGACGGGCGTTTGGACAAATAAACAGCTCCATATTTCGACAAATGCTCAGTGCTTATGTTCGTCCCCGTGTCGAATACGCAATTCAACCTGGTATCCATGACTGAACCCCCATCTTAATGTACTGGAGCAGCCATAACGCCGGGCATCTAAGAACGTAATTGGAATGCGCAATTTTTCCTATAAGAAGAGACTGCAACGATTGGGGGTGTTCAGTGGAAGCTATCGCAGACTACGAGGCGACCTGATTATGGCATACTTGATTTTGCAAGACCCACATCATGTATGCCGCCATTTACTGCAACTCAACAGCAATACAAACCTGAGTGGCAACTCATTAAAACTCGCAGAACAATACAGTCGTCTGGAGTGCCGCAGAAATTTCTTGTCTATTCGTGTCTGTCACCCGTGAATTGTTCTGCCAGAGTCGGTCGTCGCTGCACCGACACTAACAGTATATAAAAGACGATTGGACGACTTACCCATCCACTTACACTTTGTTACTTAACATTATGTCTCCACCCTACACCTGGAGTATACCATGGAATTATTTGTTATTAACTGTGGGTGCTGCGAATCTAAGAGGATCGCAGGACTACGGCGTAGCAAAAGATGTCCTTATTTTCATATTTAAATTATTAACTATTTTACAATCCTTATTATCATTATTGTTATGTTGCTGTCCCCACCAACTATCCAACGGTACTTGTAAAGCAACGCTGCCTAAGCCGTATACATTCATTGTTCATTGCTTTCTTTGTGTCTAACAAAGCGAGCATCCTGTATGTAAAGGACATAAGCGCTTACTTAAACACACAATCACTGCAATTTATTATTGCCACTGCCATAATCTCGCAATTATTTTTGGAGTAAAGTGCACTTTTGTCGTTCCGACGTAAAACGGAAGCGCCATCTAAATATTGTTAAAGGAAGGAGCTGGCTGAGTAACCCCATCAGTCAGAGCATATTTAATTCAGCAGCTCTTAAAGCCTGTCCATATCTTGGTGGTTTACTTGTACTTGAGTTACACTAGCAAGCAGCCTAATGGTGCTGGAAATTAGGATTGAAACAGTTCGAAGGGATGCGCTGTCCGGAAGCAAATAACCTAAAGGAGGTTAAAAGCAAGGTTGAATAATTTATTTAAAGTTTGTTTAAATGTACAATTGTATTTGATTATAGTTTTACCTTTTCTTAATATTATTAAAGTGCTAACCATGTTTGAAATCCGTTCAGTATTCCTTATATACAATATGTGCAACTAACTTGACACTGTACACCGGTAAACGTTTTGCTCTCATTCGGTGGACATAGCAGGCATCGAACGCGGAACCATTGGGATAGCAGCCAAAATTTCTACCGTTTTGGCAACCGACTTGTGATAGTAACGCTTGACACAATGGTTAAGGACTGCGTGAAGAGCCGTTTTGTAATAGACCTTGTGTACTTTGTCTTCAAGCGGAAAACACCCAATGTCCATCTGCTTCTGCCACGGTAATAGCGATCCCCTTGACCGAGGTTCAATTCAATGGGAACTGTAATTACCATTAAGATTTCGCATCGCAATGCAAGCAAACATCGTATGATCAAAAATAACCATCTAGTCAATCATTCGCCGTTGAGACTAGCTTTGCACACCTTGACCCAATTGCTTAGGCGTAGTAGTCAAAACTGACTTGCGAATGGTACTGTATTCTGTGTCTTATTTCTCCACTTGATTTGAACAAACAATGTCAAAACGCGTCATGGTGTGCAGTGTTTTCGGGCGGGCAACACCCAGTTTATATCTGCGTCAGCTGCGGTCCCATTGATCAAATGATAAAAGTTACAATCAAGGCGAACCACGGTTCACGCTGAAATTCTCGTCGCAATCAACTCACACAAATTATACTTTAAAATGACCTACATTTAATATGTTTACTGGACTTCGATGATCAAACAGATCGGTGCGCTTTCTCTTACTGTACCTCACGTTTCAAATGTGTACAGGTTATTAATTTATCTGTACGCTAAGTCCATCTACAGTATAGGATATGCATACTTGAAATGTGTAACAAATATCAAAAATATAGTTGCCTAATTTGTATATTTCCATAGAGCAGTGATTACTTAAACAGTTTTTGTGTGTTATATTTTAAACTAGGACGAATATTCAGAGGGAGTAATAGACCAATACGGTTGCATACCTTTTGAGTTACCATGATCAAAACAATTTCATCAAACATTGGTATAAGCAAATTATAGCGTGCATGCAAGCGAACAAAAATAATGGGATACGCGGTTCATTTCCACCTCGAAATTACCATGATCAACAAGAAACTTACCATTGCGGTAAAATTATATTTGCTTATTGTTGATATTGTGGATCTCCTAAACTTCGAGAAATTCACATTGAGTAATTTATTGGTTATCTTATTTGTTTGCTTCATACCGGAATGGAGAAATATTTTGCCCCTAGAGGACGAATAGGAAGTCCAGGTAAGCATTCTTACAATGAAAAAGAACACACTAGAAAGCAAATTGTTCACGGCCTACGTGCTTATGCCAACAATATACAACCCAAAAACCTGAAACATTTTGTGTAGAAAAGTTACCGTGATAACGTAACATGGCGCTTTTAAGTTCGAGCAAAATGCATCTACTCAATTTAGATAGGTTCATTATTTGGAAGGTACCTGGCATGATTTCAGGTGGTCCCACTTGCTAGAAGAGACAGCTAGTGGTATATCAAAGCTAAAGCATGTTATATAGTAAAAGCAATATGTGTTAACATGATATGATCATTACTGTTATTTTGGGGCTGGCTTTTTTGTTAACTAACGCCCAGTTGACGCCAAGTTATCAGCCACAAACACATCGAAAGCCACTGGTATAAAGAACCGTGTATAACCTAAGCATCGCTTTATATCTAGAGAGAAAAAAAGTAAACAAAGTAGCTTGACACTCCTCATTGCAAAGTAATTTAAACGCGCAGTATGCTAACAGATCTCCAAATAAGTATTACGAAGTGAACGCGATGCTGCACGTAAATGCATCAGTATGCCAATTGGGCATTTCTCAAATTGGTACTTACAATGCATTGCATTATTCGTTGCCTAGATATCAAGAAGAAGCGTTTGGCAGCCTGATTAATAAATCTGCCCGTTTAGTTGTTGTGTGGGTCATCATTCTGAGGTACTGGAATGAGACAATTTCGCCATTCTTGGAAGGACTGCTTTTATCGTCGTTACTTTGATTTTAAACATGGTTAAAACGTTTATGTTTACGTAAATGAGGTGATATTCTTGAGGTTAATGGTATTGCGACTAGAGAAATAGGATTCCTCCGGCACAGTTATAACAACGCAGTTAAAACTACCCGACTCTTTCATTTCTAGGCAGCAACCACAACACATTTCATTTTTGTTAGTAACAGACGAAGCAAGTACGCTTTGACTTAGCACAGATTATGTAAGCACAAATTCCAAGACTGCCCAAAATAGTTACACATCATTAGTAAAGGATATATGTATAATGTTAGTAAACTAAACCACCATGATTAGTGTTTACGGATTCGTATAATTTGTTGAATCACTGATAATTATGAATGAAAAAATAGGATTGTGATTCAGGAAATTTAGGCTTTGAACCATCCGTATCGATATTACCTGATAGAGTCTAAGTAATCAGGATGATTCATGAAGGAGACTTTGGTGACGAAAATACCACGGATCGACCTCCAAATGCTGCAGCGAACATTATACCTTCCAATTGTATCCCCGACTTCAATCTACCTAGTGCAGCAAATGAATATTCATTACTTTCAGATATACTGCCAAATTTAAGGGACTATATTACTAGGTATACTGATGCGGACAACTTTGCCAGCCGTACCGTAATCATTAGAAGGTATTCCAAATTCCTAGCAATAAAATCCGTTGTCTAATCATGCGAAATGCATAAAAAACCATAATTCGATTTGGTTAGAAAAGCGTCTAACAATTATTTACAATCGATGGAGAGAAGTATAAGTAAAATCCAATATTGTCACCATAATATAGTGCTATGGAATAAAACTGAAATATGACCAACGCTGCACTTGTGTCATGTTGTCTACCATATATTTGCTCTTTTTATACGGCTGGTGGTCAGCATGGGGCATAAGCTAAGTTAACCGATGCTTCAGCCTAGTTGACCAGATAAAAACTGCAACAACGTCTAAACACGTGTATATCCTAATCTAGTTGTGTTGCACATATTAACTTTGGAAGTAAATAAACGTAAATATGGTGTAGCTGAATGACGTGGCACTATGTAAGTGTTTTCTGACTGTGTTAGCTAGGTTGCTAGTGCAGGACTTTGAGATATAATTGTACAGTTCTAAAAAACCTTGCCTCCTCGACACACAAAACGTCCTAGTGTCCTGCATTAATCGGCCCAGTTAACGAAAGGATAATTAAAGCAGAGGATAAAATGGCATGTCTGCAATCTAGCGTCTAAAAGTACTACCACTTGCAGTTCAGATAGGAAATACCGTTTACATTATGGTGCGAAAGCTTTCTGCCAAGAAGGCTTGAGTTCAGCATTTTGTGACGGCCAAGTAAATCAGACAAATAACAGCATGATATGAAGGCATATATTACACAAAGTCTAATAAAGATTAATATTGATGTGTTTTCAAAATAATAGTGGTCACATTTCCATCTGCTGAAAATCACCCGTTATAACCAAAATAATTATAGCAAGCGATAAGTGACTGTTTACTTTTAGCCAAGATTTTTGAGATACCTTAGTATTTATTAACTCATATGCTTCTTACGTAGAAAAACAAATAATAACGCTCCTGTAACTTTACTCCAATTGTAAGAACAGTTCTCATGGTACTTGCAATATGCGACATACTACGTGAAGGAAATCTACCAAAAGTGATGCAGAATAACACCTTAATTTTACTAAAATGCCTCAGTGTATGCTGGTTACAAAACACCGCGAACGCAGGTTCATGAAATGTACTTACACAGTGAACATGCACAACCATACAAAATATTCTTGTTATGCATGAGTTATTGTAAGAGACCTAAAAAGACTAAGCTAAGCGGCATGAGTTATTTCTGAACCATTGATGCAAATCGAATCTATGGAGCACCCAATGGAAATGGACAGAACTCTCCCCTAGCATGCAGCCTTTAGCGCCACATGGGTACTAAACTGCCTACGTTTACAAATAAATTAAGACTATAAGTTTGAACTCTGAATAGTAGATAGCAACACCTTTGCATAAGTTGACTGATTTCTAACCTTAAATCTATCCGTTTATTACCGAAAATTAGGATAAATTTTTCATGCGCCCTTTAAATCTTGTCAGGTAAATACGAAGTTAGATTTCTTGCAAACAGTCAATGATTCCAAACATATCTTTGTGAAACTTCACAGAGCGAGCGAGCAATAATTAAATTGTAAATAATTAATTAAAAATCAATAAGTTTGCTCGGAAAGCTCTATAATATTTCGTTTGGCGATTGGCTTATTATTTATATACATTTAGCTAACTACATGTGAGTCATTTACTCTATCTTGTTCAAATTTAATATGAAGCAATATCACCAAATCGAGACGTTAACTTTCTGCAAAAGCATCGGAAATATTTGTGTAGTTTTCTCATATCTGGGGATTAATAAGGAATAGGTTATTTAAGGCCGGTTGTTTTGTTAATCGCAATAACCAATTTATTGAATTTCTGAAGACGGTTTTATAACAGTCAAACCTATACAAAATTCAAATAAGTTAAGCGAATAATACCAGCAGTATCTGCAGCAATATCTACAATTTCTATTCCGGATTTTGAAAAATACCGAATGCGGTTAAGCAATAGTTGGTGGTTTTAAATACTAAAAATCTCCCTTGGCTTGAAATCATCACACAATAAAATTTGCTTTATTTACATACTCAGTACATAGTTGTATGCAAAGAAACAGATTTTAAACAATCACTTACTAGTCTTGTTTGCCTGAACACATGGTAACGCAAACTAAGTCTTGAAGTAGCGCAAGAGTAGGTAGCTAGTTGTAGATTGTTGGGACGTTAAGGATTATCTGCTTAAAGTTGGCAATTAGGCCAGTTTTTCATTAAAATTCATCTGAATACTCAAAAAATCTGCAGTTATATCCGTAATGCGTCCAAAATCTATTGAGCCTATTTGATTGAACTGATCCCCCAAAGATTTGTTGACAAGTCTATTAATCGCCGGACCATAAAGGAGTAAATATACGGCCGGATTAGCAAATTTATTTGCCAATATATAAGCTACAAACAACAAAACTTTAAGCGATAGGTTTTAATACAAACTAATTACGAGCATTTATAATAAATGTTTCTCAAAGAAGCTCATAAATATGAATCGTTTTGCAGATACTGTCAAGCTTTAGATGAAATATAAAATGTTAGAAAAACTTCTAAAAGATTTTTCTAAACTACGTATCCTATTTTACTGCCGCATTGTTTATTCTATCGCCAATTGCGGTAATCTATCGAATGAAATATGACAATATGGGTAGGTAGCAATTGTTAGCGCAATGTGTAAAATGCTGTCCTAATTAGTGTTTTATATAGCAGCAACATATGGCACAATTTCTTCATCTGATGCTCATCTATGTGTATTTACGTGTTTATATGTGATTTACTGGACTTAGCTGCAAAATACTTCGTGAGGTCTGAAGTAACTTTTGTGCTGTTAAACTTAAAACACCTAATAAAAGAATGACCGCTTCAAGTATTGCATCGCGTTTATTTTTGCAACTAATTCTTATTATTTACCTAATTAGCTTACTTAGGCAAAACCGCCATCTGTTGCTAAACCTTTTTGGTGCGCTTAATTTGAAACTCCCGATTCTTGAACCCTACTGGAAGCTACTTTTTGTATTATAGCGTTAGATAAGATACAAAATTTAGCAATACGCAGGATTATATGACCAGGGTTGTGTTAGAGGTAAGACACTTTGAAAGCTCAAACTGCACTCAGTATATCAGTGTACAAATAGATGCATAACTTTTAACACACGGTTTTCACAACTTATTCCCAAATTCTGATGTGTTACATCTACGGATTAAACAAAGAGATCGCTGCGGAAGAAAGGATTGGTATTACATTGAACTGATAATGCTACCCGCCATGGAATTTTGTTCTTACTATATAAATATCGATATCATGAAAGCGTTAAGTGTTTTTCAGGTACAAAACCCGTGATATCGTATGCTGACCATTCCAGTCGTTCAGTCAAATCCGTGCACTTTGCCGGACGGAGCGACAGTTTGCGATAAGTTTAGCACAGCATACCTAAAGTAAAAGCAGGGCTCATAACGAATAGCGGATGCACGTGGAACACTGAAGGGAAAATACATTTGAACAACGGCCTCCGCAAATCAATATCTCTTTTCGTGCAAAAACTCATCTGGGAGAAACCAGGAAAACCGTATATAATATATGACTGACAGGATTCACGTGCTCAAAGGGCTTACTATATCTGGTTATTCAACGGAATTGTTAATTGCCTATGGAGCAAATAAAGACTCAAATAATGCAAGGAGGAAATATAGGTTGATTAGCTGTACGAAGCACGTCCGTTGCTAGGAGGCCTGTGGCGCCAATAAGTGCGTAAACGTTCACTCAAATTAAGCAAATTTCGGAAAAAGTGACGTCCCGTGTTAACGTTTTAGTTAAGAATCGAACTTTTGCAGCTGCATCTATATTTGTTGTAAAAACTTTTTGGACCGCACTGCAGCATTTTCAATATAGTGTACTTAAACTCCATAATGTTGCATCATATAGTTGCAGTGTAAAGTGCCTTAATTCTGTCCTGGTGCTTTTGCATACGTAAGTATAGATTTTGATGAAATTTTAAGAGTCTTATGATTTTATTAAGATCTAATTTCTAACACATACCTCTGAATACATGTAGTTAGCGGTATTACCTAACAAATTCATATATAAGCAAGCAATTACAACGAGATGCTTTCTTTGTGATCCGCTACTATTCCAAACCGTATACTGAGCTTAATACTTGTGGTACGACTGAAGATCGGGGACGCTGTTGGCAAAGTCTGATATTTGTTCGTTTTGCTTGCTGGATTCTCCTGGACGTTGTTATCCTTGCTGACTATCAATAAAACCGACTTCAGGAAAAATAAAACCCTAATAATCTAGTAGGTTTTGCGCTGAAAAGCTGTCGGTCCCCGTTCGGTGAACGGAATTAGACATGGACTGCCTTAGTAAAATGATTTTGGGTGGGGAAATTGCGAAACAAGCTGACGTGTTATCCTAGGTTCTTACTGACTGATAATTGTTCTCGTTCTTGCAGGTTGTACGATATTTTGTCTTGAGTTTTGCTTTTGACCCTTGCTTTATAAACTCATAAATTTGTCACTTTCTATGTCATTTTGTGCTAAAGTTCTTGAACATAGGTCTATTATCTAGGGCACAGTAATAGGCTGCCTTTTTGGAGGCTCATGGATATTATTGTCGTTTATAAAACTGTTTAGGTTACCTGTAAAATGTATCAGAAAATCTGCTTTGGATATTGGTATAGTGGCAGCAGTCGCTCTTGTCATTTTGCAAATATCTAATTAAAGACAGAAAAATGCCCAGCGAGAACCACTAAATCCTAGATTTCAGTCAGCAAGTTTGGCAGAAACTGGATGCCCGTTTATGTGAGTTCTCGTCTTTAAATAATCTGGCTATACGGTATTATCAGTTTAAAAGTAAACACCCAAGCACCGCACGTTATAAATAAGGAAAAATTTCCAGTACGGTGGGCACTATCTCTTCCTCTACCTTCTCACTGAACTAAGCGATGAAAGAATTTAGACACTTGTTTTCTTCAGGTTATTGATGTGGAATCGCAACTAATCGTCAAGCGCGCCTGGCGTACAGATTTTTCTTGCTCCGTGAAAAAGGTCTGCACACATCCCTGTTGACAGCATTTGGGTACAAGGGTACGAAAATTCAGACACTAAACTTTCCACAACGGCTTACGGTAAACCGATCTAACTACCTATCCACTAGTTCTGCGTCCGATCATCACATGAAGGAAAGTCATGCTGTCATTCTGATATTCCTCCATTGTAGACAAGATGCTTTGGTGCAGGTCATTTGATCTGGTGTTGTGTTAAGTTAGTTGCTACCCTTGATCAAGAATAACACTGTGCAACCAGTTTTATAACAGAATAATATATGATGTTTCTGGTAGTGCCACGTGAGTTGCTTACGAATGTGCAAATATGTTTCTACCACGTCGGGTTTTATTTTAATTTTAGTTTCTCGTTCCAGCTAGGCAGTGCCTTTCAGACATGGAATGCTCGCCTGCGATTGGTAAGTTGGCTCGCTGTAATTGTGGCAAAGAAGTATTCTTGATCATGGTATCCATCTGATAATGAAAGCCGATTGAAAGCTGTTTCCTTAATTGATATATTGATCATGGAGGCAAGATGCTGCTGTGCCGATGACCGAAAGCATTTTGTTACCTCTGTGAATAATTTACCACTAAGTCTCAGTCCAAACCCTTTTCTTTGCTACTGTAGTCTGCTTACCACGCATATTTCTGGATGAAACAGTGGGACCAGAATAAGAAGTGGGAACTACAAATTGTTTGTTTCGTGCAATCTACCACTGAATCAGTGTCCCAATTGCAAATGCAAGGCGCACTTTGCAATGTCCATGGAACGGAGGCAGCCGAAGGATCACACAACAGACGGCTACTTCTGTCTACCTATTGTCATCTGAAACGCCAAGACAGAAATTTTAAAAAATCACTACCCCGATCTTTAATGAACTATCCGAAATGTTTCTCACGATTTCACTTAACACATTTCAGTTCCTCAAATAAACATGTCACTGATGTGGTGTACTGATTCCCCTTCGTCAACTTCCCCTGATTCTGACACCTAATCAATAAGAGACTCCAGTTAACATGTCACTGACGATGAGTAGTGGTTCTGCATCTCCAAATCCATATAATTCTGTAAAAACGTTGAAGCTGATGATGTTAACCCACATTTTATTAAACAAGCGGAGCTGAGTGACTTGATACTTGACATGAGCTTGCTTAAAGAAAATGCCGAGTGGCGGGTATCTCGGCTGCAGCAGCCGCACCTTTTTGCTGCGAACAACAAGTTACCTGTATACCGAAAGCAAAGTGTTAAAGTATCCGTTTTTTATGACACGAGAAATAACTTTGTCACTGTCCCGTCGTAGAAGGATTGATGAAGGAGTCTTGCGTGAAGCATATCAGTGATAAAAGTTCTCTGTACATGGACTCGTCTAAGAGTGCTTAAAGCCATAATGTTCCACAATAGATATGTATAACTAACTGTGTCTCTGTTTCATACAAACTATATAAAGAATACTTGAGAATGTATGCGACAGATAATCGCCACACGAAAACATCTGTGATGACTTCAGATTCATTGGCATCCTAACGGGTTTGCATGAAGTCTGCACAAAATATTGCTGTCGGTTGTGCTTATGGGACAATATGGAAACTCAGTGGCACTACACAACCGTAAATTAGCCATGGAGGTCGGAGTAGGCTGCAGGGAAAAAGGAGTGCAACGCATGCATATTTGGGGCAACCTGATCACATCTACCTACCAATCTGAAAATTAAGCTTAATATGAGTAACTAAATCGTCAATACCTAAGCGAAATGGTTTTGCGCTCAAATACTTGAAACAAGTGTCTCCGAATACCAGCGATGGGAAGCTCACAGAATGGGTATTTATTGGGTCTAATGTTATCCTGATAATGGCAGAGAGTGCTCACAAATACCAGTTGACTTCGTTCGAGGTAGAAGCTTGGCGTTTATTCAAAGCAGTGTGTAAAGAATTTTGGTAGTATTAAGGCAAATAACTACAAAGAAATCACAAAAGTGCTCATGACAATCTAACGGGATGTTGGTGTTTGAATGTCCCTCAATATACACCTTTTGCATAAGCACCTTGACTTCTTCCCCGAGAATTTGCTATCTGTTAAGCATGTCAATGACGAACGCTTTCCTCAAGAATTTTCATTCATGGAGCAGCGTTAATCTAGCGAGCACACGCGTTTGTTGATGGGTAAGTTTTGTTGGTTTTTGCAGCTTGAAGGCACTGGACCTCACAAGTGAAGATCTCGACGAATTCATCATTACCCAGTGCCAAGCTACAGTCAGCAGTTAGCGGCGAGTGTTGCAATGATGAGTTAAACGTATTTATCACCTAGATGGACTACGAACTAAATTTATATGGCAGCGGGGTTCGGTGTCCACATATGTATGTGCGTCAATCTGCCCACCACTTCTAATACACACATGTACAAACATAAGGATATAGTATGCTACATATTTAAAAATTTCGTTAGAGAGAGTAAGTCCCTTCTGTAGATGACACGGACTGATAAACAACTTCTGGTTCATGATACATATTTGCAAACAGCACGCCCTTCGGAAACGTTGATACAAATCATTCATTGAATATATTCTGGATGTTCCTGCAGTGACCTATTCCAAGGCGAAATGTTTGCCTATACGATTTAGCGCGTTTTGAACTAAATATTATCTTTTAAATGACAGTAACCATTCTTTGCTTTCCTTTCGTAGGAAGCTGTGTGGGAGCAAAAATAACTTTTGAAAATCACCCCAACAACGTTGTCAACATGCGGTTGCCAAATTGATTGAATTCGGGTTATGTTATCTTTATCTATCTTTATCTTTATCTTTATCTTTAGCAGTGTAATTGTGTCCAAGAAGTAACAGCGGTCGTTCAGTACTTCGGCAGCATTGAAATACATTTAAGTACTTGTTGGCTTGATCTATATGAGGGTTTTAAGGTTTGGCGGCATGAATTTGAAATCACAAATATATAGTTGTACCTGGTGTTTGGCTGATCATGGGCATTTTGCGCTCGCTCTTATATGTTGTTAATAAGAGGCCAAGATGCACCACAGGGAGCTTGTGGATGCGCTTCTTAATTAGCTTAAGATCGGGGCAGAAATCATTTGCAAGTTGTTGTTTTTGTTTGACTTTGTGACACTGAATGTTGATGTAATCGTTTTGCTTGTCTATGCAGACTTTCCAGTTCTCAGCTTTGGAATCTAAATTATTGTATGCAAAGAGGAGCAATCAAAGTCAGGCGTTGCTGCGTTCTATTCCTCTGGCAAAACAACATATGTGTTCTGGGAATATAAGCCCCGCCGCTTTTGTTACTAGCTAAAGGAAACATGAGATACATTTATTTAAAAATAAATATGTTTGGCTCATGTCGTTTAATTTTAGGGGAGCGTTTTTCTGATCTGGGGAATGTTGCTAAGAGCTTCTCATCGCCACTTGAGTTAACCGCATCAGCGCATTAGTGTGTAATGTGGTTAAACTATGTAGAATTAAGTGGAAAATCAGCTTATTGCGCACACACGATTTCATAGGACATCGTAATTTATCGTTCCAACGGGTGAGCATTGCAAACGGCATCTCTGACTTATGCATTTCGACCATACCTCGTTTGCTTACAGGGCTGAATCTGCTGCTTGAGCAGTGTGTATGTGGCTTTTTTATACATCGTAATCAAGGGAACTGGTGAATGTTTCCTCCTATATTTGGTAGGCAGTTTTCAGTTCAATGTGTCGAGTAATCGAATACATTTTGATCTATTATGTTTTTATACATCACTTGCCTGTCTCATATTTTAATGAGCTAAGTTATACAATTTTACTAGGTTAAGTTATGACCGGTTTTATGCTCATGTGTGATACCCGCTGAATAAAATGCATGCATTTATCTTAATGTTGAGATATATGTAGAAAAATTCTCGCTGAGAGTCTAGGTTGTGTTTGTCACATTAGCTGCGCATGTTATGCAAATGCTTGTCTTGTTTGAATTTGTCATGCTGTTTTACATTCAATCCAATCAGGGTAAACGTTTTATCCTGCGCTATTGTTTAACTGAGTAACTGTTATTATCGATCAACTTGGGGAAAATTTGAACACTAATACTAAGCAAGAAAACATTATGGGGTCTCCAGCAATTCGCTTAAAGGATTTGGACGAATGATGTTCACTACACCTATGATGGGGACCTCTAGCGTCAAGTTCCATCCTAGCCATTGGCGGTCAAGTTGAACCATTCTTAGATGACATCACCACAGGAAACATAGTATGAACAACTGTAGATGCGCTAGTGGGATCCCTTCTGCATCCATTTTCTACGTGGTGCCTTTGTCGTTGTTGATTGTGCTCAGAAAGCGGAGTAAGAAACGTTACATCGCTAATCAGATGCCTTCTCGTGCATCATGAAAAGCGTTTTGGGTAATAATTCCTATATTTGTTGTCGCTATAAATAGACCAGCTGCAAATTTCTACCGTGGATTTACCGTAAAACAAGTTGGTCAGGTTAACATTTATTTAAATATATTTTCTGACCACTGAACTATCTGCTGCGTTTAGTTTTCTCCCGTTTCATGCGCGTTCGCAGCACATTGTAACAACAAAATTGTTGACATTTACTGCCAGTATTTTTATCGCTAAACATGAAGGGTATATTCTACAAAAACTAACAAACAAAACTCACAAATTAAACGCTTTCTATTACACTGTCATACAAACAGAAACAAAGCAGTACTAGCATTTTGCTTAACCTCGTCAATGTATATTGGTTTGCCACATTGTAGCTTTGCTAGTACTATTGCACTGAATCAGTATAAAACTACATGAATACAACATGGAAGCTGTTCTCTCTAAATTTATCGCCACGCACGTTTGCAAATCTTACATACCTGCGGGAGAGCACAAACAGACCAAATAAAGAGAAGGATGTCAATTAGGTTAGTGGAGCAAATTCATAGACGCTTGATGATGTGCAGGGAAAAGCTTTCTGACAGTTTCATATATCGGCCCCTGCTCGAATGCGTTGTATGAACATACCCTCGTCAAAACTCGGTGGTTGACAAATTACAGTTCCATTTCAACGTAATGGATGCGCCGAAGACGAGGAGATCAGGTTTCTCTGTGATCTCTTCCTTATCCGTTTCTCGGATTGGTTGCTCCTAGATCCATGCCTACAAAGTTCCTTTCGGAGAAAATGCTCGTCTAAAAAACTCGGATGGGACCAGCCAGTCGAGCTAACAGGCTTATGTGATCAAGCAGCTCGGGCGCGAAATGATAAGCTAATACTGAGACCAAATGCAGCAAAGTTGGCGCCAGCGACACTGTGTAGACTGTATGCTCGCTGTTGGAGAAGTACGATCTATTGAGGCATGTTATATTAAGAATGGTGTAGCAATGAATACTTCACCCTAATGCATACTAAACTAAAGTGGATTAAACCGCGATGCAACTTTAGACCAGGAGTATTCTCGAATACATTCAATCTTGGTAGTAGGTCGTTGCAGGTGATAAGAAGTTCCAGTACATCGCATTACGGATTTCTAAGAAACGTAATGGTTAAAATGAAAAGGGGCATATATGAGCGCGATGTCAATAAGTTATGTCTTGTAAAAAGCAGCGAATGGGAGGTGGTTTTCTAGCTGTCGCCTCTCTGATCGTGGGAGATGCATTTTCGTCACTACCGCATTAAGATAGGGCAATGGGAGTTCTATGCGTATAAGTGGAGTGTGTAAGCGTACCGTTGAAACTCCTGTAATTCTTCTGTAGCAGAATGCATCGGAACCCAGGAGAGGAATCTTTGGTTGAGATTTGGTAAGGAGTGTAAAAAATTAATAAATGTCTTATACTTTGCTGTCTTCCGCCGCTCTCTACCTCCTGGGTGAGATTCGCTTATACCAATAACCTAACTCTCCTCCCTGTCCCAATCGATTTCTGTTACCTGGCTTCAAAGGATGCTTGTGTTCCACTTTAAGTTTATTACATTTAGATGCTCTTTAAACACGTAGATGACCTGCATTCAACGTGCATGCATTGACCTATATTTCAAAATCTTTAAGGAGGTACTTCTTCGCCTTATGAATAATATCAGGACTTAGGGAAAAAGTAGATAATAATTTATTACAAAAGCACTAGGCAGTGCACCTTCGACAACTCAACCTGTCAAATAAAGGACTATTAAACTTAGCCTCGATTTTAAGGATATTCTATCAAGTCGTATTGCTTGGCTATTAAGCGCTTATTGGCACCCGGAACGGGAAGCTCGTTAAGCGGAAGTTTGTTACGTCCCTTGATCCTGCTCTGTCCTACTACGTGTTCGTAATTCACCGGTGACCGCCATTATTTCCAGTAATAGTTTAGTGAGAAAATATTTTGGTGCACACTATTTTATTGCCCACACCAAATGGGTTCACAGGCTAGAAGGTACGCGCAAGTATAGTGGACATTTCCAGACTACGAAGCACCATACCTAGGACTTCCGCTTGATTTCAAATTCCAGCACCGGATTCATACAGTCAGTGAAGTCGCCGCTTGGCTCTGCATGAATTGTTCTTAAGGAGTCGTTCCTTCGCGGTCAAGCCTAACTCAGGTACCCCGACTGCCAAGTTTCTACCTAACTTCTGGCAGAATACAGTCAAGTCCTGTTGTTCCTTCCATTTTGCCAAATGAAATTTCTCCAGTGCCTGTTGTCAAACAATTTCCTTCCCGAACTTCGGTTGCAGTGCGGTCTTCACTTCGCTGAAAGAGCACCAAGCTTTGGACCTGTGTGTAAGCAGCTACGTCGCCATCAGTCTGCCGGCTAACAACTGTCCAAATTTATTAGCTAGTTGGCATACCCTTGACTCCGGTACAGGCCGCAATTGCTTCGAACTCATCAAGCCAGTCCATCGCGTCTCCGTCAGCAAATTGAGCTGGCCAAGATAAATTTATCCTGCTTGGCCGCAGGAGGGACGGCAGGGGCGCACCTTCTTTATTGCTCACGCACGAAAGGTTCACAGGCTAGAACGTAAGCTCGCAATTACAATGGACATTCTTGACAGCCACGTGCCACACATCGGCCTTTCGCTCGGCTTCGTATTCACGTCCTGGCTTCAGACGGTCAGTGGATTAGCAGCTTCTCGATTTGCCATCCTATCTTCGCTTTCGCACATCCTTTTCTGACCGGACTGGATTCGTTCTAATACTCTTGACTTGCTTAATCGGGGTTGCGTAGCTCTCTTCGGGGTTATTCCCGGTGGTGCAGGCAAACGTGTAAGTCTTCGGAAATTCGGGGTATTCACCAATATGACACCCGCTGTTCTCGGCCTGGGCCTGAAAACCTCTGTCGTTCATTGCCCATTTTAGGCTCGTCCTGTAGGCCTCAGCTGAGTTGCAGAATTTCGTCCCCGGTTTCTTTATTACTTTTATCCACCTTATTTTTCGCGGTTTAACTTTTCTACAAGTTATCCCAGCTTTCAATTATACTACAATAACTTCACCCAACCATGCATTTTCTCGTGGTGCGTTTACATACATACTTCTCATTTGACGCTTAAATGAAATTGCTAAATATCTAATACAACAGTATTCTGGTTTTCCTTGATAGAGTGCGAACAAAGTGTGTGTACTTTTGTGTTTCTTTTAAGCAAATTGGATCAGTTTTAAGTATGTAGCAGTCAGTTAATTTGTATTTTATGTCTTCTATGTACCACGTTTCATGGAGTAACGCGAAAGGGAAACTTTTTCTTGATGGTCATAAGAATCCGCTTATCCTGACTATGTGTATTTGTAAAATACGGGCTAACAACTTTACTACACAAAACCACTTGTATGTAGAGCGTATAAATTTTTCAAGCTCTTGCCGAACGTTGACAAAATAGAATAATTTAGTCAAACTCGAGCAAACGGAGCAGCCATTTCACTCCGATACTTTGTCAAACAAAGTAAAACTCCCATGTATTTGTACAAATCTCGCTTATTTCATAACCGTTGTCGTGTAAATTGCTGAATTGGTTAAACATGATAGGAGAGCTAACAAGCTGCCAATATGTCTGCAGAAACAAGTAGTATTACTTCGACAAACTTTCTTATTTAAAAGTTTGCTGTTTTATTTTGCTGTCACTTGTGGTAAGAAGAGAATCTGTGCATGTAGGGGAGAACTACTTCTCGCGGACAGCACGCAACAAAAATTAACTGTGATAATTTACATATGCAGCTTTTGGAATCAACCAATATTGCGGTTTACATAGAGTTGGATTGAACCCGAAGACTGAAAGCGAAAGAGATCTGTAACCGTGCTGTTTAACGTGATTCCATGAGGGATAAATCCAGGTCACTTTCAGCTCTTTTAATCACTACATATTGTTAAAGCTGATATCAATGAAATTCTAAACCATTAATTCTTGTAGTTGTCATGACTACCTATTTTTATCCGCTCCATCCGAACTGCGAAATGTCTAAAAGACTGACTCATAAATTGTCAAGTTTGTTTTCAACCGTTAACGGTGTTTTTGTATTTATCAGTCTCCTACTTAAATTGGTATTTATCCCAGTCTATGTTAACCTAAGCAAAACAACTTGATTTCGGATGGCAATAGGGCGGCAAATTAGAAGCTGTGTGCATCTTCGAAAAGCAGACTAAATGCAGAACCTAAAAGTTGGACAATTTGAATCGATGATAGTCGGTATGTCAAAAATAAATTCAGTGAAAGAATCCATAGTTTACAGGATCTTTATTCCAATCGAACCTTTATCCTCCACATGTTTGTTCATAGTTTAAAGAACATGAGATACCTAAAATTTAAATTAATCGGAGCCTCAAAGATGCACGTTGTTCAATAAACAATTAAACGATACACATCGTATTGAGCATTAAACATTTTGATCTGGGATCGTGAAGCGTGTTTTGCTGATTACTGCGGGTTTGCAATGATAATCGTTGCATAAGTAAGTTTAAACTACCTACGGCATAGTTTGATGAACAAATACTTTGGCCAACCACAGCGGTCTACTGTTTGATTCCAAATATTTATATCTGAATATAGACATACATATAAGTATATACGTATAATATATATACTTTATTCTTAAAGGTATGTAGACAGACCTTTTGCATTTATCTCAACGAAGTTATTAACCACAATATGGTGCACTCATTAAGAGGGCAGCATAATAACTAACACAGTGAAATGTTCACTTTTCTCAGTGCTGTCCCAGCTGGACGGCAAGACTGCAGGTGTATCGTCAACAGCTGACGTGACTTCTTCATTCCTTAAATTAGTTTTTGGATTCATCAATTTTGATCTTTCTAACTTTCATGTCAGGTGTGCACCGCATCTGCGTTTGGTCAGTTGCCATGGGCTAAGAATGTTGTTGCGCCGTGAGTGGGCTTTTCCGGACAGCTGGTCGACATATCTGAATTGTCGGCTGATTGCGATGAACAAAAAAATTATGTCTCATTGTTTGATACATGGAATCGATATCGATGCGCATGTTTAATATCTATTTTTTGGCTAAGCAAGTATTAAACAATTTCTTTTTATTACCTTTCTACCTTGGTTAACAATTCTCCTTTGTAAGTTTAAGCTGTATTCTGACATAGCTACATGGCGTTTTATACAAACTCTAGTGCGCTTCGGCATGCTTGTTGTTAATTTATTCCTTTATGTTCTATGAAATGTTTATCATAATTACTATGTTATTATTCTAAAAATATTTTAAAACCACTGCGCTTCTATTTTTAGTGCTTTGTAGTGTTTTATCTCAGTTTTTCGGTGCTCTTTTCAGTTTTTAATTGTTTGCAGTGTCCTCAGTGTTCTCTCATTTTCAGTGTTCTCAACTGGCTATTGACTTGTGAGTGTTCTTAATGCAGTGCCGTTTACAAATGCTATATTTTCGGCTATGTCATTCAAATGCGGCGGAATGATCCAATGCTTCGTCCTAGGCGTCAGCTAAATGTCTGTAAGTTTTCAATCAGGTCTTTTGAAATGAAAAACTTGCGTGTCAGTTGCGTTCAAACTACTTGAACTTGTGCTTCCTTTTTTTCCGTTTGGCACAATTTGCATGCATTTAAATCACATTCAACGATAAGTATCGGTACGCAGTTTACTTTTGGGTACATCTTGTAATCATATATGAAGTATAGAATTTGGTATGTGTTTTTGTGCGGTTCCAGTGAACATATGTTTGTTTTTTGAGGTCCATGATTTTATTCATTGAGACTTTTAAGAAGAACAGTTCCCATCCTCTAATTCCCCTATAATACGAATGTCGCCGACGGCGTTGTTACTATTATGTGTGCCATCGCTACCTAAGTGTTTGAGTATCGTAAAAGTATTGTCCATGCAGCTCGGGGTAAATACTTTTCCAGAGTTTCATTACGATCGCTGCGGTAAGCTAAGAAACTGCGGATCTTATTGGTTTACTTTCGATATGTTCATTGATTTCTCTGTTAAATGTGATTAGGTTTTAAAGCCCGTGTGAATTATTTTGCACTTACTGTCGGCCTTCGTAGTCCCCATGGCCGCACCACTGTTTTCCAAGCTTCTGCGTTAACTTCATTTGTTAACTGCAAGCTGATACACATGACAGAGCCTTCATAGCAAAGGACATCATAGTTTCGTTTTTGTCTATCTGCTGTCCTTTGTGTTTTGACAAACATTGCTAGGTTTTGTTTCGAAAGCGTCACGATCGACTTACTGGGCTTCTAGAGGGTTGCAATAGTTACTCTGTCAGGTTGCATTTGTGAATGGCTGTGAGTGGCACAATTGATCGAAATTGTGTACCAGCTGTCTATTCACAGTTTTACAAAAATATCAATGTTTGATGTTACTAATTATCTCACAGATACGCAAATGAGTATCAGGAAACAATTGAAGCTGGATGTGTTAGATATGAAGTTTTTGACCTTATTATGTCTGTGTTTGACTGATACCTCCGCTACGGATCCCAATATATTTGCAGGTCCTCTGATGATTTAAAGGAATAGAGCACTGACTCATTCAAATGGTTACTTAATGCTGTTACTTAATGCTGTTGTACACACCATTATGACCGTTTAGCTCATTTTTTCACAAGTTAGATTTGTTAAAACCGACATTATCACAGCGGTCCTCTTCGCATGCAATTTTCTTAACTGGTAACATGTAATATCCCCCTGGTCACTTGCAGATACTGCGGAGAACATTTCTACGCGCGCTTGCTTGCGTTTTAATTTCATACAAAGAACGCTGGTGTATTGGTCGTTCTAAGCAACGCGAACATTTGCAATCTGGCCGAAGCCTTCTATTGACTATAGCAATTTGGACGCCATTTAGTTACCTCTCATTCCGTTTTACTGACAGGCTACACCGCAGGTATATTTATACCAGCATATGAGTGACATAACACTGCCACCCCTAAATAAGTTCATGAAATAGCAAAAAGTGTGCATTTATATCGCGCTTTTCGAGAGTCTGCTTGACCATGTTAAATGACACGACTTCACCAGACAAAGGCAATTCACCTACAATAAACAACTTTGCGATCCACATGTGCGATTTAATCGAACCAACAAAATATATCGTGTGCAGCGCATTCCAGGAAGAATCAAGGCAATTATTTATTTTTGTTTCTTTCTGTTGGCCCGTAGGATGGTGCTTGGTTAGATTACCGCGCATGCCTACCGCTGTATCAAGAAGGCAGGCGAAAAAGCAAGATGTGTAAGGGCACTCCGTTCAGAGGTACATCAGTAGTAACACACAGAATAAGCAACCATTTACCGCCTGGAGTGCAACCAATAAGAAGTAAGTTGATTTGTTTTAGGCAGGTGATGAAACATGAGTTAGGAGAGGCATCGTGTTGAGTCAGTCACAAAACATACTATATCGTTCCCTCACAATTCTTTCATGCTAATTTTATTACTTCTTCCTTGCGCTGCTTTAAATTGTTCAAGCTTGATGTAAGGTCGTTTGCAGTAAGTTAGTTTCTTGCCGTGTGGCTTAAAAGCAGTGGATTTTTCAAGACTCTCCGCCCAGTCCAATATGACTATCATCTCCCTATTCTTCTATCAGCATAACGCTAGTTTCCTCGGTTATCAATGCTACAACACTTTATTCATTTTGGAGAGAGGTATAAAGTTGATGGTTTAAGGATTCACATCGCTGGGGTGATGGGGTTAATTATCTGTCGCTGAGTTTCTTCACCAAATCATTTGGACTTTGTAACCTTCACTTCTTACTAGCAATCCAGTGTTCGTTGCGTCAGTGCAATTGTACCTTAGTCCTTTAAATATAGTTTGCTTCGCTGCATCCTTCTTCATGGCGATTCTTGTCCATCCGTCATAGTTTTCATTCCCCACTATTGTTGGCTAATATGGACATTTTATCAAGTCGTGCAACCTGTTTTAATCTGACATATTTTATTTTGCGCTCCATTGCAGAATTTAGCATTTTCGTCGATTTCAAATATAATGTCTGTAACAAGGAAGCTAGTTGCTGTTTCAGTCATCCCGCGTATTTGTTGATGTGTTTGTGGGTGTTGGAGATCACAATTCGCATCACACGTTATGCAAATCACCAAGTTGGCGGGTTGATTGATCAGTGCTCTGTAGTTGATTCAGCGAGAATAGCAAGGTTGTTTTTTGACTTATGGTGGCGTGCTAGGAAGAGAAATCCTCCCAATGATTTTATTAGCTTCCAATTCAAGTTACCTATGTGTTTAAATCCTTGTGATCCGTGAATATTAGCTGTGATGTTAATGTTATTCTTACAATAAACAAATATAATTCAAAAGTGACGGAACATCTGAAAAGTTAAAGCGAATTGAAAAGCTTACATTCACTAGCAAAACATATGGGCACATTTTTGAATATTATAATTATGGACGAGTAGTTATCTTAATAATATAAACTAACCTACAAACTATCAGAACCGTTGTTAGTTTATGCTGCTTAACACTATTATCCAGCAGATGAACTAGATAAACATTCGAAAATTGTATTATGAAGACAGTGGATAATGTAGCTATTTAAAAGCAAGTATACAGGATGAACTAACACGAGGAGCTAAGATTATTTCAGTCGTATTTGGCTTTGCAATGCCAATGTAACAAAGCATGTACTTTACTGATCTGTCATGCAACTTGAAATATTAACAGATTATACCTGGAAAAATCACAGGAGAGCAATATGTATATTAAGGTAGCACGCGCGGAGTGATGAAAATCAGAATCAAGTTGTATGATACGTAGTAAGATCCCAATCGATAGAAGTACAAATAACTTTGTCTGAAATTGTTGCATGATTAGTTCACTTGTAGTCATCAGGACAAACGTGACTCAATGTAAATAAAACATGCTTCACTGTCATAGAGCTGCACAACCTGCTACCTCCACTCTTAATTTTGGATATTCCGTGAAATGTTTCTGTTAACGAGCTGATGTTTAAAGTGAAAACTAAGTATTTTTACAGTTGGACCCTTCCAGCGTCACGCAACAGGAGCCTGATAGTTGAAATAATCCTTGCCAATTTTTGCACCTTGGTTGAGGAGACCAAAGTATGATGATTCATGCCGACGTTAACGTCATCTGCCTATATTAACAGAATTGTTCTACAGAGAGAGGTGCAGAGATAAGCAAATAAGTGAACAATACTGGTGACAAAATAACTATTTGGAGGAAGCCAGATGAGGTCGCAAATTGGGAGTAAGTTTTGCCTAAGCTTGCTAAGTACTCCTTTAACAAGAACACTAGGTGTTTAGTGTAGATGTCTTTGGATCTTCCGACAGCAATTTACGGTAACACAACTGAAAGATTTGCTATAGTCGCGATAACATGAACGTGTTGCATACTTCTTATTGTCTAGCGATGACACACTGAACACACCAGACAAGCGACTGCGTCTGCCTGGATCTTTGGCTTGCATAGAAAACTGACATTGGTTATCCAAACGCAAATGGGTCCCAAATTTTTCATAATATCCTTCAAAACCTAAGAGATGGATGCGACAGGCTAATATTTACCCGCCAAGGTCTTCTGTAATTTCGTTACGTTGAGAATTATACCACCATGAGTGATTTTTCCTTGTTTTAAATCCCCTGTAGCTAGGTCAGCCGGAGTGCGGACTAAGGAATCGGCACAATAATTGAGGATGACTCGAAACGACTTGCCTATTCCACACACCTTGCATGTGTGCGACTGGTCTAGCTTCTTCCGCAGTGATGCAACGTCGACAGGGTGCAATAATGTTGTAGATCCATGCAATGGTGCAGAATTTCAGTCAGTGATTGAGTCAATGCTGGTCGAGCATATGTTGCACTTTAAATATTACACGTCCATGTCTGAAGTTATGCTTATTCGGGTGACTCCGCTGAGCCGCTTCATCACCCCCAAATCTCCGTGGATTTTTCCCAGAATTGTCTGAACTTACACGGGATTGAGGTAGTGCACTTCTTCCTTATAGTGGGCGAGTAAAACTTTACGAAAGTACGGTCTTAACTTTTATAAGATGTTTTCTGTATCTTACGTAGCTGCTTGAAATGGGTTGCTGAAATGCTAACATCGTATGTACCGGGGATCAGTAACCAAAACAGATGTTCAGATAACTTGTAATTTGGTCAAATTATGTTGATGAATTTATGTTGAAAAACAAACTTAACTGTGGAAGCAGCCATTGCCTTTATTCTAGCATGTTTGCAAGTAGTTATAGACAGACTTGACGTCTACGAGCATTGAAGCGATAGGCCTATGTTTAATTTGTCTTACTGTATACAATAGCGAACAACTTGAATATAGAATGACCCGAGCTGCCTAACTGGAGACTGAAAGTATCTTCAGCTTACTGAAAAGTCTTTAATCCAAGTTAGCTTGTAGCATGGCTATAAATTTTACAAAAGTTACAACATAATCCTTGCAAGGAATGTGGTATGGTATCTACTAAAATTACCAAAAATATACACTAATACCGGCCTTTTTAATTCAAAAGTGCAGGCGTAAAATCATAATGAAAATGGTCTCCTCTGCATATGTAAACGGCGAAAATAGAGTCATTGCACATAAGAACTGGGCGGTATCCAGAGAGATTTTGGTCCTACAATGCATTGTGACTAGCAACATTATAGTCCATCCACAGATGATCACCAAGATCAGTAAATATATTTAGTGAAACAGGCGCTACGATTCTTGCAGGTGCATAGCTGTTCAGAAGGAAGATAACAAAAACTGTCAAGTGCAAAATCTGTGTCTCCAGGTTATTTCGGATTAATAACGCAATAAAATGAGGCTAATTTTTGTGTATACATAACGGATGAGAACGCTATCAGGTCTTTTCTTTTAGCTGGAGATAACATACATCAGCGATTAGAAAATTCTATATACTCATATAATTCAAGCTTTTCTCTCGCAGAGCAACCTTTCTGCTCGTACGATAAATTTTACCAAATAGTTTATTTTCTGGATATTATTCCTTCTTAATTCCTGATAAACCCATAATCGTTTGAGTTTATGCAAATGGCATACTGATTTGACATCATGGTCTAGTTCATCCCCCTCTGTAAAGTAGAAAAAAGGCAGGTGAACAAAGCAATGGGTTCTACGAGATAACCCCGAAAGCATGTTTTTCAGTAATTGCTTGAAAAAGCAAGAGGTAGAGCAGGACAAAAGTTGAATACCATCATAGTTATTCGTTTATATTTCGGAACTTTTTAGATATGGCTTTATTTGCCTCTAGCTACATATATCCCTTGAAAGAATTATCCACCCTTAACAAGGGATATAAATCTGTCATGGCTTAGCGATACGGAATGCATGATTTTGCAAAATATGGCAACGGTTTAAGGCGGATAAAAAGCGAAAGCTTAACACGTTTCGCTAGTTGTTGCTGAAAATACTTGCAAATTGGTAAACTGCCTAATTGAATCAGGTAAATTGGGTATCGTTTCGTTGATAGACTACTTGTGTAAACAAAAAGGGATTGTGGAGACATGGTGGCACTATAGAACACGGAGTAATGATTGTTCTTAAATGCTCATGACAAATCCGTAAATAGAGTGCACTGCAACGAACCAGCGAACGCAAAGTTTAGTTGTCGTCAGCCCTTTGTTGGTTTAGTCTCGCACATTTACGATGATTTACCTGCGTCACCGTAAATGATAATTCCAGGAATCTACTTATCTTGGATATATCAAGCTTATCCGTTCAAGGAAATAATGTGGGGAGCTGATTTCAATCGCCCATCATTTTTGATGAGTAACATTAGGCACAAACAACTACTTTTTGAAAGGGCCTTTCAGGGTTGCCGTACACAGAGGTTCATCGGCAATGTTGGCGACTGTACTCCTGAGTTAGTGTCAGACGATCGCGCTTTAGTTTGTTTTTCAGGCTAACTATTCAAAAAATTATGATATGCGTGACTGGGTTTGCTCAGTATTTGGCATTCCAACAAGAGGTCTTTACGTAGCCGCCGTTAGCTTGCACTTAACACACCTATTGTCCACATTATCTGTTAGTACCACAGTTTACACAAACCCTTGACAGTTTGTGTAGTTCCCAGTTGTGGGGTATCGAGCGCTACGGGACCACACATTTTCCAATGTTGCGCAACCTAAGTAGCATACTCTAATTGGGGATGTGACTAGGCACTGAGCTTCAGATAAATATATACGAATCCAAGTTCTTAAAACATCAGCCATTATACCAAACTGCAGGATGCCTCTTTTTGTGCGGAATCTAACTGTGGAACAACCGGGTTCGGCCAGACCTAGCAAACCGAAGACAGCTTCTTGAATGTTGGTCTATATATCGTGTTCCCCAAGCTTCTAGATGTAGGCGTATCGATGGTGGATGTGAACAATTCCACGTATATAAATATTAAATGGCAAAGATTGTGCCATGGAACCTATATAAGCTTTATCGACGTCTCCCTGGAAAATTTCGTTGTCTCCCAAAGCTTAATGTCGTCGCGAAATTCACGAATGCATGGAGATGTTACACGGAAGTCATTGTTTGAAGCATATGGTTGCATTCCCTTGTGAATCTAGGTGCTTATGCACCTCCTCCAACTTGAAAGAACCACGTTCTCGGCATGGAACTGCCAACATGATACAGCTATTGTGTACGGCCGGGTGCTTCATAGCTACTTACATTATATTTATGTATATGTTATTCGATACAGGAGAGCTGCGTGCACACTAATATAGTGGAATTTGTCAGCTTGTTTGTGCTGCGAGTATGTCGCTGAATATAAATAATGGAGGAATGGGCTAAGCATGAATAACCCTTTAAAAATCGGTGAGTACTCTGCCTGGAAGGTTTTGGTCGCCCCCATATATGTATATAGCCAATAACAGTAGTGAGTGACATACTTCTGTGCTTCTACCTACGAACTCTATTAATATCTTAGTTTTGAAGCTTTCGATTTGAAAAGAAGCATTTCGTCAGCTCACGCTGGCCTGTTAATTAGTGTTCATTAAATAAGTGAAAAAATATTTGGGTCGAACTACGTAGTTGTCCAAGTTTCGGGCCAGGATTCTTTTCTTAAACGCGACATGTCTGTTTCTTCAAGGTTGTACAATTTCATATCCTGCTTTACAAAAAGTAATTTCGTTTAACGTAGTGATGGTATGTTTTATTATGTGCTGCTTTAATGAAGAGTAATGCGTACTAATGCGGGTAACAAATGATAATGTAAAATATAGTGAATCCACTCGGGTAATAATTCAGGGATAATCGTCGTAGCAACTGTAAAGGAACAGTAGTCACTAAATTATCTCGTTACCAAAGTATGCCCAATTTAGCCTTTCAATCACACACTTTTATCTGATGAGCACTAGATTTAAAAGCGATGGATTTTCCCTGTTCTGCAACCGTTGGGAATGGATAAACTTATTTTACAAGGGTGTGATATAGACTAGCTCTCTTTGATATTTTCTGAACTGCTGGATATCAGTAGCTGGAGTTTTTAGATGTGGGATGTTGTAGTCTACTGTAATACGTACATGATTGCATCTATAATTTCTCAAAACACGGAAGATAGTTAATGCAGTTCGTTTCCGGAGGGTTTTGGATGGTAGTTGGAAAACGGATAGAAGGCACGTTTCATAAATGAAGTCAACGCAGCGCTTTCTGTGTGTATATATAAGTACGCAGTAAATATTGTTGATGTAGGGAATTCTCAGTTCCAATACGATATTCTTCCTGTTGTTCCGGAGACGACATACGTAAGGCGAGTGACCTCGGTGTAGATATTACCACAATTCTGCTACTTTTCCTTGATTGTTATGATAAAACGAGGCCATGCCGTTTAACGATGACCGATTTCCATCAACTTAGTAAGCACATATTGTGTTGTCTTATACAAGTAGCGTGGCTGCTCAGTAACTAAATGGGAGCTAACGGTTGTTTAATTAACAATGTAGATTTTGCGCACCATTGAGTGGCCGGCTGGTAGCTGTTTGTTTGAGGATTTGGTGGATTTTTGAGTAATGGTTGTTTATCGAATGTTCGCGATTATATGATACTGCTCTTCATTTGTATTTACTTGCATTAATTGGATTTTGCAATCACCATGAGATCCATTCTTTCACAGAGCTGTGTGGATGGACGTATCACTAATCAGTCAGTCCCCAAAAATTTCAGCCATCCCCGACGTTGTAGCCTCTGCGTTTAAGGGAATTTCTGTAGGAATCATTTTATGCAATTTAGACGCGCTTTTTAACATAGGCGATATAATAGCTTATACTGAAGCATCATCTTTGTTAGCCAGAAACTGTTCCATGATAGCTGAGGGAAACTGAAAAGTTTGGCAAACGCCTTGCATCCCTATTTTGGATGGAGAATTCCCAATTTCTCTCTGTTATTTGATTCCGCTTCCTCAGTTGATGTATGAAGTAAAGGAATTATGCAGCAACTATTTGACCATATTTCGTCCGATTAACGAACATTTTAACGGTTGCTATTCTCTTTCGGATGTTAATACCAGGTGATAGGCTGAAGTATGCGCAATTCTTCAAATGAGTTGCGAGGCCGAATCAAAGGTAGAATAACAGCCAATCTTTCTTTAGCGGAGCAGTCGAAGATTTCCGTAAGAACTTCGTTTGGGTAAATTGTGACATATCTCAGTGTCGCAGGTATGTCGAAATGGAAGACAACTACAAACGGACTTTTGACTCTCTAACAGCTTCTCGCTTATGGTTCTAGTCTGCTCTTTTGGAACATTTGTGCACACAACAGTTAAAGCATCGTGAGTTATCCTTATGGCTGCAGCTAAAAGTTATTCATTGTTGCGGTTACAAACGGACTGCTTTTTGTATAATGTTCGTCACCATAACGTTTCTCGGTGTGCCCCAACAAACAAAATTATTCTCTCCGGCCTTTGCATGGATGCAACTAATTCTTTGTATGACATGTTTCACTATATTCTGGATGAATGCTGGATGGAGGCTACATCATCTTCACTGATGTAGGTTGCACGGCTGATATAAGTGTAGGCAGGCATGTCCGTTGCCTGTGAACTTATGGAAGGGAGATGAGCTGGATGGATTTGGGACAGACGCTTCAGTGTGGTTGGAGCATATTGCTTTCTTCATCATTCTAGAAGCGAAGGTTAAGTTGGATGGTTGAAAAATGTGGTGTTTATATTCATCCCCTGTGGTGCAACTTTAGATTTCATCGTATTTGCAATTGTCTCATGCAATCTAGCGACATTCTCATTACCACATTATAGCAGGAGACAACGGGAGTGACTTGACGTGGGAAAAATAAAGTGTGGATAACTTCTTCATGTCTGCCTTCTTGGGCGAATGATCAGATATATTTAAAACATGTTCGATCGGTTCATCGGTGGAGAAATGTTCTGGCAAAAGTGGAATACAGGCTATTTGTAGATGAAACTAGATTAAGTGATGGGGAAATAATAGATGACAAATTGTTCTCAACTGCTTAGACCAAACATTTTATCAGTCGATCCATGTAAGCTGGCAAGCCAGATAATGCTCTGCTGATCTCAGTAACGCAGTGGATAAATCAAGCAAAATACGATGGGTTTTCACGCGCGGATTTGAACAGGGAAGGTTTACAAAAACCATAATTGAAGAACATTAATCCTTAGGAAACACACCCTTAGAGGCTGTTTCAGATAAAAGTTAAATTACTGTGATCCGAATAATCGTAAGCTACATGTACGGTTGAATGTATTACAGCAGAAACTGCACAAGAACAAAGGCTGCAATCTCGATGCGGTCGCAAGGCAGAGGATATGGTGTTTTCTTTGAAATCTGCAGATATTTACAAGTTTGTCAGACTTCTGAGACTTTCCAAGTTTAATTTTGCCTTTTTCTAAGTATTTCAGCCGGGTTTTATAATAAAGGTTTGCCGTGTTATAATAAAATACTGATTAGTACGCGTTAGGAAATCCATCGTGGGGAATTTGAAATGCAAACAAGTTTTTACCGAATCCAGTTTTGGTCGAATAACTCAAGTGTTTATCTTGATGTTGCAATCTCACATCAACAAGCGCATATGTTCATGTTTTTTTCAATTTGCTGGCTAACACATTTTATAAGGAGGAACAGAGAACCCGTTTCTAGCATAGGCCTTAATTTGCGATGTACTCACCTAGAAGAACAAATAAAGAACATGCGATATATTTGATTACCTGTCAATAAATATCATTCATGGGTAGGTCATTCTATAGCTGTCTGAAAAAATTGTATTCGGTCGATGTCACCTAATGTTGTATGACAGAAATTGTTGATCAGTACTAAACGCATGTTAGCTCAAAGACATTTAATCACCCGAAGGACTTTGTTATTCGAATTCGACCTGTATGTTGATATGGAGCATTGATGACAGTCCCTTATTCGAGTACGGACGAGACAAGTGTAACTCATACCAAAGCAGTGCTTACTTTTATTAGGACTATAAAGAGATTCGCCAAAATAAATGTTTAAACACCGTTTTAGTTGTATATAGGGTTTGGCTGCGGATAGTACTGATCAGATAAAATTATATCCCACGCATTTTAAAACTAGTTCGTATCTCAGCATTTATATTTTACACTATTTAGAACAAGAAATTTGTTAGTTCATTTTCTATTTAAATATAATATTTAAGCCAATTTGTTGGCTAAGAGCACTTGTGTCCTTCCGCATATATGTCTACCAGACACCTTTGCTCGTGCTTCTGCAGAGAACTCACGCGTTAGTGTCTTACGTAACATATCTGTAATGCTGACGTCACATATTTAGACCAACGTAAATAATCTAAACAGACTGGGTTATATTTCCTGGCAAAACCACACTACGGATCTACTTATGCACTTGCGATTTTGCACGCACCCTCCGCCTAATTAATAAGCATGCAAAAGTCATAAATCGCAAAATATAATCAAAATAAAGATTTCTCCTTGATTTCAGTAGTACGTAGATCCAGTTATTTCAAATACGCTTTATATCATATTATCCTAGGAAATCAAAGTTTTGCATGTGCCTGTCAAATGTGACCATAAAGAATCTTGGCTTTTAGGTGAAATAACATTTAAAACTACTGTAGCTCGCCAACAAATATATTATTTGCATGGATGTTTATTTGACAAGAAATAACTGCGAAAAATGTGAAGGGTTAATGTATAATGATTATAAATATGTTGTTATAATCGACCATGTGTTGCTTAGAATAGGGACTCTAACAAGCAACTAATTAGCATAACAAATACGACTTTTCAGCAGCAGCCTTAGACTTTTGTAAATATCAAGTAATCATATTTTCACCTAAATTTCCGGCACTAAATGTAACGCACATCAGTTAGGGGGACTAATCTAGTTAGGAAACTTAATAATAATGTTAAAAATTCAAAAGAACAGACACTTTACATATGTATATTTCACTGTATCTACTGCATAGTTATTTAATATAGAATAAATCCTGGAGCAAAGATAGCGCGTTGTAGTGTGGGTGAGGTAGCACATAGCAACGAGTCCGAGCAATATTAAATAACTAACTAGATAAAATGCTTTTTGTGGCAAACAGCACATAGTCTAGCACGGTATTGTATGCAAACACTTGTAGGTTTTACCATTGTGATGCTATACTTGGAAAACCAGAGCAGCATACGTCATCTCAAGAAGGCAACTAAAATAATTACTGTATTAATGCAGTCATTGCTTCGTTTGGCACGGCAGAACGAACGAGCATATCTTGGAGCAAAGGTAAACATTTAAGTTAAAATACAAGTGAAGTAAGTAAACAATGTCTGCTAACAGTAAGGCAGTTTATTGTTCTAGGAGGATTAAATTGCATGAGTACTAATAGCGAAGAAATCTTCTAGTGCTTTTTCACTATATGATCAGTTAGTCAAACATTTCATTCGAAGTGGTTATTCAGGTGCTGGTAACAATGATATTTTTTGCTGAGAGAACATATAATTATGTTAGCGAATTTTCGTATCTCTTGCAAATTCAGAAATTTGTGTGACAAGCAGCTGAGCATTATTCCAAAAAATAATGTATCGGTTGTAATTGACCAGTATCAGACAAAATTTCTAACGCTTTTAGACAAGTTAGATAATTTGTTATTTGAACTAATATGAAATGGATTAGCTAAGATCCAATGAGCGCTGATGGAACAAAAATAACACTTTGGACCACTAACTAATAACTACTTATGTTTGTGCCATCAGAGCCTCAAACTGATTTAAAGCTATGGTGCGCCAAATATTATGCATTGCATAGTTAATGATCATTCAGTTGAAAGTTTCATCACAAGTTTTACTGCGACCAAATTATTGGTAGCTTTATTACCACGAATACGAGAAGAATATAATAAAAATAATATTTCCTTTCATTTCATAAAGCAATTACCTGTAATAAATTTTTGCATTCTTATCGTCTGTAAATGTATAAAAATGATCAAACGCGCTACCGCTAACGAGAAGCAAGATCTGGAACGTGTTTATGTCTATTCGTCAAAACTAAGGCCGAATCTTAACCCTTATTCAAATCCATTCGTGTCCTAGAACGCACATCATCTACGAGCTTCTCGTAAAGTAATTGAATATTTTTATACTGTCATTATGCATTGAGAGCGTTTGTGGTTTTGGTACCACTTGATCAGATTACGCCATTTCCGCTACTTTTCAAGCAACTTCCTATAATAACATAATTATCGATAAACCTTTCATGCGTAGGTTGATTTAAATGTTAAATAAACGTTTTAAAAGGAATTTTAACTAAAAGCCCAATACTATAATTCTAGCTATATACTCTCAACGAATTGATGCACAGTGTCAAGTCCAAGGAATATATTCACTGCTATGAAATCTAAAATATCAAATGTCGATATTAACGTCATTTAAAAGTATAAACTAAGTGAGGACAAAAGATACTAACAACAATTGGTGGTTTATAATTGCACATGTATAGCGCAGTTAAATCAAATTCAATCAGTTTTTAATTGTGTAAATTTTACACCAAGTATTGAAGCATACGGGTTTACAATGTTTAGTGTTATGTCATTCGGTTATGAAGGGCTGGTCTATCTACGGATAAAATTAATTCAAATCGACTATCATTTTAAAAGGACCGATGTGAATAACCTGCAAGAAGTTTTGCACAATGAACAATTATTTATCAAGGGAAAAATTTCTGCTGCTTGAATAGTCAGATAGCACAACAGGGGTAAATACAAAATATAGGGAGATATTATGTAGTATACTCAGGGGCCCTTCAAGCAAATGCGAATTTATAGCAAGCAAATATGACTACACGGGACCGTAATAGATGTTATACTACTTGAGGAAATTAAAGAATAAGACAACACCTATGTTTCTTACCTAGTGTGTGGATCTCGTGATTTCACCTGGCATTGTTGCTACAAATAACAAGTGTAAAAGGTTAAATTGATTGTTGTTTAAAACGTTTGATTGTTTCGAAACAATGGTGCTGTGTTCCGGTTTTCAGAAATATGACTATATCAGTCATAACCATTGTAAAATTGAGCACAGACTATTATTTAGCATGCAGTCACTGTAAAGGGATCCGTTATGGTTACTTCTAATTTACGGTATATATGTCGTGTGTGTTCTTCAAATTATCAGTTCACAATAGCTGCAAGGTTTTGTATACATATATATAGATACATTTCTTCATGCGGCATCTATCAATTACTCAGTATTCAGTAGTAATGCTTGAAAAATCAAGCAGCAACTTGTCTACAATTTAAGTGCAGAGAGTGTAGGATACACAAAGTTCTTAGGATGCAGCGTATATTTTTATCTTCTCTGAAATACGCAAGCTTTTATTAATACGCAAATTTGTTACAGTATCTGTTCATCATATACATAAGAGGAAATATATGAGAGCAAAAATTACTTGATTATAACATAGCAGATAAGAATTGGTATTTTTGACTGCCACCGCTGGATAGTATGTGTTTAGGAAACCCATGCTTATGTCCTTCCCAACGCAACTGACGATAGCATGCTAGGCCCATAGTTCTGAGCAATGGTGGATCCCTATCAGAAAGCTCACAGTAAAACAGATATTAAAGCACCTGGGTTGATTTTCCGAAGTTTTGGCGAAGGTATGCTCAAAGCTATACGTCTTTTAAAGAGTATTTCATTCAAAAGTATTAGGTGATGAAGCAGCAAACAACCGGATGCTTTGATATAGCTAGCAGAGTGGTTAAAATATATTAGTTTTTAAAACTCCTGGTTTGTTCAAGAAAAGTGTCTTACCTCAATATGAAACCAAAACATGTTAGAATTCACGCTTGTGTCCAAGTAACAAGGAAAATATTTTATTTGCGCAAACATTTACCTTTGTGCAGTTAAAATGCTAAAACTACCATTTGTGGTAAAGCTGTTAGATGGAAGTCCTAAGTAGTAAGAAACATGGCTTTGTGAGTTTGAAAACAAATAAAGTGGGCATTTCTTCAAACAATTTCTAATGCTTTCTATTTAATTACACCATGCCATATGTGCTACGCGATTAATCGGATTAAATATCAACAGATACTTGCTCTGGAAAAACTTAATTTTTTAACTTAAGGGACCACAAGCAAGATAATTTAACTACTTGAGTGCAGTAGCCTGTAGATGCTTAACATAAACACTTCTTGTTTCGTTTAAATGGTTTACATTATGACGCGAATTAAAAATAGTTTAGGCAGTATTTTTTTCAGTCTAATTACAACAACATACAGTTAAGAAATGGTTTATATTCACACGTTATTCTGGACATTTATCTCACTTGGACAGTTTGGAATATTTATATTCTAACACGAAGAGGAATTTTAGATGCTATGTTTTATGGAAATATTCGGTAGAGATAAATCCCAAACCTGTTCTTGATGAAAAGTTTAGAAGAATGTTTAAAGAACCTGATAATTTCTTTGTATTTGTTTGTATGCACTCTAAAGACGCTTAGAGTACAGCAGCACGAAATAAGTACAGCTGAAATGACGAATTAAACAGCAAAACTGTATTTTTGTGTACGTCTTATGTGACTTTTTTCCGGATCAATGCTATTAAACAAACGGACGTTGTTTCAGTTCGCAGTACACATGAATCGATATTGGCAAATATATTAATTGGCCATTCCAAGAATTAAGACAGGGACGAGGAAAATAAGACAGTATTTTTCCGCATGTATGCGGACGATATGTTGTTAGACTTTAACAACGGCACTTTAACTTATTGCCAAGTGGAATCACCTTAATCCACACATTATAATTACAAAGGAAGCTGATCGACACCACATTCTGACTTTACTTAACACCCGAAAAGAGCGTAGATGTTAAGGCAGGATACGCAAATCGGTTTAAGAAGCATAGGTAAACAACTATAGTTTTAAGCCTGAGCCGCACAAACGAGGTATCTTTAATGGTTTGGTCAACACGACTATATAAAAATATGTACGGCGGACATACTAGATTAGGAGTTGCGGCTGATAAACAAAACCCAAGCAGAGGCTGAGTTCTCCCCATCCTTCTTTGCCCAGTTTAGCGCTGAGGAAGTGAAATATAATCTGCTCACGTTACCGAAGCTGAAGATAATTCTGCAACTATCATTTAAGGGTTGCAGCATATAGCAAGTATTTCAACGCCGCATAAAATCCGCAGTAACACGCGTGTAACATGCGGTTGAAACAGCACAATATCACAAGACGATTCGTATCCTTACCCCATCTATTATACTGCAGTTTACTCATACCATGACTACTTACATGCGTTTGCAGTTCCAAATACTTTGGTAAGACAAAATGGCTAGGATGATGGTCGCTGGGCACATATCAGCGGTGGTATGTGCCACTTATTCCAGATAACTTAATCTGCTACCCCGAATGCGCTGCCAATGAAGCGAAATAAATTTCCATAAGCAGCAAGCTATCTGCTTGCTGACAACCATTTGCAGACAATGTGTTTGTTTTGCCAAATATCTATCTTCAAAGTACCCACTAATTTTACGACAATCTTAGGCCTTAGCCCATGAACAATTTGAACCAACTATGTGTGTATACAAAATGCCTTTTACCACTGGCTCTTCCGTGATTGTCGGCTGATAACAGATGACAAGTGCTAGTATGTTTATGTGTTAGTTTAGTCAATTTAACTTTATGATTTCTCTTATCCTGATGCCATTTATTCATACGTCTCTAAATATGCAGACACAATTTAATTATATAATTTGTAGTTTAAAATAGAACAAAAATCTAGTTTAGGTGGTTGAAATTTAGGAATATCAGAATACGGGGCATTTTGCTATGGGTCTATATAATTAACCAGCGTAGTGTAAATAAGCAGGCAGGATTAATGAAGAGCGCATGGGCTGTAAAAATAAAAATTTCAACAACTGAGTCTAAATCATGCATGATGTGTCAAATATGGTTTTAAGTAACATATTGTTTTGGGTCAATAATGGTTTGCTAGAATGTCGTGGTCTTGATCGCAGCAGAAGATGTTGTACGAGACTAAGGGACAGAAGGGATGGAGAATACAATATTTCGAAAAGACAATACGTCCTTAAAGCAAAATATGATAGGTATGTTTTTTCTGCTATTTGCTTTCATAGATTAATCCATGATTGTTTTGAAGCTACCGGGAGTTGCAGTGTATATGATAATTGTAATGATTGCTGATCACTAAAAATTAATTTTTTACTTGTGGCAAAATTGGCAATAAAAATATGCTAAATTTCTTGACGAGGAATGTCTCCATATTTGGACTCCTTAGGAGGTGCATAAAGGAGCAGTTGATATTTGATAAAAGGTAAATAATAACATTTGACCTGGATAAACTTGGTGATACAAATTTTAGTGCGCGCTTATTTATACGATTTCTAGTTGGATAGTAATTGATTGACTTCCTTCTAGCAGTTTTGTTAATTTTTCTAAGCTAAACCAGACGAACGAGTAAACCTTCGAACAGAGCGCTTGCTTTTGAATTCAGTAAATGGTTGCATCTTTAATGTGGGTTGCGTTGCGCATGCTTTCAGAAGTGGATCTAAGTTTTGTGTGGCAGTAATTTTATCATAGCACATAAACTAGATGAACATTGGCTGCGTGGGTATATTTCAGCATTCACGATTGATTATATAACATTTAACGTATATAGTTGGTTGCTGTACATTATTTTGTAGTATAGGAAATATATTTGTTGTTGATAATATTGTTCTTTGATTATATCCCCATTGCATATATTCGCACACGTACACAGCCATTTTGCTGTTAATGCTCTCCTGAAAAATAGGAGTAATTGTTATATATTAATAAAAAATATATGCGGTTTTGATTGTTTAGGATATTTGATTGATAAGACCATGTATTTAAGGTTTCGTTATGTTTTCAAACTAACACTTTTTGAAGAAGTCAAATTTTTTCGCGTGATTTGGAAATAGTTGATAAGAATTGGCAACAGTATTCGATGAACAACAAAGACCCTTTCAAGTGCAGTGAACTTTCTTTATTTAGGAGTGTGCAGTTTTGTGAATATTCATATTTGGTACGAATTACATACCACAGAAAAATGGTTAGAAAACAAAGCTTAAGACAAAATATAGATATGGCTAGCGTTAATATATTTTTCGTAAAAGAGCAAATGTTATATGTTATTAATTAGAAATTCACGCTTTTAATCCAAAGTACTTTAACCTGAAAGATCGCAACATTCCTTTTATATGGACGTTGTGCTTTACTTTAAGTTAACAAACAATACTAATTCTGTGTTTTCCCCTAAAATGATCAGGTTTTGAGGGTGGATTATTGTGGTCTCGTTGCAAATGGTATTTCAGATAATGTTTAGTAACAATTCAATGTTGTCTGTTGAATATAGAATTCAATGAATAATATTATTTCGTACGCGTACTTAAAATTATCAAACATAAAATAAAAGTAGAAACCTTGGCCGATAATTTTAACATTAAATACACATAGTGAGAACTTTGTTGGCAAATAATTGCATAACAAATTTAATTAAGTTAAAGCTGAAGCTCTATATTAGGCTTGGTATGAAGACGCAACTGAATTAACATTCTTTGACTGAATGCAAACTACTTGGAAGCTACAACTGTGGCTTATATATATATAAGTGCATAACCGCACCAATGTTGGAACAACTCTCGTGGAAGTCCCGGAAATATATCCGTGCATTTTAGCTTCCTAATTTACATCAGACGTTGCAATGATTGATGCCTTAGTCATAATATGTCGTCATTAATCCCGACTGTTCGATGAACTGGATCAATATGTATTTGTTTGTTTTCATTATATGTTTTTCCAAGATTGTAAGTTAACTGTTGCTGTATACTAAGCAAAAGCAAATTGCTAGCCTTAAACAAGTACTCTTGTATCTGATAGTAAGCAATAACACGTACTGGCATTTTTATGTGCTTTTCTTATAACTGATAATATAATAATATATAATAATATATATTTTATAATATAATACTGAATACTGAATACTGTATTATAGAGCAAGTAAAAATGGATTATGTACAACTCTTTCGAAATATTGTGAAAAACGTTATGAAATTTGTCAACCGCGGATATCTTTGTCGTTCTCATGTAGCATTTAAAATATTCGACTTAAGATATTTCAGGATTCACAAATGTGATATGTCATCGTAAGTGAGCATCCGTTCGCTGAATCTAATGTTGGCAAAATACGAATCTAACAACGTTTTGAACTGTTGCGCAGATGTTGCCTCAATCACATGTTCAGGCAAACTGTTCCAAATGTGCACCACTCTCCGTTCGAAGCACAGTGGGTGGGGAACACATTTCACATCTGGCACGACAAGTTGGTATCTGTGTCCGCATTTGCTGCATGGCCCTCGTAAGTGCAGCATTGGCCTTAGCATTGGGAAGTCAGCGAGATGCAGAATACGGTAGGTCATAATGAGGTCGACTCGCACCCGACGGTAGGACAAGGTGTAGAGTCCTAGTTTCTCGCACCGGTCTTCATACCCAAAGCCACCTAAACACGGGATCAGTCTGGTAGCAACGTGTTGGACCCGTTCGATCTTTTGTGCCTCGCCTCGGGTAATCGGAAATTAGGCGGGCGAACCGTACTCTAGCATTGGTCTAATGATAGAAGAGAAGAGGCTGGGGGCAGCCTCATCAGCCCATGTGCAGAAGATACGTTCGAGCGCCCCAAGCATGCGCAGTACGTTACGGTATAGCCTTTTTGTGTTGTCCACGGACTTCAACTGGTAGCGTGAGAGTATACCTAGGTCTTTCACCTTTGGTGTGGAATATATTGTTTGGCCGTCAATGGTGTAGGTTCGGCCGTTAGCACCCTTAACCCAGGCTCATAAATACAGACGGCTGGATTGACCGGGAGAAGAACTTCCGTAGATCATGTGGACATGCGGATTAGATCTTGCTGAAGTAGGCCACAGACATCGGGAGCGTCGATTTCTCTTAAAATATTCATGTCGTCCGCAAACAAGGAGAGAGGCGACGGGAGAAGTTGCGGTAGATCGTTGATGTGGATCAGGAACAGAGGGGGCCCCAGCACAGTGCATTGAGGCACGTCACTTGTAGAGGGATACCACTTAGTTAGATGGTCATCAATCCGTACCCTCCACTTTCGTCCGACAAGTAAGTCGCGTATCCACTGGTGCAGTGAGCCAAAGCCAACACGCATTCTGAATTTGTAAAGGAGAACCTCAAGACTGACTTTGTCGAACGCTTTACTGAAATCGATAAATATCACTTTGATGAACTTCCCGTTGTTTATTGCCTTCAACCACTCATGCCTCGTCACAATTAGGTTCGTAATGCATGAGCGATCTTGCATAAAACCGTGCTATGTGGCCATCCGGACCTTGTTTGACAGCAGAAACTGCAGCAATGCCTTCACGATTTTCTCCGCGACCTTTGCCAAAGTAGGTGTTAGACAAATTGGCCTATAGTTGTCTATTTTGCTGGGGTCGCTGCCTTGGTGCCCTTAAGTTTGGAGAGTAGTTTAGCTATATCTTCAACGCCGCAGTGTGGACTATGGAGTTCGAAAAAAGTGGTACACGTCGAATTCAGGACAGACACCTGGTTATTCGCAAATACAGAAGCGAAGTGCGCCGCCAACGTGGACGCACGCTCAGTGCTGGAGGTTAGGGACTGTCCATCCGTGCCATCCAGCACTGGCACATCACTTGCCAGCTTCAGGCGTCGCTTCACCTATGCAAATATTATCTTTGGGGCGGGCTTCGCAGCTAATTCAGGCTGCTCTTCAAAGTGTCGACGTTTATTCCATTTATGCACCGTTGCAGAGGTTCCGCTGACATTTATAACCTTCGTAATCATAGGCAGAGCCAGAGAGGAAAAAGGTATCCCACAGTCTGCGCCTTCTCCGAGCCAGATTTACATATTCCTTGTCAAACCAATGAGGCTTAATTGGTTCAACCTTTTGACATTTCAATGGCACAAAATTGGAACACAAAAATGTCAATCTCTCTTTTATAAATATTTATTAATCTTCTACAGATGAAGTTGGTGACAGGGACCAATCCAGTTGGCTCGCGGCTCGAGCAAGACCATCGAAGTCCATTTTCCAGTAGCTGGGAGCTGGTTACAGCGGATGTGAATACGGCAAAGATAATTCCATATCAGCTATCAGTACTGAGTGGTCGCTCGTAGCCAGGGGCTCCAGAATCCTAAGGTTAAAGACTCGTTGTTCGTAGCTCGTTAACATGAGGTCGAGACAGGACGAGGTTGAACGTGCTGATATGCGTGTTGGCTTGCATATGTGTTGCGATGCACCAGTTTTAAGTGCCAAAGCCACGAGCTTTGCTTCAACCTCACTATGTCCAGGCATCAAATGCACATCAGGCCATCGTATTCAAGGACAGTTAAAAGCGTCCATAAGCAGATAGGGCAGTCAATCCAAACAAGGACTCAGGGGACTGCGATAAACTGCGCCCACAAGCAGTTCTCCGCGCCTGAGGCGGATGGAGCACCACAGTAGCTCATACAGACCATCGTCATTTCGTTAGGTGCTCACAAGTCTCCCACGCAAAGAAGACCGGATGTAAATTAAGACACCACCGTGGGCATTCTTTAGTCTATCGCATCGGAAACACGAGTAACCGTTGAGTTCAAGTTCTTGGGTGTATACCTCTGCATGCACCTATATCTCTGCGAGTCCTAATACGTCTGACCGCTCAGACGCAACGAAACAACAGACCTCATCGCGCTTATTCATAATACTGCAAACGTTTGTGTATGCTACTCGCAGGCCGCAGCAGGAGCCACCGGGCGTGCTTAAAGTGTGAGCAGCCTGTTTATCCTGATTCGCCGATGGTTGGAAAGCACCTAAAAATTTACGATACGAAGATTTGATTTCCTCTTTACCGGTGCGTCGTTTCAGCTCAATGATGGCAGACTTAAGCCGCTCCTTTTCTACTGGGTTCAGGTCGGGACGAACATGGATCTTCAGACCTTACAGCTTGCTTAGGCGAGACATGATCAGTCTTGGACTGGCTTCGTCCACAAAAGTGATTCTAATGGGCCGATTTTGTTGATCACCTTGATTTCCATAACGGGTAATCTGCCTTACTTTTACCGAGTCCTCACCAGCTTCGAGGAGTCTATTAATTAGACCCTGTAAAAACTCGACATCGTGATTGTAGCGCACTTGGGGCGATGGATCACTGGACTCCGGTGCGTGAAAGATCACGAGATTATAACGCCTCTGGTCGGACTAGGTTGGCCTTGCAAGGCGAAATATAATACCAGCCTCAAGTGGTTTGGCTAACTGTTGACTTATAGAACGTATACACCCAATGTTCATTCGTAATTTCGTCCTTTTTCATTCCACTGGTCTTCTGCACTCAGACTTTCACCTGCTGGTACATCGGTGTCCTTTGGACACAATAGAGTTAAACAATTTAGACCAGGTTCAAATGGGCTTCTCACAACTGTTGGACTTCGCATCGGTGAGTTTGCACGAGTATAGGAGGACGACTGAGCCGAAACCTGAAGGCACCTCGCGCTAGGTTGTAGGGCCAAACACACGGAGCTGTTCGCAACGAAACGCTGAAGCTTACACGTCGACTTTATGCTTTCTGGCTGGATCAGATTTGGGCAATTTTCACATATAGTTTAGACGAAATCGTGTTGGATCTCGCGAAGACGATGAAAATACTCAATTGATAATCCAACACATTAAAGATGGTAGTTAACTTAACAGAAAACACACGTGAGGGCATTTGCACGGTATCCGACTATTTTGGAGCAGGTACCACAGGATGACTGCTTAGGCATTGTGAATAAACCGAAAACAAGATGGCGGCCAATTTACGGAGAAAAAGGCGATAGCAAGCTCGCCGAAACAAAGCGATGAAAACACAAGTATTTTTGGTCGGAAACTTCAGAATCGGAAATGAAACTAAATTTTCACGAAATGCTTCCATTGAACGCAGAAAGTCAACACAAAGTGATCTTCTCAACACGGCCAAAAATCACTGACCAGAGGCCGCTATCGGCAGCATCTCTTAAAATTAATAATATTCATAATTAATAATAATAATTTGTAGAGAAGTAAGAGATCGGTGTGAGGAGCCATGAAGAACTAAGTTTCGAAACAATTGCTATAGGTCGTGCTATTGCATTAACTTTCGGAAGCACACATGGTCAGCGGACATATATTCAGCTTCAAGGAATATGTAGTAATGATATATATATATAATTTTTAATTAAACTCCCGTGCGTGCTTTCCATTGCGTAGCATTATTTAAAACAAAATAAGCAGAATGGTGAATGAGGTAAAATCTTCATACAACAAGAAAACTGGAGCATGTTTTCCCCTCAAATATATCACACAAACTTGATGCGGTTTGTGGCAAACTACACTGAAATAATTAATTGCATTTACGCAGGCTTGCAATTAAAGATCTACCGTATTTTAATTTTATTCAGGTTTTAATTTTCGTAGGGTAATTTGTCTAAAAATAGTCGATGGTAGATAAACATATCATATTTACAGATACAATATGAGTATGATATCCTATTTAATTTTTACTAACACACTATCCTGACGCAAGCCGCATCGAGTGGAGAACAAATTTATATGGGTATATATAAATACATGAATTTCTGCAGGTCAGATTAAGCTATAGGTAAGTTAAACCTTATGGGATAAAGAAAACCTATAGTGTCGGTGCTAAGATTCATGTGCAGGTAATCAGCCACGTCATAGAAATACAATGTATTGGCCTTAACTATCATAGTAAATAAATATATATCTGAAAGAAAACATGGCTTATGTTTTTGTAGGTTGCGTTTAGGCTGCAATCAATTTTGAATTTCCCGACGTTTTGTGGTTACTTCATATTTTTTTTTCGATGAACCCGTCAGATATGCGGTAATATATCCAGTATAGCAAATAGCTTTATTATGTATTAATTTGAGTTGAGGTTTCAATGAACAAAATCCGGCTATTGCTTTTCATTATAAATAATATGCCAGATATGTAATCTACTACACCGATGAAAAATGGACTGTTACTCACAAAGCACCTTTTTCATATAACAGTGAAAATAATGCCGACAATTCTTATTTATTTTTCTTCGATGCGACCAGATTTGATACGACTGACTGTCATTATAGCATTTAAAATATATGGTGTTATTGAATAAAGCGTGCATAATAGGGGGATAACAAACTTATATGTGACAAGTCATAGCATGATTGACATCCACTGCGTGCTGGTTTGATTGCAATGAGCATTTTGACGAAATCTTTCTCATTCGCAGAGATCATATTTGCTAGGAAAGCCAAAATATATCGTCACCCTGAAATGGACCATTCATGGATGCAAAGAAAATCATAGCTCTGGATGACTGCATTTTCTCTGCATGTAATAACATGTTAATAACATGCCAGTGCAGAATGAGCAGCGCTATAACACAGTTGGCTGTCATTCCTGCCGGTCAGCCGTCATCTCGGTTGGCTCAATGGCACAAGTCGCTTTCTCGTAAGGGCAAAGTCAATGGTACAAGATCGACAGGGTTGGGCGGAAGCAAACTATTGACGTTCCCACTTGCCTTCTTGGATAGTGTATATTTTTTAGCTAAGTTCAGTTTAATTTGGTGCACACAAATTGCTATTCGAAGGTTGAAACGCACATATATTGGAAACAATGTTTGAGAAAACGCAGGGTACGAATATTCAATGTAAGGTGCTATTGCATGAATAATATAAAATTGGGTTAACTTACGAATAACAAATATATATTGTGGTAGTATAACCACAATACGGAAGCACACTCGTTTAAAGTTTACTTTCGCCAGTTTGTTTATTCTTTAAAAAACAATGGAATAGGTTATATTATATTTTCCCCAAAGAAATCCTACAGTGCGTGGAAAAGCTTAGTTTTGGTAAACTTACTTGTGAGAACAGCACCTTGCAAAATTAGGGTCTCGTCTACCTCAAAAGAAAGATCTACATTTTCTCCCTTGCTTGATTTGAAACAATAATGTTATATTTTGAAAACGTATCAACATTATACTTCGATTTTCTAACTAGACCAGCATATTGGAACATGTTGCACAAATTCTAGTTGTTGACGAAATGGTACATTTTTCACTTAGGATAGAGTGTTTGATACAATTAAACGTACAACGGCTAATTTAGTCCGTATAATGTTTGCTAAAATCGCAGGAAAATAATTGTCTTACTTTTAATGAAATGTAGAAAAACTGGTTAATTCAGGATGTTCTGTAGGCAGTTTGAATTACCAGCATTACTATTAAAATATATTTAATTTTGGGTCATTTTTAAGCATTTCTAAAAAATATTCTGCGTAATACAGGAGTTTTTCTTTAAAATACCAATGTTGAAATTAAATATCTGAAAATGCATCATCTTTGGTGTAAGTTGAATTCTTGTAAGAAAAGTTGCGGATAATCGAATAGTAGCAAGTCAAATTTTCGGCCAATTATTGTGTGTCCTTCTTTAACATAAGAATCAGTGCGTCAAATTGTTAGTCGTGCAAAACAACGTTTTGGACAATACACTAGAGTAAACTTGGAAATCTTGAGATATTGTACTGACGACAATATTAATGTACATTTGTTTGCAGAATATATATGTGCTATTTTGCGGATTTTCAATTTTCAATAAGTAATATTACAATCATAAACAAATAGTTCAACTTACAAAGCCATATACTAATACTTGTACGATATTTCGGCCAAAAGATCCGTTTCTGTGGTTTGAGTGCTGTAAACACACTTACATAATTAAAGTCGAAAGGTAACATTTATTTTCCACCTACGTCACAACGGAGTGTTGACATAAGCTGAACAATTAACTATAATATGCAAACTTCGTATTTCTAATTAATCATGTTGATGAATGAACAATTACTGAGCGTCAAAAATATTCCGTAACCACTATTTCACTCAGACATTAGTTCTTCCATAGAATTACGTGCACAGCATGTTATAAATATTCAACTGTTATGCTGACTAGTTTTTACAGCTTCGAATATCTGTTTTGCCCTAATATTGGTGCAGTCCAGTTACTGTGAGTCTTGGTTACCGTTCTTTATATGTGACAGGATATCTGCTTAAGATAACTGGAAAATTCCTAGCACAGTTTGTGCCACCTAAGAGGGCAAACAAACAAATTTCATAATCTTCAGCAGAAATTAATCTCCTGAGCAGGGTTGGCACCTAAAAGCAAAGTTTAGGTTAAATGTAAACAACATTTGGCCCGGTTTTCTAAATAAGCAAGCAGGTTACGAAAAGTTGATGAAAGAAGAGATAGCGTAATACTTTTATAACGGTGTCCACTTTGGGCTAAAATCCACGCAATTAAGACGGACATTCCTTTATGTTTTTACAATTGGGTTCGAAATATATACAATTCGAAATGAAATATAAGCGGGATACAAGACTGTGTAACACTAGTCTGTTTTACTCAGGATGGACAGGCAACTATATTATAATTATCGTTTCTGGAATGATATCCAAAATGTATGTTGCAATGATCAGTTAATTCATCCCGTGTTGCTTATAATCTTTACATAAACTTAACTAGTGTTCACTGAACCTAATCACATAGGAATATTACCATTAAAACAAGGAACGGACTGGTATATGCGAGGTAAAATCGGCGACCATAAATCTGCTTTCAAATGACAGTTGAATAAGCGGTAGTTTTACGTATGAAGTAATAATATGACGCCAGCAGACGTACGCTCACACACATATAGTCGTGGGTTCATTCGCACAAGCGAAAACCAAACTCCTCCAAGTCCGGACAAAACCGCCCGGCCCCCGGTTGCAGGCTATCCAGATCAACGTGCACCCGTTTCTGCAGTCTTAGCTGGCGTGCCTGTGTTGTGTCCTACAAACACTAACATAGTAGTGTGCTAAAGTAGGTGATAGAGGTCAATGCAGAAATCATCAAGGCAAAAATACGAAAACAACTGCCAGCAATCAGCGACGTGTGTCATGATATTTTACGCGCCTTAGTCGACGGACGTTAGTCCTAAGGCTCGTTCTGACCACTATTTGGATTTTCTGCAAAGCCTGGTTGATAGGCTTCTTGATATGAATGAACGGGGTTTGCAGTTGAAGCAAATCACCTGTCTTCAAAAGAGTAAGGATGGGAAGTCTCGGCCTCTGCGCGTCACGTTTGTTGATGCAACGAGTTCGAGGCTTTTACTATCAATCCTCGAAAGGCTAAGCGGTCTAAAGATTCATATTCCTATAGATTTGGATCCGTCGAATGAAAAGATACTGAAGTCCACCATTCTTAATTTGAAGATGTGAACCAAAAGTAGAGAAGCTTATCTCTACATTGTAAATTTTTGGTAGTTCCACGGATCCACCCAACTCGGATCAACTGGTGGATAATGATTCGCGTGCGTCCGTCGATTCTTACAGCGACATGCGCGTAGCCTTTAAAAAATTTGTAGCTTACCGCAAAGAGGTGCTGACATATATTCCTTCATTGTCTCTCGCCGTCCGGACGTTCTAGGACTGGCGGGAACTTGGTTAAATCCTGAGGTCACTGACAAATAAGTGCAGAACAGTGGCGTCTGATGCTTTCGGTGCGACAACATCTCAAACGATCGTGCCGGCGTGCCGTTATACATTTGGTCCTCGCTTTGCAGTAGTCTAGTACCCAGCTACCGCGGCGAAGATGACTTGTGCGGACTCCGCCTGAGCTCTGCCTGAGACAGACTGAATTGTTTGTGGGTGCGGCCTACTCGGCCCAATACGTGGTTGTTTGGACTGATGTCCTCATGTAACTACATGAGTCGGCCCAGCTTCCTGCTTATGAAGGATTTTAAACCTCTCGAATACGGTGGCATGGACATAGGGAAATTGTGTAGCAACTTTGGAGATCGTATTTGAATATGAGGCAAACTAACAGGTCTACCAACGGACGCAAGTTACACCGTATTCCACTCCGCCGTTCGTGGACCTACTACTAACTAGTTGCAGTCAACGTGTATATGAAACTTAGCTCCTACAGTCTCCGGAATTTAGTGAACAGTTAATGATTTTAGCCACCCTAGAGCTTTCGGTGCTCCACTTGCGTTCGCTGGTGCCGTCCTACAATTATTATAAGACGGGCCTCTATACTCCCCATCAAGCCGACAGTGAAGTAAACTGGTCAAACCAGCGAGACTCATCTGTTGAAGTCTTTTGATCTCGTGTAAAATTGGGTGTGCAATTTTCCATCCTTAATTTATACATGTTAACTGCAGGTAGAAAACACATCAGCTGTTATGCCGCAATACAAGACACAATGAAAAATCAACAGACACGCCGACTCAGTCCCAGTATCAGACGAGCATCGTACAGGAGGGCTATCAGCCGACTATCGAGCGCGAAAAGAGCATTGTATTATTCCTAACGGATGAGATCGTGAGTGGAGACGGAACTAAGGAGGAGGGGATGGACAACTTGATTCTCAACACGAACGACATTGGTGCCGGCTGTTCTCTATATAAGCAAGTGTGTCCAACCAAAAGTGTACATCGTCCTAAGGACCACAGCCAGACAAGCGGGATACACCAACCGACGCGAACATCGAAGTAAGGGTTCTCATTTCGTTTAACCAAGTCATCGCTTGTTCCCCAGTCTTCTTCTTCCAACCGTACCCCCGACGAGCAAGCGATGCACGTCGCGAGAGTCGGTTTGCTTGCATGCGCAACAGATTGTCTAACCATCAAAGCCTAGTGCGTGATGTAGTGGTGCTGAGCGGTTTACTACTTCTTTCTGCACCATATACGTGAAGCTGAAATCAATCATTGCTTGCGCGATGATCCACCAGACACGAGTTAAGCCGCGAAGGCAGCAATGATCAAACGTGGCTAGCATGTTTTTGTCTATCGCGCTGATAGGCTAGGTTTCACAACTGTATGAGGGTTGAACGGACGGTTTCATTATTAACTCTGCCCTTCAGGAGAGTACTGGTGACCCGTCTGGGTCACAGGTGGAGGAGAAAGGAAAAAGGACGAGGAGCTTTTGCTATACTGTTCGTAATCTAAGCTTCGATACCAAGGGCGCTAAAATTGCTACCCAGCTACTTGAATTTCTATACAACTTCTAACTAGTCCCCACCAAGCGTCACCCAGTGGTGTGCCCTTGCCAAATTTTAGAATAACATTTTTATTTTGATGGAGCAACGCAAAGCCAAAACCAACTGACAGCCAGTGCTGCTTGATCCAGTGAAGCCTGGAATGTTTGGGCGCTGTCACACATGAGGGCAGTGTCGTCCGCATACTCCAAATAAGGAAGTCGCTCACCAGGAAGTAATACCAATGTGTGCAGTCGTTATGCGCTTGTTTCATACCTCTCAATTATCGAAAAGCTTGGCAATTTAAGTCACATTGATTCAATAGGGAGTAGGGTAAAATGACCTAATGGCAATGTGTATTGTGGAAAAATTCCTCGTGTCTCTCTGTGCAGACGATTATGAGATGTACTCAAGCGGCAAAATATATGCAACAGCGCAAAAGCTTGAAAGCGTTGGCGGTTGAAAAAGTAGTTTGCAACCTCAGTGAAGACGGCCGCTCTGATACCTTTTGCTTACGCGAAGCGGCGTCTAAGGCCCAAAAGTGGCGTAGCTGAGTTAAAAGGCACTGACGGACGTCTCTGACCTCTGGGACTGAACGTGGGTCGGCATTTGTGGAGCACTTTGTTCCAGTATTTGCAATGAAACATGTTCTTATGCTGAACTTGACAAGTGCACTGCCTGCCGAAATCGATGGTTTAAATTGCGGTACAGCTGATGTCTACAGTCAACTAGCCAGTCTTGAGAGCATTTAACCAGCCGGACCCGATGGATTTCACATGTTTATTTTCAAGTCCTTATCGGCCATCATCTCACCTGTCTTGACGGATCTGTTCAACAAATCGCTGTACGATGGTGCATTGTCGAGTGACTGGAAATGTTCAGTACTGAAGCCGATTCCAATGGCGGTGTTCCAGGCAAGGTGGACATTTAATGTTTGATTTATCCCTCTGTTTTGGCGGTTTCTAAGAAAATTTAGAAAAAGTATCTTCTTCTCTGCTGGAGTCGTAAGACCGCCTAACAACTGCAAGGAAAGGCTTCATGAAAAGTTATTCGTGCATCATCAAACTGTTGTTGACGCGGCAGGAATAATTAAAAGCGGGGAATCGGGGGAAGTCATTGGTTGTCATCCGCATTGTTTGCAGTAAAACGTTTAGGGACGCAAAACATGCCGTACAGCTCTACAAGCTGAGGATGTGTGTAGATGGTGTCACATTGCGCTAGTGGATCTGTGACGTACATACCGAAGGATGGATGCTTCAGGTAGATTAACACCTAAAGGTATGGTACAGGTCAACTAGCCGCGTACCCAAATTCACAATACAGGTGCCCATTTTGTTCCTGCTCCACATAAACTAAGAACCTCAAATTTCTCGTCACCTTTCTCATAATTGCAGATGTCTAGAATATCTGGCGCATTATTGATTCTCCTGGCGACTGTGATGTCTTTTAGCAGAACCTGGCCCTCCTCTCCCATTTGTATGCAAAATTTGGCTTAACGGTCAAACCGGCGAAGTCCTCGGTTATCAGCCTGGGAGGGATGGTAACGGGCGCGCCTTCATCGTGGTTGGCTGCCCGCTGCATCCTACCAGTTGCTTAAAAGATCTAGACGTACTCTCATACTATGATCTGCGTTCTGCGACACCCTGAACAGACTGTAAGCAATCGAACTACGCCTACTTTGGACACTTAAAGCAGCCTCTGCAGTTGGTCTGAAGTGATTTCTTTCCATCTGTTCTCTTCCATGATAAGACTGACGCCTGTTTACGGCTCATCTGACTACTCTGCGTTCAAAATAGATTAGGCGCAGAAACTAGAACTTGTTCAGCCTCTAGCTACCAGGCGTATCCTTAGTTTACGGAGTTTGTCGTATGAGGACCGATGTAAGGCTGTATAAATTGTCATATCGTCGGCTTCCAGTAGGTCTCACTGTGGCGTACCGGTTACTGCACATGGGTCACTTCCCTATGTTGAAGCCGCTGCTGCACTTTCGCGCATCAAGCAGCGCACGCAGACTGCGGTGAAAACAAGTGCAACCGACTTAAAGCACATCGCTCATCCTCTATGCTTAGAACGTCGATTTTTGAATTATTTTGACAAATGGCCGGAGACAATAATCGCCGCAAACAAGGTCGAAATTTAAGAGATGACAGCTACTCTGCGTACTAGCTTTAACTAAAGCGTATTGCACCCGAATAAGATGAAGTGCAGCTGCAAAACGCTGCCTCGGTGCAAGAATCAGCAACGTTAGTTCGCGCGTGCGCGCAGTCGAACTAAATTGAAGCAAACATAATTTATCTTCGCGCTCTTATAAAAGCAAAAGACTAAAAAATATAATAGTTACTTCATGCTCTTGGTTACCCTATTAAATTAGTTTGTGTCACGTTTTGCAAAGGAAAATCAACAGCTTTAGAGGAACAGCACTACTGATCATATTTTCTTCCAATTTCAAGCTACACGTTGGGTACATATCTAAAATAAAGGTAATTAACTTCCTAAATCAGATAAGAAGTACGTCGTATGTGTTGTATGTACAATGAGTGCTAACATATTTTTCTAACTGCCGTTAAATATCATTGACGGTCCACTATTTTGATAATTGTTGGAGTAGCCGATGGAGACAATCCGTAAATATTTAGCACACACTACTTACAATACACACAATTTACATGGCTTTAGCTTTTGCGACATTTTTCATTTAATGCTCATTTACACGATCGGTGTTCAACATCCAAAACAGGTGCTTGCGTGCTCCGGTTAACACAATCTTGCATTTCTATATGACTGTGCCTTGTATAATTTTCCGCATGCCTTTTGTTGACTCAGCATTTTTTACTGTCCCGCGATAATTTTGGTTACGTAATAATTGTCGTAACAAGCAAGATGTTTTGACCGACGAAAAATACCAAACCATGCGCTCGACATTTATGCATTTGAAAGATCGAATTTAAATAAATCAGTCTGCAAAATTGGTTTCCTTGTCTACACACATGCGAACATCGGCCAAACCACTAACCCGCGTCGCACAAGGATAACAGGTCACACGAGTAGCAATATACAACCACTTAGGTACAAGCTTGAATATTGGGTTTGTTATGGGATTCGGCCGTATGCGTACACTTACCAGATACAGGCATCAGACTGACTTCGGATAATTTTGTATTTGTAAAGTGAAGTTTTAATTAGGAACCAAATAATGACTGCTGAGATTCTTGAGATTAGCAAGCTGATAAACTGCGTAAAGATAAAGGATGCGGCATATATTTCGCATTTGTAGCAAGCGTTTTAATCCCGACCGGTTTGAACAGCACCGGCAGACGGGTCCAGGATTTAGAATGAATTTCGCATCATGCCTGCCTTCAAAGTTTGTATGGCTTACGTGGGTGACGGTGTAACGTCGACCAATTTTGGTCGTTCCATGCACTACTTGGTGTGACACCCGTAAATTTAAAGCGAATTATATGCCTGACCACCAGTCGTTGACGTCACAATCATAGTTTAATCTGAATGCTTTACTGGTCATCGACGGTTCCAATCGGCCGGAGAATATTTCTGTCAAATATGCAACGTTGCACTCAAGCTAGCACAATAGTTTGTTTTCAATCATCCTGCGTTTCTCATGTAGCATGACAACAAAAACAGATTAATTTTGTAGCACATTATTCAACATATTTACGCCATTCTGTGTAGCTATTCTAGCAACTAATCTTGGGTAATTCTAACAAAATTTAATTGCCAGTGTTTGTCGTCCAATATTTCGCAGAAATAAATAAGCAACTTTACATTCCTGTTGCTCTTCTTGGCGGAACAAATGCTGGGACGTTTTAGCTTATCTTATCTAACCATATACAAAATTTCCTTTAGGTGAAATAATGCGGGAACGAAATGATTCAAAGGTTTAGCTATATCGTCATCTAGTACTGCAATGGTAAACGCACGAAATGTATATAATTTAACTAAATTTGCATAAGCACCTATAAATAATATTTATTAAATCACTTGTAAACACTTGGATTACATAATATATCAAAACAATATGGCTATTTTTGTATATCGTGTACATGATACAAAAGTTTGCTTTGATTCAAACATTTAAACTAAAGCAAAAAGAACAAAGTGAATGCAGTTAGAATGTATGAAGTTGTGTGTTTCTCAAGCAAGAAACAAATCATTCCATTTAAATGAGTTGCGCAAACAGATGGTCAAAATTTTGCTCTCTAACGTGCCTCCGATTTATAGTTCATATAAAAAATAGCACAATGCTTTGCAGTGCAACTTCGTGAAACTCGTAGGAAACGAATGTACGCTAGCAGTGTTTACCAGACTGCTGTGACAAAATAATAGCAAATGTAGTGTTAAGTACTAAACACTTACTCTTTTGTGTACCGGAATTGTAACTGTGAAAACTCGCTAGAGGTCATACGATTTACAACGAAGCGTTACTTATTTGCTTCCAATATCCTTAACTTCAACCGAGTTTAGGAAGCAGCAAAAGATTTAACACGCAACGTGAACCATACCACAAACTGGATGCAGTAAATTTAATAACATTTTTAAGTAATCGTCACTACACCGAGAAACTCGTCGACAATTCTGAAAAATACTAAATTTTTAATCGCGTTACACAGCAGCTACGGATGTCTAACGATAATTGGACTGATGTAATTTATCAACAAGCAATTAATTTCAGAAAAGTGGTCGCCGTACAAACTACTTTCACATGCGGGAGCGCAAGTTTATTAGGGATCATTGTCAACAAGTTAGCGACGCTTATTTAAATAATTAGGCATTTAATTAATTGCTTACTTATAAATGAACTAAATCTTAGTAGTAAATTATTTATTACTAACAATACTATAACGGAACGCTGTGGTATAACATTTAGAAAAACAGTATACTACCGTGATCTAGATCATATCGTAAACGAAATAAGTCTTCGTCTTAACCTTTTCAAAAGAAGGGGAATTACAATACTATTTAACTTAAACCCCTCCAGTATTGTTGTATCGCAAATAACGTTCTGTAAGCTATGTAAAATAAAACAATGGGAAACAATAAATAGAGATACAATAAAATCAATTGGATAAGAACACTTTTAACTTGGCTAGGTGTGCTGTATGTAGAGGATAGATGATCTATCGCAAAACACGTAGAGCATATATAGTTGTCGCCGTATAAAATATTTATTTAAATAATCAGGAGACAGTAGCTTTAGTAGCTTTGTGTTTTATATATTTAGAAGCAATTTAAAACATCACACTTACTAACTATAGTTGACAATTCATCTACTACGAATATATAAGTATCTCGGAACCAGATATAATTACTAGGATGTTTAACGCAATGTATTTGCAGTCATTTGTAATCTTCCTCTGAAAGTTCATATTACTCCAGCAGAAGTACTTAGCATAATTGTAATGCGCTCGCAAGATCTCCGTTAGTAGAAATAGATTCTACAACTTGACACCACTATAGACAGCTTGACAAATGCTACTATTCGTGGACCCAATTGGTCTGCATTTATGACGGATCACCGAGCAAACATTACAATCAAGCTTTCCTTAGTCATTAGCCAAGTACTGTTTAAAAGAATCAGCAGCTATCTTAGTGTTTCCTGATTCCAGACATATTTCTATTTAATATATAAATCAAAAACAATTGGGTAGCCCTGGTACTAATTTTGCAAATCTCACCTGCCTTTTTGTCAACGCTTTATGCTGTGGGTTTTTTCAAATTTGTCCAAAAGCCGAGACAAACGGTAAAAACTATTAGGAGAATCACTAAATTCAGTGAGAACAGAAATAGATTTTGCCCATAGAGCTCTGTCCTGCAACACTTCTTCGTTCGTCTTGCGTATACCACTTATCCCAGTGACTTCATTTCATGCTTATTATCAGAATACACCGTTGATAAGCCAATATAAATATAACCATTGCAAATGTATGCACATGCAACGCATGGAAGGCGAACTTGCGCGCTCAACCTTAGTACAATTTCTCTGTAAAGTCGGACCTCACCATTTTAGAATCGAATAAGTAAAAAGTGACGAAACATGAATAAAATATTTGTTGTTTTACTGTTCCTTTTGTGTTGCACAGCAATTCTCAAAATAGACACAAGAATAAACGGTTGAAAAAACAGATTGAGAAAATTTGGTATGCAATCATTTTTACCACCACAGTATAGGCACCCGCTGTGAATGGAAAAGAAAGATTTTTAATATAAAGTATGTTAGTACATGCTCTATTTAAACAAAATGTCAAATGCACCGTAAGGCAACATACTAAATTTGCATATAGTATACATTAATACTGATAAATAAGAAAGGCGACTTTATATAAGTAAATGGTTATCGACTGAACCAGAAAATTAGGTAGGTGTGTACACAGGTAGTTTAAAATGGTTTTATAACTATGGTTGCATCGTCGTAGCGTACGTAAATTGGTCAAGCCTGCAGCATATATTCATTGCTATATTCGTTTAGTTTTGTAAAGGAATTTGCCAGCTAGCCTTTGACATTGAAATATTCAGAATGCGCGTTTTAATGAAACATTACTTCCAATTGGATGTAAAAATGTAGTGACGCTGAGTAAAACCTATGAACGAAATCCCTGCCATGTCGATGGCTGACTCTCCCACGACAGGGTATAGTTTGCTAAGTAGAATGCAAAGACATCGAAGTAATTTTGTTACGAAACTTGTTACATCGAAGAACATATGTATACACATATGTGGTAACTGGCAGCAAAATAGAAGCGTTGCAAACTTTCTTTTTTCCTCAAACATTTCTCACTTGGAACATCTGACGTCAGGCGAGGTTAATCTATGCCTCATGAACAAGTATGCACTCTAGAAAATAACTGTCGAAAAGTTATGTCGTGACACAATCCGCATCCTCATAATTGGGTCATGTAATGCTCGAGCTTTTATTCCCATTAAAAACAATGTACCTTAAACACGCCAAAACTGACCAAATTTGTATAAAGTATAATTTTGTCCTATAACGTCAACATAAGATGTAAATTCTTTCTATTTAACAAAATATCTCTTGAAATTATTTGCAATATATTACACATGTACAGCTGTAAAATAAAGCTTTATTCTGTCCAGCAAGTCGACAGTAGAGCATAAAAATATTGAAGTTCTTACAGGCAAAGAACTTGTAAAATATTATGAAGCGATTCACTAATATTTGCTGCAAAAAAATGCAAAAACTTTAGCGAACAAGGAAACACTATATATGCCGTCAAAATAGAAATCGTACAAAGTGCGGCTCTGCTGACACATATGCGTCCTGCAGCCTCTTCATGAAAACATTGCTCACGTCATACGGAGTAATTAATTATAACATGCAGGCAGCGGCAGCATATATTCTGTTATTATATCGGGTATTTTCATCCAAGCACTAATCGATTATAAATATATATGTGCTCAAAACGGCTTGATCAGATTAAATTTTACCGACATGGGCAGGCTGTTGGGAATATCGCAAAGTTTTACTATATATGTAGTATGGCACACCTTGAGTCACTATGTAGGGGCCAACACAATTACGGTGGAACTTTGCAGTTATGTCTTGGGTTTTTGTCTCATTTTAATAAACAAATTCACTGAACCGTAGGATAAGACTAAAGCTATTGTCATAATACCCCTTCTGGTACCGTTAAGCAGTTTCCAGATGGACTCCTGTCATATGATTTGCGTGACTGAGAGAGTTCAATAACTTACGGACGTATTCCACTACTAATGACTGTAATTGTCGGGTCATGCAGAGTCGTAAATCCGTTGGCAACCCCGACTCCCGTTTAGTCCACATAAAGTAGTATGTTTCTCCAGTCCAGGAATAAACCCTGCTTCTGTAGACAAGCAATCCATTTGGTAACATGGCGTCGCAATCATTAACATTATGGTCTACAAAAGCCTACAGTAGTGCTGTGTGTGAACGATTACGTCGTTCAACTTGACCGTTTCCTTGGCGGTGCAATACAGGTGTCCTAGTCCTGTCTATGCCAAGAACCCGACCAACTTCTCCTTTCAATGCACTTTCAAAACGCGTTCATGTCGGAGTGTAGTTACCATAATGCTCACCAACGGAAAACACAATAATTAACAAATAATGTTGACAGAGTAATCGTATCGGCCTGTATTGTCGGTACAGCCGGGTAGTACTAAGTAAAGTAATTCACCATGACCAAAAGAAAGCGATGTCCTCCTATTGTTTCCGTTAATTTACTCATAATGTTAACACAAACATTTCGTCAGAATATATGGTCCTTAATGTTTGCAACAAAGCGCGGTTGGGTACTCTTCGGATTTTGCAATATTAGAACATCATGAGTACGTCTCACCAATGGTGTAGCCACCAGAAAAACCGGTGTGCTGCTTTATTCAATTTGTTGATCCAAGCATACCCCAACTCTTTGTAAATGTTTGTTAAAATTTCGCTGACCACTGACTGTGTGATTAAGATTATTCTAACATAGGTCGGGCCAAAATCGAACACTAATACTCCCTCTGCAGTTAGTGTCTCCCATGGCCCACAGCCACCAAGCACCACCAAATTCGCCTTCAAACTCCTGACTTGTTGGCCTGTTATCGCCATGAAGACATTTCATAAATCATTACAATGTCTAGATCGTTGGTTTGAGCTACTTGCAAGCGTCCATACTCCGCAATTTTAAGTTTAACCATGACTCTCTGTTTCGTGTTGCACGAAGAACAATCCTCATGTTACCGGGGCGGAATTCGAGATTATACGTCAGAGTTAGTTTGCCATCTGCTTGTTCAATGTTTGCATAATAAATTATATTCCTGTAGCTGTCCTTGTCAGCGTATGATTTATCCTTCAGAAGCTCTAAATTGTTGCAGCCATCAAAAGAATTTAATGCCGATTCTGTTTTATGTAAAACATAAAAGCTAGCGTTTCATTGCTGGTAGTGCACTATTTGCTCTCTGGAGCTTAGACTTCTAACTATAAAGGATACTACTACTACTAGTATATGGGGTTCTTTCTGTGACAAACCGCCTCAATTTTTCGTCACGTGAGTTGGTGTACCAAATGAATTCTCCGGCCGTGGATGATAAGTCAAGGTAAACTAGCATAGTGGCCGTACAGAGAGACTCATGGAGCCGACCAAACGTGTCCTGACACTCGGCTGCCCACAAAAACGTTCGATCTTTTTGCAGAAATTCATGCAATGAAGTGCATAGGGTAGCAAAATCTTGGAAGTAGCGTCTGTAATTGGAAGGCAACCCATGAAATTTTAGAAACTGCTCAGTGTATGTAGTGGTCGGTCATGATTTGTTGGCGTCTGTAATTATACCCGTTCCCGCTATGATGAGTCTGAGATAGACCACTTCTTCCCGTACTAAGTGGAAACTTGAGATCTATCGCAGTTAGAATTGTCAGCACTTCGTCCAAGTTGTTCAAATGCACCTGCTTTGTTTCCCACGTGAAGTAATATCGTCCAAATAAACAAGACATTTTCATGCAATCAATCTATATACTAATGTTTGCATCAGATGCATGAATGTCGCAGAGTCGTTGGTGAACCCGAACAGCAAAGTCTGAAATTCAAAATAGCTATAAGGCAAGATGCAAGCAGTTTTTGCTAGAACGCACAGTGCCACTTTCACTTGCCAGTAGCCAAAAGCAAGGTTATATGTTTTAAAAACTTTAGTTCCCTTTAGTAACTTGGAAAGCACAATAGGGATACTAATTTCGGTAGATGCATGCATCTCGAATCCTCTCATCAGTGCCGATAACAATAACGGTTGTTTTATACCACAGGGTAGCCCGAGACTGACGGATAAATGTTTTTGCACACAAAACACTGACTCATTGCGATTAATGACAATAGCCTCGGCAAACCGAAGGAGCAGAGAATTGGTATGGCGAAGCATGATCCTAAACGTCTTGTTGACTTTAGTTCGGTCAACAAGTGTCTGCTGATCGAAGAAGCTGGCCGCCTGCGCACACACATAGTCTGATTTGGGATTTTTGCTGAATAATCCCTCATGGAACACATCTTGTTACATGCTCCTATATTCGAGAACTCAGTGTTCTATTTGTTTTGCCAACGTAACTATCCCCCAATTACATACGAATTACTATACGCAGTAGGGAGTTGGTTCAATGGGCTGGATTTTCTTTAGTAAAGGAAACGGTAGCTTATGTGTTCAGTCGATGACTACAACTTCGGCATTAGAGAAAGTGCTCCGTGTGGCGGAACTCAGACTCACTGTAGTCCGCAAAGTAGCTACGTCACCATTAAAGGGCAGTTCTAATAATACTTTTTTAGATAGAGTAGGTACGGCAACGTTCATTTCACTGGTTTGACTGTGATCCCGGATAAAGTTTCCAGGGTAACGGTAAGCAGTTAACTTGTTAGTAATTAATTCTAGTTTACCGGATAGACAATCCGTCGAACATATAGGTCTGGCGCGACTAAATAAGGGTCTATACAAGCGTGCGCTTGTGCAGCATTCGCGTAAAGTTAATAAAAGTAATATGTTGTGCCCATCAAGTTGTTTTTCGATAGACAGACTGTTCTCCCTGCGACTGATGAAAACTTATAAATATAGAAGATGGTTCAGTTTTTCGACTACAAAGAAAATCCTCACATTTACATGCGAGGAGTTAAAAAGCTTCACCAGCTGTTTGATCTGTATTTCTGTGGAACAGAACACCAATATATCGGAAGTGTAACGACTGTAATGGGTGGCTGTGCTATTTTTCCGGATAAGCTATGTTTCCTCATCAAAATGAAGAAATCCGCTAGTATGGGACCCAGTGGGTCCCAGTGGGTAGATTTCTGAAGTAAAAATCGATATTATCTGTGCATAGAAGTAATGATTCTCTTCAACCGGAATCGGCAACGGACATTCGAACTTCCTATTAATTCGAAGATCTAGTCAAGTTCTTGTGCAGCGGCACGTTAGTAAACAAATACTCTACATCTAAGGAACACATTACCTTATCGGGCAGATTCATTTTATAGAGATCTTCGGAAAGATTGAAGGAACATTTGCGGCCATAGAGATTAAACTGAGCTCTAGGCGGAGAAAGTACATTAACCAACCAGAGGAGGATTGGTCTAAGCAGCACTCCGCTCTTGTGCGTTTTTGGAAGCCCGTATAGCTGTGGCATAGTTGATGCACTCGACTTTAAATTTTATAGGCAGTGCTGTTGATCACGTGGTACTGATGAAACATAGATACGTGGCGAAAAATGCGAGATCCGATGCAGTCAGTTTTCCTGCCATTTCATCTGTTAAATTTGTTGGCGTCACTGGGTATGTCACAAATCTTCTCGATGTATTCATCTTTGTTCATGACTACAACATCTGAGCCCTTACCGGGCTTCATTACAACGACCATCTTATCGCGCAATTCGCGGAACGCTCGTCTGTCTTTGTTCGTAAGCGCTCACTTTTCTTTTATTGAAGCATCTTTTACTTTACAAGTAACATCAGTCAGTTATTTAACTAAACTATATAATTTTATTGGTTATAATTGTTTGTAGGTCCTTTAACTGATCGAAAAAGTGTCATTACTGAATCTAAATGAACAATTTTATCCAGTGTCTATCAGTCATTTAGCACAGACGACAAGAATTGCACTTACTTGCCCAACTTCGTCTTCTAATTGTCCCTTTCAAGGTTGAGTGTGACAAAACATGTTGAACCACCAATTGCATCAAACAACTCGTCGATTCCGAGGAGAGATAACGCGTCCTGCCGCGTTATCTGGTCAAGACGTCTATAAATCACACACCGAGGGAGAATAGCATCCTTTTTCTTCACCAGAACAAGGGGTTACGCCCATTAACGTAGTGGGGGCTCAGACGATATTTCTTTCAAGCATTTTGTCGATCATTTTCTGGACCTCACTCTGTCAGTGAGCTGGAATACGTCTCGGTGGACAGCGTACATGTTTAACATGACCATGGTTGACCGTGTGTTGCATACCAAAGCAGCTTCCAATATTGCCTGTCCCCGATGCAAAAGTGTCTTTCCCTCTAAAATTTCATATAAGTGCCGCAAGATAAGATCATCACTAGTCGAATTTAGTTGCTGCATCAACTACTTTTCTACGAGATTTCATCAAAAGCCTCACGGACCGAGTACTCCTAAAAGCCAATGCCCTCATGACATTAAAGCGGATTAGTGCCGGTGTCGGTTATTAAATGCAATCTCACCAAGTCTAACCGACATCTCAGTCTTCCTGATAAGTCCATTCCACTGATGACGGCGAACGGGATATGGAGGACAAACATAAACTTATGCTGCGGTTTCTTATTAACAATGTCGACTAGAACCCGTATGGAATTTCGTGTGACAAGTGCTTTTACTATGAAGGCCGTCAAACGATTTTACAGGGTTTAGAGTTGCATTCAGTTAGCAGTTTAAGTACACCAAATTTTAATAGGCTCTTGCATGCTCCGGTATCGACTTATCCAACAAGCTGAACCTCAGTATTATCAATATCTAGAGTAAGGGAGCAATTTTCCTAAAGTTGCTAGGAACCGAAGGTAATATAAATCTGGCCTTACATGATGGCTTAACTGAAGCTTGCAAAAAACTTTTTGGATTGCCAACCGTGGGCATTGTTTGCATGCGTTCTTCCGTCTAATGATTGATAATTGTAAACGGTTAATGATTGTAAATGGATTGCCCGGAGCTACCAGCTACAAAACTTGGTTGGACGCCGTCTTTCATATTAGGGCTCGCCCGATGGTTATACTTGGTATGGGTTAGTCTTCCAATTGCGGAAATTATTACTGGATACTAAATACTGTGTTTTGGTGCAAGTAGAAAATAATTATGTACAACACGACCGACGGTTTCGTCTTGGTTTAGACTCATCAGGTAGAGATAGCTGAGCTAGGAGTGGAACCCGAGGCATAGTGCTTGGCGGCTATCGCCATGATCACTAGGCCATTGAGTTCCGCGAGCAGTGTTTGACACAGCGGTTAGAAGTAGATTTTCGGGGTTTATTTGTAGCACTCGCCGTGTGTCTTGGATTGCGACCCGCAATCTCATTAGTGGCGGCGGTTGACTTGGAAGTCAGCCTCTGCCAAAACGGTCACTGGGACCGTCACCGAAGTGGAGGGTTTCGGTGTGGCTCTCTCCTATCCCTGCACTCCACGACCGACGGTTTCGTCTTGGTTTAGACTCATCAGGTAGAGATAGCTGAGCTAGGAGTGGAACCCGAGGCATAGTGCTTGGCGGCTGTCGCCATGATCACTAGGCCATTGAGTTCCGCGAGCAGTGTTTGACACAGCGGTTAGAAGTAGATTTTCGGGGTTTATTTGTAGCACCCGCCGTGTGTCTTGGATTGCGACCCGCAATCTCATTAGTGGCGGCGGTTGACTTGGAAGTCCCAGTGACGGTCCCAGTGACCGTTTTGGCAGAGGCTGACTTCCAAGTCAACCGCCGCCACTAATGAGATTGCGTGTCGCAATCCAAGACACACGGCGGGTGCTACAAATAAACCCCGAAAATAATTATGTACAACTCCATCGAGTAGTAATCAAAAACATTAAAAAACGTCCGGTGATTACCCTGAGATGGTTCAGCAACTCCTTCTGTAGCACACAAAATGTTTGTTCACACAGTGAGTCACAAGTGAGTGATAACGTTGTCAAGTGCCAACCGTTCTCTGAAACGTATGTTAGCGAAGTGTAAATCCAACAAAGGTTTGAATTTCTGCACAGATTCGGCCTCGATGACGTGTTCTGGCAGACTGTTCCAGGCGTGCACAACCCTCCGCTCGAAACACAGGGGCGTGGGATTTCCTTCAGATCAGGTACCACGCCACGTGTGGTGCTTGATACTCGCAAGTGGAGTAACGACCTCAGCATTTCGATCCGGATCAGCTTTTAACATTATGTAGCTTGAATAAAGTTGCTCTTGGCAAACCGGTTCATACTGAGGTGTGTAACTATTTCTTGCGTGCGTGTGAAAATTAGAGCAGCTAAATATCCGGTGTTGGGAAATAACTCAGCAACAACATTTAGGTCTTTGCCATGCTAAACCACTATATCCAGTAATTCAAGGGGATGTAGCCTAGACTGCTTCTTCCAAAACCGCGACTAAATTCCTCAAAATAATTGTTTCAAAATGCGTTATTCTCGTTGGTCTGCTGTGTCTTCCTAATAAGCACTTTCGGCCAGGGCTTCAGCTCACGGACAAAGGTCATGAACATTTCTTTCGGAAGTTGGTATCAAGCTTGAAACTACCGGTAGAGTTCCCATAGCGACTGTATTGATTTAGTTAATTGCGCCAAGTACTAAAGGCGAAAGCTGTAAATCTCTGTACCAAAACGCCGCCATCTACAAAGAAATCAAAAGCATCCCCTGTACGTAAACTCGAGAGTACACTACCGCGTTGCGACGAGGGAATGTATTATACAAAAGCTGTGCTTGCTTGTCCTACCTACCGTATGGAATGCCTACAGGGAGCTTTTTGTTTGCAGTAACAGTGGGACCACATTGAATATTCAGGGCTCATAATGTTAACATTACAAGGGTACTATAAATAGCATCCGATGCCAATATTGATTTTCCATTGTCTCAATCATCACATACAACAGTTGCTTTTATTGTCTCCTCGTTTTCGGCATTTTAGGTTATGGCAGGGTCGCCATTTTGTATCATATGAACTAGAACGATTCCAAGAGTGAAACAAGAAATTGCATTAAGCAACACGTCACCAGTGTAAAAACGAAACACATCTAATTATAAAAGGATGTAATGAACGTTACCGTTAACAGACTTCACTGTCATATTGCTCCTCTTAATTCATACCACACGCGCGGCTCTTAAATGCAAGCAGAATTCGCCAAAGTAGCTACGGGTCAAATTTGGCTCGCGCGCTAATAGTTCGATCGTTGTCTCCATCGGTATTACTTTTATTTAAACAAGTACGGACAATACCTTGGTGATCATAAAAATGTTTTTACCTGGATAAAATTATTAGCAAACGCTGAATAAGGCATTTGCCCAGTGAGAATTTCACGGGAATATTAAGTGGTGTGTGTTGTAGATGAACTAGGTATGTCAGCTTTTGTATAACTAATAATTTCAACAATTTCGCTTTTCTACGTAAGACATGTTTGCGTTTTGTAATATGATTGAATACACGCTACCAGTGGGTAACAAATTCGCAGTTGCATCTTTTGAATCTAATTTGATATCCGCAGTGTTCGCGCCCTCCTGTGGCCCTCAGCATGCAACTAAAAATACTGAATCTCGCTGTATAACTTTCATTGCCGTATGGTTCCAACTGCTGCTAGTCTTCAATGGAGCGTAGGTGAAATTTTAGAAATAGTTCTGCACCTTATTTGTTATTATTTTCATCGCAATAGAACAATTTAGTTGGCGGCATCCGGTTTCGGATTTGCCTGTCACTGTGGCAAGCCACAGGACGCCTGCGCCTACAGAGGGACCATGGATGGTTTGCGCTGCACCACCCACAGCTCCAACCACACACCCCATATCCAGTGTAAAACCGAAGGAATAAGACCGGGAGGCATGTGGATGGGAGTCACGTTTCATCAACGTAGCCGGCCCACACTCCTTCACAGGCAAACACAAGCACACTGCATTTGGGAATCAAGCGCACACAAGGCGGTGGATGAACCGTAGTCCGCTTCCACACTGAGTGCATGGAACCACTCTTTGATCCTAACACGGCCACAAGGACCGTGCACCCTGTCCCCTCCAGCAAGGACCAAATGTCTCCTGCAGCCAGTATGGACGAGGTAGTGGGTAATAGACAGGTAGGCACGGTGTCGACATGCACATCAAGCGCAGCCACAACGGGGATATCAAACAACAGCCAAACACTTGAGAGATAGAGAGAAATAAAATAACTCGATTTATGCTTAAATAAACGGTGACATAAACCTTAAGTTAATGAGCATATGAAATACGTTGTTTACAAACGAATCCTAGATAAGTTCACGAGGTGAGAAAGCATATTATACGGAAATGCCACAAACACGAAAATGCTATGGAAATCGAATACAATTGGCTTAGGCGGTGTGTGCAAGTTAATGGAATAGAGTACAGGTAGACATTTATATGAGAAAGCAAAGAATCGGGACAAAATTGAAAACCCAGCACCTGAAATAAAGAGACTCAGCTTGCAAGCACGCGGTTAGTAAAAAGAATGCAGCGTGTCTACAGACGCTGAGCCTGTTTTGAATACTTCTCTGCAGAACCCGTCGTCGCTTCTGTAGTGGCCCCGAGTGGCCTCGCTCATGGCTCACTAGACACAAGATATTCATAGGGGAAAGAAATGCGTTAGGACAGAGTTGAAAACCCAACACCTGAAATAAATAGATTTAGCATGCAAGCGCGCTTTTAGTAAATCGAATGCAGCGTACCTACAAACGCTGCACCGGTTCTGACTATGTTCTAGGCAGAACCCGTCGTCGCTTCGGTAGTAGTCCCGATTAGCCTCGCTCATGGCTCACTAGGCCTGCCTGACTCCAGCACTCGCGACCGCATGTGCTACATCATCATGCGCTCGATGTCGTTGGAGTACAACCCATCGATGCTTGCCACTTCTGCAATTGCTGCTTCTTCTCTGCATGCATGAGGTCTTTCTCCGACACTTCAGCAACTGACTTCGTGATTAGATCGCGCCATGCATGCCGATCAACTGCCTTCGATTCCCAGGATCTGCAATCAAGGTTAGAACTTGTGAGGCTCAATTTAACCATGTCCTGGTAACGTAACTTTGGTTTCCTCACGTGAAGATTCCCAATACTCAGCTGACCGTATACGAGTTGTTTCGGTATCCGCGTCGAATCCATACGGCTCACATGACCGATCCATCTCAGGTGTCAAAATAAAAGTATGCAGTCCACTGCATACATTCCATTTCGGCGTAAAACTTCCGTGTCTGCAACTCTGTCGCCCCGGCCGACCCGCAAAATTCATCGCAGACACTACCGTTGGAACCGCTCGACATATCGCACATCCCGACGGTACATCGTCCACGTTTCACTGTCGTATAGAAAAACGGAGTGTACCATGTATTTGTACACCATAAGCTTCGTGCCAATGGTAAGCTGATGGTTGTTCCACCCTCGGTACTCAAGCTTCCCGAATGCTGACACTGCCTTCGACACGCGAATACGCAGCTCAACGTGTAGCTGCTGATCAGTGGACATCACACTCCCAAGGTAGCTGAAACGGGAGGTTGTTCCCAATACTTCAACACCAATGCTGATTCGCGGCAATATTGAAGATTGCACCTCCGGTGAAGGCTGAAAGAGACAGACAGTTTTGCTTGTGTTGATGGTGAGCCCGAATTTGACCGCTGTCAAAGCCAGAGCCCTAGTCATACGCTGTAACTCAACCGCGCTGTATGAAAACAACACACAGTCGTCAGCAAAGATAAACATACGGATAGTTGTCTCACAGACTAGAGTTCTCGCACCGAAACAACGGATGTTCAGCAACCCACCGTCAACACGGTGCTCCACACGAACACCGTTAGCACAAGCGGCATCAAAAGCACAAGACAACATTGCATGAAGATAGATATTAAACAGGGCAGGAGCTAAGACACAGCCTTGCTTCACACCAGAGACAACTGTAAGGTTATCTGAGGTCTCTCCACTCAGCTGCACCCTCGCTCGCATACCACTGTGCAGACATTCAAATGAACTTACAAACTTATGCAGGCAACCATACTTACCCAAAACCAGCCACAATGCCTCGCGGTTCACCGTATCAAATGCCTTGGTGAAAGCAACAAACAGCGAGTAGAATGGCTGATGTCGTTCTCTGCACTTCTGTTGCAACTGACGAGCCGCAAACACCATATCTATAGCGTGAAGCAGGTGCTGGCTACACATTCTACTGGGTGGGCAATGCCGCCTCAGCACCACGTGAACATGGGTTTGGATTTACATCATCCGATCGCCTCCATGGCCAGCTCGTGGGTGAACCAACGGGCATCAGCGCGCGACTGATGACTGTTCGCCTACGACTCGGAAGAGGTAAGTTTGCTACTTTTATAAGGGCGTACGGTCCGAGCATGTGTTATCCTGATGACACGCGTGATCAGTTCTACACTGAGCTATCCTCCGTGATACGGTCTGTGCCGAGGAGCGAACGACTATTTCTGCCGCGTGATTTCAACGCGCTTTGGGCTTGACGCATCGGTGTGGACAGATGTCATCAGTCCGCATGGCATTGGTTCAGCGAATGCGAACGGTGACAGGCTGCTCTCACTGTGTGCCACTCACGGCCTGACGATCACGAACACTCGGTTTGCGCTGAGTGCGAGTGATATAGCAACTTGCATGCACTCAGGAAGTGGTCACGCTCACCTGCTCGACTATGTCATTGTAGGTCAGGGTGATACGCGTGAAGTGCGCATGACACGTGTACTGCGTGGAGCTGAGTGCGGCACTGATCACAAGTTGGTGGGGGACCAAATTGTACATATATTTTCGTAAATCGATGTATTGCACTCCCGCCATGCATTGGCGTAAATTTGACATTCTCTCCCTCGGTACTGTGGCGAAACCTACTGGGCTGGAGAAGGCGATGGCTGCACGCCTGTGTGATGTGGACTGCATAGCCACAGTGGGCGACCTGTGGTAACACACTCGCGATCTGGTGACAGCTGCTGCCGAGGAGACCATCGGGCGCGCAAACTGTAAGCGGCCTGATTGGTTTGATGAGAACAATGCGACGATTGTGGCATTAGTGTCGGGGAAGAACGCAGCATTTGCTGCACATGGGGCAGACCCCAGTGACTTGTGGAAGAGTAGTCAGTTTCGCAAACTTCGACGGCGACTGACCCTAGAGCTCCGTCGCATTAAAATGCATGGTGGACAGAGAAGGCGAAGCATATGGAATGCTACGCCGAACGCCGTCAACACAAAGAATTATTTACCTCCTTGTAGGCGGTGTATGGATGGAGATTAGAGCCGCTGAGGACACTGATCGATGGTAGTTCAGGCGCTACCTGCACACAGACTGCAGACATAATGCAGATCTGGCGGAAACACTTTGACTGTCTCTTGAACAACCTTTCAGAGCTCGACTGGCCTACATTGAACGGCCTGAAGCAGCACGATTTGAAGTCGGATCTGGCGGATACGCCGACACTGGATGAGACGTAGAGAGCACTTGCTCAGCAGCGAAACGGCAATTGTGCCTAAGCCGACGGAATCCCGCCTGGAGTATTGAAACACGGCGGACCAGCCTTGTTGACTGCGCTACACCACTTGGTGCAACGCGTGTGGATTGAGGAGGAGGTGCATCCTGAGCTGAAGGTTACCCTTTTGCTACCCCTTTACAAGGGCAAATGTAGCAAGCAATGTTGCACGAATTATCGTGGCATCAGCTTGCTGAGTTGTGTGGGCAAGGTGATTGCCCGAATCCTGCTCAACCGCCTCGTCAGTCAGGTTGTGGAACCTAACGTGGCGGATGAGCAGTGTGGATTGCGTTAGCGAAGGTGCAACGTTAACTTCAATGATAACCCTATCGTTCATTCAGCCACTATGCCTAGGGCCTTCTCTTATGGTGAATTACATTTGTCTGCCATTTCGGTGGGTTTGTTTTAATATTCACTTTTTAATCAGCTAATTATGCTATTTAAGTTCCAACATACACGTGATTCCCATCGTAGTGTGTAAATTAGATATCTGAAGCAGATGTTTATGAAGTGAGTGTTTATCAACATCCTTTGAGTGATTACTATGAACAAATCAACTGCAAATTTAATCGGCTACCTCGTAAGCTCAAGGTTTTTGCATGTTGAAATTATTTAGGTTTGTACAATCATCAGAACTCATTCGCGTCATAAATTAAGACGCTTACGTTAGCCTTTTCTTTCGTCTAAGTTGATTATGACTATAAAAAACGACAACTACGTGAATGTTAAATATTTTGCCGGAAAATTGTGCTATATACACATTTTGTTGCAGCTAACAATAATGCTAATTTTTTCAATTAGCATAATTGTTAACTTTTATAATTTATCAAAACCTAAATACCGCATGACAAATTAAAATAATTTAAACGTATTGGTTTTCTAAAATATAGTACGTTACCACCAGGAACCCAAAGCTGTCATTATGCACATCCGTTTATTCGTTTTCATCTTTGATGATGAACCCTGCCGTACAGCTAAGATCTGTACGTCTGCGGCGTGTCCAGTTTATTGAGTCTATCTAATAATCCACCTAGGATTTCTAGTTATGTTAACCGCCGTTAACTAATGTGTGTATGCAAGAAAGTTCATTTAATGTTCTTAATGTGTGTGAGTTTAAAATAATTAGTTAAACATCTGTGTTTGTTCTTACTTCAAATAAAAGTGAATTCCACAACTGTACACTGTGTTTCTTGTTTACCGAAATACCTACTCGAGTAATTAGGAAGTAGTAAACAGTATCAATTATACGCAGTTCCTCTACTCCCAAATAAATTCAGATAAGAAGAACATGCAAGTTCTCTTTCAATAATCTATCTGCGGCGCACTAGTTATGTGGCAACACCTGTTTATAATGTACAGCTTTACTTTTATGAAGAAGAGTTATTAAAGTATTTACGTAACACAACACTATGCTTATTTACGTCTTTGATCTATTCAATCGGAAACACTAACAGTTTTAGAGCAGAGCTAATGTAGTTAATGCAGTCAATTATAATAATATAAGGCATGCAATAAGTTGAAAAGAACGGGCAATCTGAAATTTGCAAACCCATAACGTACCAATTAACAAAACAGAAACTCGTTGAGACAAAGAACCGAATTGCTACCTTTTCACCTGGTTCTCATGGTTAGTAACTTTGAAATAAAAACAATCAATCGGTTATCTAACTTGATGATATTTAGGCAACTGTTGCAAATGCTTACCAAAGTTAATATCTTGCTTGTCAAAGCATGAATTTCCCTAATTGACAGGCCGACGTATTCATAAGTATGCAAGTTAGACACACCGAAAACAATGCCATTTACAATTTTGAAATTAGATTGCAATGTAATCGACTAAAATGCACCAAATTTCTGAATCACTTATCCACTGATAGTACTGGGTGATTACGTTTTCCAAAGATCTGATGAGACTTCTTCCCATACATCACCTACGTAAATTGAAGCAAACCAAAGGCACTATTTCAGCTGATAAAAAAGAATTTTCAGTGATCCATTTACCTGATATACATAATAATTATTTTTATTTTGCATTACTATTCTATGCCTTTTTTCATACTGTCGCCAGTTCCTAATGAATCCAGCTGTTTTCTACGATTAAAGCAACTTGTCTGGATGAATTTACTGCCAAAACCACATAATTAGTATCAAAGCTATATGAATTTTAAGCACAATTGTTTTACTCAGTTATCCCGTTACAAGTGAACTCACATGTTACTTGATAAATGGATCTATAGGCGGATAAGTAACATCAAATTATGTCAGTGAGATCAGATAGTTTCAAAAGGATTGGACAGATGAAATTTTACTCACAATGGACACCGTTATTTGAGTTGTGATCTCATTTGACAAGATTCTCCTAGTAAAAAGGAAATAGCAACTAATGTTGTCTTTCGAAACAAAATGCTGCCCAACGAAAACAGTTTGAGTTATAAGCCTGGCAAAAGGAATATTTTCCATTTGAGAAGTTAAAATCTGAGTAAATGCCTGGATTAAAATTTTAAAGTCTTCCGTGAGGAGGATCCCCCAATTAAAAATCAAATATTTCATTATGTTGTGAGTTACATGACTGTAAGATTAGGAATGCATTATCGAAACGATTTACACACCGCGCGGATAAAATCAGGAGCACATTTAGTTAGCGACTGCCTATTACTTTTTCCTTAGATACCAATCCATCGTCCAAGTAAGCAGTAACATGCATTTTCTCGTACATTGCTGAGCACCTGTCAGCTAGTTTTAGTGAGTGTGCATCCTTTTGACACAAATACATTCGGCTCTTGAGCGTGACGCAAGATACTTAAGGAACTGACCGATACGATGCTTTGTTTAACTTTGTCAAATTTTAAGATTTATTGACTAATGCCTTTTTGCGTCGCAATTAAAAATACGTTCTACGATTTTAATTTTAGTGCTAGATGGTGGTAACAAAACAGGTAGATCCCGTCACAGCTATTGGCGCCCGTCGCCGTAATCATGTTTAGTGCTTGTCAAAGTGATTAGTATTTGAATGTTGGGTTTTGGAATACCCGCAGTGCCCCTTCGCTTGAATCAAACATTCACAATTGTGGCAATGGTTGAAATTTAGTTTAGCCTCTGTCATTTCGATCACTCCAAACGTCAAGTGTATGCGGGTTTCCGTTTTATGCTCTCACATTCTTACGATGCAGGAAGCGTTTTGCCCTTGCTTGAACACAAAATTAGATGTAGCTTGAGCTGTGAGGTAGTAGACTAATAATGAGTAGGTGATGTGTAAATTTATCATATGATAATTGTGCCTTATGTGCTAAAGTAACCAAGATACTAATGACATATTTGACAGCCGCTTCTTCTGGAATGAAAATACATAGACCAGTGGTGTAGGCGTAGCTGGAGTATCAATGACACTGAGTAGTTAAAGTCCCATTTTATTCATCTCAGTCAAAAGCGCATACAATTGGCCCACTGCTATTTCTGTTGGTTTTGAAAACATGGTTTGCAAACTGCGCAGAGTTTGAAATGACTTTTGCGTCTTTGCTTGACATAGCATACTTGAAGGTTACCCACAACCTGGCGCGTTGCACTAAAACTCATCAACCTGTTTGCATCACGTGAATGTTAGAAACAAATTGAGTTGTAATGGCTCATGCTACCTAGTAGTTTCATGAACAGAAATACATAAAAGCCCCCAATTAACGTTGAATTTTAGGTAAGGTATTAAGTGGAATAGAAGTTATGATACATTTATGGAAGAACATACAACTTGAAAAAATAAGTCGGACCAACATCTAGTATTTATAAATTATAAGGTTTTGTTTACTATTGTCGAGCTTTTCTTAATAAATTGCTCCCAAAACCTGACATTATTGCTTCCCTGTATTTTTAAGTGGTTTGCTACGCACGTTGCAGTACAGAGTTTACTAATCAGATCATGTAAATGCGTCAGCAGTTGACTTGTGAACACTTGTTTTAGTCACCAGGATATCGAGGTCTGTGGGGTTAACTGTAATTAAAGGATGTCCAACATGTGTTCAACTAATTTGCTCACACACCTGGTTTGCCTAGTTTGCCGATTGGCGTAATTTTAGCAAATATGCAGCCTACGAATGATATATAGAGATCCTCAAACATGATTGTACAATTGCTTGGAGTCATAGAATCACGCTATATAATCACGCTAAATAAATGAGTTTTAAGTTAATTATTATGCCAGGGCATTTAAAAATGAAACAACTACAATGGAGTTAGCACACGAAATCATGCAAAAACCCTGTTAAACACTTTATGTAAATAGAGAGGCATGCAATACAAGGTGTATCTTTTTAGGGTTGCAAACAAATCGAGGAGCTTTATGAAAATTATGGGGAAAACAATGTTATAAAGTATAGACAAAAGTACAAATGAAAAGTTTATGGAAATTTCATGTGCGCATAAGAAATTCTTTAAGTGACCTTGTCACAATGATCTTGGGCATGGCGTAGTAATTAACCCGTATTTCATCATTTAGCACATAGCCTTCAAATGTGTAGTAATTGTCTATTCATTACGTGCTTGCTTTGTGTGGAAGTGTACTGTCTATATTAAGCATACTTTGGAAACAGTATTCAGTTTCTGCTGTTGATATAAATTTTACAGCGCCTAGGGTAAAACGTGTGGCGGCCAATGGAATGTAATAAGCACTTAAGTGTGCAGCTTCCTAGGAATTTCCTCCGATCCGTCGCAAAATACATCACATTTCAAGTTAAGTTGTTGCTTTTATAACCTATATACGAAGGTCGCAAAAAGCCCTTCTCTGTTTATTCATACAAAATGAGCAAGTATATGGATGCGTAGAGTTAACAATTTAACGACTGGCAAATTCTATGTGGGGACTAGAGTGAGCATTATGAAATCCGTAATAAAATGCTGGAAAATTGTGACATTCGGGGTTATGTCGAGCACAAATTTATTCACATTATACCACACGATGATCTCCTCGCCTTGAGGTTTCAGTGAGGTCCAGTGAGCACATCATTTGGTTTGCATTATTTACTGTTCCGATAGAAAAAAGATATACAGTCAAAGTAAATTTAAAAGGTTGAAAATATCATTTCTGAAGCGTTTATGGATTGACAAATTTGACATGAAATGAAAGGCGGAAAGGGTTGTAGCATGCGTGAGTGACTTGTGATGGTCTTTACTGAGGCTAGTATTTCCTCTGGCTTGCCGCATGTTGCGAAAAGTGCACTTAGGACTTTCCAGTATCTTGAAACATATGAGCTCTTGCAGAAACAGATATACCCTATATTGCAAGTGTGGAAAATGCTGTCTGATTTGGCAGGTGGGACATAAATATACATTACGGTTTTCATCGCCATAAGGTTGATGATTCCTGCACATTAACATCGAATTGGCGTCAGGTCCGGTAGGTAATTTCATACTTTCTACATAAGCCCGGCTGAATACTGAAGTAGAGATAAATATCCGTACAATTCCATTGCATTATAGCAAAACATCACAAAAATATGTGTGCAATCCGTGATAATCGAATCGCTTGATAAGTACTTAAGTAGCATTTTCGAATATCTGACATAGGGTTTCACGGATTTCACCAACATAAGCTTTCATTTCCAGTGTGCAAGAGGCTTCTGAATCAAATGAGGCTAAAATGCAAATCCAAAAACGTTTTGAACTGTTGTGCAGATATGTCCTTTACCACTTGTTCACTCAGACAATTCCAAACATTTACTACTCTCTGTTTTAAGCACATGGGTGGGGTAAGCGTTTTATCTTCGGTGCCAACAGCTTGTACCGGTAGGCATGTGCTGCACGGCCTTCCCAATTGTAGCAGCTACTTCAAGCATGGGGAAATCATCTAGAAACCGCATCCGGTAATTAATGTTGAGATCAGTTGCAATCGATGAGAGGACAACATGTGCAGTCCGTGTTTCTTGCATTGATTCGCCAAAACCAAACATTCTCAGCATTTGGAAGAGGACCTGATGGTTTACCTTGTCAAACGCTGACTGCAATCGATGTAAATAACGTTCACCGACTTCCCTGATTTACTGCCTGCAAACATTCATGCCTCCTTACTAACTGGTTGGCAATATATGAACGGCCTAGCATAGAACCGAGGTGCTGGTGTCATAAGACTTTTGATTGGAGCAGATCTAGTAGCTCATTCTTCATTACCTTATAGGCAACCTTGGGAAAAAGGTCATTATTCGCATACTGGTTACCGATGTCCTGGAAAAAACGTTACTTCTGTACGAAATATTAAATGAGTTGTAAGGTGTTAAATTGTACAGGGGCGGAAACAGCTTGCAGTTATTTGCTGCTGATCACTGTAGTGTTTTACGCTAAACTTCTGCACTCTATAAGCCTAAATATTTTATCTGGAAAATGGGGAGATAATTTTGACAAAATCTGGGTGGTGGAATCACGAAAGTTAAAACATCAAAAAACTTGTTCCATAAGTTGTGCTACCCTCTCATGGGGCAATGCACTTGTTGCTTGATCGGAGAAATGCCAACGCATCATACGATCACTGTCACGGCACGAAGTGAGGTATCTTGGCTAACTAACTAGTGCCGAGAGAAAAATGCTCTTGAAGCATAGCCTTCTGTATTCATAGTTATAGCTAAGTAATCCTAATCGTGATCCCTATGGCTGTCTGCGATATTTGTTTCCTAACGCCTCTTTGGTACCGTTTAAGCGCTACGTAACTTAATTTGAATGCAGATGCGGTTCTAAGTTGGTGCCTGCTCTACATTAAATGTTCTAGAATGGAACTGCTGGTTCAACTGATGATGCTTCTCCGCAAAGCCGTTGACCAGCGCTCCGAATGATTTAAGACAGAATTCTGTCTGTGTGTCTCACGTAGCTCGCAACAAAGGCACACATAAACTGTTGTAGAAGGAAGGAGTTGGACAGGACCGGAGGTCTGTCTTCGACGCGTTGGGCCATTAAAGAAGCGGCTTCTGTAAGGAAAAGTGCGGAGGCGGCCGGGAAGATATGATTTATTTCACTGGGAATAGTTCTGATTGGCAGACCAAAACCATCATCTCATATGAAAGAAAATTATAGGAACGCCTCCTTCTTACGGACAGTTGTAATGTCTTCAAGGCTAATGTAAATCAATGCGGGCATTTTAATGAACGATTTTGGTTTACTGTTTTCTTTAAGCATTTAGAGCATATCTACCTTTTTGGCCTCTTGCGACTTTTTACTGTAAATTTTCATAGCACGGAAATACACAAAATTATGTTTAAGCAAGCTTGTTTGCCATACTTCCGGTTTCAAAAAGGAAAACCAACGATGGATGAACACAGTTTTACAAGCTTAATAAGTTGGAAATATCGGTGTTTGAAGCAAAAGTTAAAAATCGCATCATTCATGTAGCGAAAATAGAAATCATAACAAGTGACGTTGGGCATAATTTCAGGGATCAGTCATGGCAAAGAAGACGACTGATAGGTGTGGTTCTACCTTGGACTCCATTGCTACAACGTTAAGCTGTCTGTAGAAGACTGCACCAAATAAAATTGTCTGTTAGAAGTAACCGTAACAATAATCGTTTCAAAATCCTTACCACGATGACTACAGCAATGTTTCAGTTCGATCAAATAATCACAAGCAAGACTAACAGGGTCTATGAATAAGACCTTTGTAAGAAAGATAATTTTCAGTGAAAGCAATAAATGTTCAGTAATTTTCATAAAATCTAATAGTTTCCCAAATTTGAATGTGAAATATTGAGGTATTTCGCAGCTTGTTTCCAACAAGTTAGTTTTTCGCATGCCCGGAAAAGCATTAGGCTGCAGTTTTAGCTTGCTGACCATCATCCGTAATGCGTATCCATCGGATCAATCATACTTCGATACTAAGATCACCAGCCGGTTGAACCGCCAGCCAGCAGCATATGCCACGGGATCCGGGGAAAGCTTTGGACCGTCCTGAGTTACAAGCTAACACATATATTGCGCGAAACATACGCAAATGCCATGCAAACTACGAGCGTTGCAGAGGACAGGGTTGGACCCGAAAGAGACGACGTCCACCAACAGTAGCTATGTACAACATATCCCTTAATAAGTGTTAGGCTGCAGATATTTTGATGTACGCATAAGTAATGGAATTTGATGGAACCAATTGAGGTTCTTCATGACCAGTTTCCCAATAAGATAGTCGTACGCATGCTTATAAAGCCCTAGACTGCAGTTTCAACCTGTTGGGCGTCATCACTATTTCGCACTAATCGGATCAATAAGGATTCGTACCCATGACCACCAGCTGCTTGAAAAACTTGTCAGCACCTTATGACACTCGGCCACGGAGGACAGGCAATGAACGTCATGATTTACAAGCTACCTGCGATATAACGCGTCTTATCATCCCAGGTGCAGTGTGTATCTACCACATCGACTAGAGGACTTAATTCCATCTGTAAAAATGTTGTTCGATTTTGGTTTAATGGAATTTTCTATCGGCAGGGTAAGGGTGTAGCAATGGGCAACCATTGGGCCCCAATTTGGCTGACATCATCGTAAACTAGTTAGCAAAAACCAAATGGTGTCACCCTAAAAGAAGCGCACTCGTACGCACAAGTCACATCACGTACGGAAAGTTTTATGGACCCAGACAGATGCATTTTCAGCAGTCTACACTACATTTCACAATTGTGATAAAACTACAATAGTGAGTGCGAGGATTTTATCAAGTTTAAATGCAGAATGGTTGAAGAGCGCACGCATGTAACGTAAGTAATCCGTAACGCATCTTTGAGAAAGGACCTCATATGGATAGAAGGATTTAGAAGATTCGTCAATCCGTCAATTCGACTAATCCCAGCAAATAAAACCTACGCCTAAAATATTAATGAATATAATCCAGCGGGTTAGTTAACCATAAAAATCCAAACAGCAGGAAGGTTTGCTCCTTGGATATAGCTTTGGAAAAAGACCAAATGGGTCGCTTATGAGATCAAACTATCACAAAAACAGATAGACGGGGAAATGCCTAAACTTGCACAGTTACCGCGCCTTGAGCTACAGGCATGATTAGGTTCATGCATCATTTGTGAGAGATGGCCGTAACTGTTCAAAGGAAACGATTGATGACTAAATACCTGGTATCGCGTCCACCCTAGCTAAAAATGGTTACCCTGCTAAGATTATTTAAAAGTATGAGGAGAAAACCATGCCGCACGAATAGCAAACACATGCTTAAAACTTAAGGTATTCATTCACTGCATAACAATGGGGAAGAGAATGACAGACGCTACTGCTGTCGCTTACGTCATGCTATAGAGGGATGCTACTATGCAGGTGAGCTTATGGTGCTCTACAGAACCAAAAACCTACTGCCTGAATCCAATTTAGATAAGCCTCACTCCAATGTCACCGCCTCATATGTTTACCAGTTTAACAATACTTGCGGTAGCATTTACATTATTTGGACAGAGAGGAAGTTGTCTACCCGGATTTCAGAACACGTCCCGCATAACCTTGCTGTGCATAGCGCAACATTAGCAGTCAGTTCAGTTGCCCGGCACTTCTTCTACTGCTCGATGAGCCAGCATCCCCACCAAGCATTTAAGGTCAGCCACCAATAGAGCAACCGGATGTTGTCGCGTTTTGTTGAGGCTTTCGCCATCCGGCTTTTGTAGCCTAGCTTATATAATCCACTTCAGTTTGCGGCCAACCTTCCCTTTTCTTGGTTAGGCAAAATAGTCTAGCCAAGGTAACTAACGATCGATTTCCGGTATTGACCTACAACTCATCATAGTCCGAAATTTTCATCCTTTTATCTAATCTGCTTAAGAGAATGCAAGTAATAAACTACATTTGGATTATCCTGTATAACTGTTCTTTTTTCTTGCTCTAATGAAATGTTTGTAGAAAACTTATTGTATGACATTTAAAAGCAACTTATTCCACATTTAAATAAAGCCGTAAGAAGATGAATATTAGCAGATATCAAGATTTCGGATTGTCTCTTCAGTGCCAACACAATAACATGACAATATATCTGACGAATGGTAGAGTGAAACCGGAACATGTTATATCTGGGTAGAGGGCAGGCGTGATTCCCCTATACCCAGAGTAACAGTAGACTCATGAGCAAATGTTTCTGCTCCCAGAGTGCTGCGGGTGTGGTCCGACTGATCTCGACTGCCTCTGCAAAATATAGGAAGCGGGGGTTAGCATGTGTTACCACGATTGTAAACATTTTGGCTGAATCAACTTGATGACAGATGGCGAGTAAACGCCTTCCTAAGAATGAAACAGGTGACTTACGTGTACAGGTATTATGAGCAGACGACGACTGGGTGATTTGATGCTGCAACCATTTAGTTAAATGTTCCATGATTCTGGAGTTCAACCATCTATTTCTACGGCTGATATAGTGTATGGTACTACATTAATTGGTAACTAAATTGTAATTTGGCACCAATAGGTTGCCTTTCCGTCATGGGGGTAACTAGTGTCGATTAGCCCGGTTGATAAGAAAAGTTTCAGCAGCATTATAAATCATCTGGGCTGCGGAAGTTGTAGAGTTTGTTGTCCTCATATTTGCCAAATCACGCTTAAATGGTAGCTGGATGTAGACCATTTTTTATACACCGTCGATACATTCTGTCCTAGCACCCTTGGCTGACAAAGTTTGTCGCTGAAACTACTTAGAGTGCCATTTTTCAACAGCGTTTCCTTGAGAGAGTTTATCACATCAGCTAAACTGTCGGTAGTGCGTACCTTGTTGCACCGTTGAATAGCGTTTGACTAACGTCCGCTTGTAAGGCATTAGGGAGAATCTGGTAAAGTGTAGCTACTTCCCTGACTAACTCGGATATTGGTAAACCTCTCTTTTGAAGAACCGATCTCAGCTCAGTTATATGAGGCGAGATAATGGCTGACAAGGACTTGAGGAGCAATATGTAGATTCCATCTGGCCAGGCAGGCTTCGTCCCGTCAAGACATGCCCGAAGCTCGTGTACTTCTTCAATGCTGCAATTCAGGATGTCTAGTTCAGCGGGAGTCACCAGCTTCATCCATAGGAAGACATTTACTAGCCACCTGTTGTAAGCGATAAAACGCTTAGAAACCTTGAGCAATACGAGCAGCCACCGGTTATCGAAAATCAAGACCGGAACAGATTCGCAATTCCCGGGATAAGTCAAAAACTCAATGCCGGTGCAACGGTGGTGCTATTGAATAATAACAAATCCCAAAACTGACAAACCTCAAACGGTTTCCTTATACTAGAAAGCAAATAAACTTCCGTAGATACCACGGAAAACCGATCCAAAAGCCAAGCAAAGATAAGCACAAAATGCAAACAAGTGCGCAAGGGCGTAACTGGGCAGCACCGGTTCGAAGCAAGCCAATACACCAATTGATTGCCTATACGTATGGACAAATGCCAAGCAGTCAAAGTCGCTTGGTGTGTCAATGACTGATAGGGCAAAATACACCAATAGCGTAGCTTGGAAGATCGAAGACATGTTCGGAACAGCTGATTGGCGGAGTGTCTGTATAGCGCAGGATATAGCGAGGATGCCTGCGAGGACTACGATGGGACATCGGTAAGTAGCACATCAAATGATGAAGGTTGTGAAGGCGAAATGTGTAAGGCGGGTTTGAGTGACCATAGATGGTGGGCTAGAGGAGCAAGGTCGAATGGTTTATCAATGTTCAAGGGGTAGGTAAAACAAGCAGCCGGGGTTCTGGCACATTCAAAGGGAAATGGGCTGTCCATAATAAGGAGTTGTAGGGAAACAATGTGGCGAGAGTTCCAAACGACTGTACAAATTGATCTCTCTGATACACCTGTCATTCATTTTATCCGGCCAAAAGTTTACAATGGTGGTAACATATGATATGGCCCGGTTACTAATTTTCGTAGAGGCCGGCACGATCAGCCTTATCAAACCCGCACTCTGGAACAGTAAGATTTATTCGTAAACTTACGGCTGCTTTGGACATAGGGATATCACGCCTGCCTTCTACAGAGCTATAACATTTTCCGGTATTATCTTACCGGTGTTCATATATATTGTCATGTTATTGTGTTGACACTGAAGAGACAATACGTAATCTTGATATCTGCCATTGTTCGTCTTCTTACGGCTTTATTCAAATTAGTAAAGGGAGCTACCTCCTTTAATTTTTTCCACACAGCCCACAGACATCGAAATGTAGAACTTCTTCCCTCCATCTCTTTTGGGTTAGTTAATTTGCCTCCTAAGTATGGCATCGTAAATGGATGATATCTCTTTTTCCGCTGCTTGCGCTTCTTGCCAACGACCATACTCAGCTTTTCGAAGATTAATTAGTACTGTGTTTGCAACGTATAAAGCACGGTCTCCGTCATCACGGAATGGAGTTCCAACGAGCGCGTATGCATTAGCTGGTTGCTCTCCTGGTTGATACTAATGGCCGGGTGCAAACAGTTGAAAAACCGAAACCTTCAAACCTTGCAGTATTGATCTTCCGACTGTAGTAAAATTGATTCTGTCCAACCTTAGCGTGTCCATTACGTATGCTTGCAGACGGTCCATGCTGCACTTGTATAAAGGGACCAATACCCTCCTCCAGAGATCCTTAGATGATTACTCTGTCATGACTCAGATAGCGAGATCACGGAACATTTACTTTAATAGATATTAGCAGCTCTCATAAAATTATTTCAATTCTAAATGGAACACTTTCATTCCGGTAAGCATTTTATCACAATATGCGTGTGTGTAAATCTGTCCCATCAAAATTTGTTTGTAATTCTCGTCATAATAATTTTCTCAGATGTCCTGGCAAGCAAATGATAAGATACCTCTGTGTTACTGGACAAGTAGGGAGCATTTGCGATTGTAAGGAATATAAATAGCTTGCAATGTACGCTTATTTCCAAGCTAGGTGTTCGTTGGCAAAATATTAAACAGTTTGCTAATCCGCGCAAACATTTCGATGAGGAAATTTAAATAAAGTATAGCCAACCATTTGTATTTTAGACATATATCCTAAACCAAAAAAAGGAAAGATATACCGAGAGCGCTTTGCAATATAACGACTTAGTATCCTCCAAAATATTATGTTACATACACAGAAACATTTAGATAAAATGTGCAAACCCACCTGCTATTATAACAACAGTAAACGTAAAACGTCTTGAAAATATCGAGTATTTCAAATCCGTAATATAATTTGCTTTATGCATTTCCATTATTTTGCCTGGGCTACGCAACACCTATAAATTCCACAATTACGTCGCGAGTTTGAATATTTGCATTAAGCAGATGTCATCACCAACAAAAATACTTGTACTTTAATGTGTTTTGTTACATAGCTAATTTTGTAGCGTCTGCAGTCTCCCATTAACTTTTTGATTTAGGCATAGTGCACTGCAATATTTTGTGTGGTTTAATAACCTGGTGTTACGAGCAACCCTTAATATTTAGATTCGCGCGTGCTTTATATCTACAGGCGGTCTGAGAACATAGGTCCAGTAGCATCCCTGTTTGTTGCATCAATGAGCGCCTGCAGGGAAGCTGACACATTCTCTCACAACTGAACCCGTCCAATAGGCACACTGTGCAGGAGCGCAAGCGCCCATAACATTGCATGTAACTGCGTCACAGTAGTCTTTCTGCCCTTCGTGTCGGGCCGCATCTGAAGTGGAGCCTCGACTGCAAACTACATTGGCTGACGGTCACTCTGGCACGAAGAATCCGCCGATTTCAGTATCCAAAGCACAAGATAACCTGATTTCGATACAACTGAGGTCTGACAGGAAAACCAATGCCGGCGTTCAGTGTGAGGGCCATGAGCGCTGACCTGACCAGTGTACGGTAAGCTGGTCACAAAACGAGCGCACACACATATGCAAACACAGCAGTCAGACTATGACAAAAGGAAGTGGTGAAATTCTTGTCATTTTTTTATCCGCTCAACGCCTGGGCGATGGATCAAGAGCATATACCGCCGTCACCAAACTGACCCTCAATTCAAATCTCGTTACCTCCCAGTTAATCCCAATTAGTGATTAGTTTTCGTCTGTATGGTGAGTGCGAGTGCAACACCGAACAAGCTTCTCGGAACTACAATATTCTCCACAGTGCCAAGCGACCCATAAACGAACGGTATGCTTGTGGGCTGAAGAGAAAATTGGAGAAAACCGGGAGCGTGTGTGACGCCAAAAATATGGCGAACTGGTCTCATTACAGATCGCTATTTCGTTTATGTATTCATTAGTGAGGTATCCAAACGCTGTGATGTTGATATTCGTGAACTTGTCCAGCTTTGATATACCGTCAGATATGCTAGTTATAGGGTATTAAAGTAAGCAGTATCCGGAAGTATAGTGCCCGTTAAGTACAGATATTCACCCATGTGTTTCGGGAAAACGCCTTGATTTTGCTGCAGGTTTCTGAATGCCATGGACATCCATTCTGTTTATTTTACAGATGAGGCTGCTTTTCATTAGCACGGTGCGGAGAAGCAAAAATATTAGACAAAGTGTAGTCCAGGCCAATGCGAATCTTCACGCATAAAACATGACGCAAAGCTCATGGTATGGGATGGGTTAAATACCCAAAGCATCGTGCGATCGTTTTTCTTTACCGTTACTGTGACTAGTTGGTAGTTGTTTCGCTGTACAAACCCCTTACGCTTTCTAGTATCCTCATACAAGTAATTACTGCAAAATTGTATCATTGCGGAACTGAAAGCCGCTGGGTTTTAGGCCCAAGTTGGTTGCAACAAGGTGACGTACCTGGAGAGTATACACAAACGGTGCTTGATTTGCTCATCCAGAAGTTTCTTTTCCGTTGGATCGGACGGAGAGGACCTATAGCCCATGACATTAATTCACCTGGGCTTACACGAAACAGCGGGTTTACAAGACACAGCCAAACGCTCTTGGGGAATTGATGCAAAGCTTTTTACAAGAATGTAGCGGGATCACATTTGGTACTTTAAAGAAGCTGCTAGCAAACACCATTAGGCAAATGAATCACTGTACGCGAACCGTCGGCAGAAGCTTCGGACATCAATTTCGCTGATAAGCCTGCGCATTACATTATTAACTTGTAAATGTTTGTAGCATGCAACGATATATCGACTGATTTCGTGCGCTCGTTAATGCTCCATATATAGGAAAGTCAGTTGACGGTTTTTCCTGGAATTTTGTATAAATATGTCGCCTTATAAATTGCGCAGATTTTCCGTTAACCCGTACGGAACCACTAATATTATAACTTGTCTCCAGCGTTCGGATACTCTTTTTTGACAAACCTATACGTTGGAATGGCAGCTGAGGCTTAATTTGCATAGTTCAAACCGACGACTGTTTAGTTGAACACAGACCAATTTGGAGACAAGCGGCTGCTTTACAAATACGCGTTGACTTTATCAAACAGTCCTGCAATAGTGACGTCAAGAAGAGACGTACTAGGGCAAAATTCAGTGCGCGTACTTGACACAACAGTTTTGCAATTGAAATGTTGTAATATTGAAAAATGTAACGGGAACAGGTGTCGTCATAACACAAAACTAGGACGACATTCAGAAAATTAGAAAATGTCTAGCAGACCCAATCGAATCGTTCGTGACGTAACAGACAGCGATAAAACCGAACAGATTACGAAACCCAAACTTTCGTGAATTAATATATTGACGACGGTGGAATGGAAGCACGCAAAAATGTCGACACAATCGAGCACTCAAGAATCTCTAAGTTCTTATTTTGTAAGGACTGTCGGAATCCCACAAGGAAGGCATCCACATAGAACAACATATTTCAATGTTAGGCGAACGGTGTCAGAAGTCCGCTGTACCAAAATAGTCAAGCCTGTCCTAAGAGACTTAACCGACTGCAGCGTGGAAGACACATTTTTTGATATAATACGGAACTAAAACCTTGGCGGGATATATTGTCTTCTTCGATGTAACCTCGTTGCTCATATCTTTGTCGGACTGTTGGAAACAACCACATTGTGGTCTTTTAGACGAAATGCTCACTTTCACATATTATTTCTTTCCCCGTACTTTCGGCAGCAAGTAAAAATTGTCTACATTTTAGATGCAACATATCATTACCCTAATCTGCAATGTTCTACGATCCCCAATTTGAAATAGTGAAAAATTTTTCTTCCGGGTTAATTCATTCACACACTATCCTTGTAACATAGCCACAGGATATTGCAAAACTAAACGGTGTATCGTGTGCATAACACAGGTTGTTACTTTTGGATACCGGAGTCCGTAACTTGCATTGTCCAGTTTGTCTTGGCCAGTTCTCTAGCACGAATGCAGACAAATTCCGGATGACACCTAACCCGACCACAGCAATATGCGAGCCTGCTCTTAGTGAGCACAGGGGGATCATTGGCCAGGCAACGAAACACGGGAACGAGGGTTTTGGCACGCAGAGCAACCAAGTATGTAGCAAAGTATCTAACTGGTAGGATGATTGGTGTCTTTTCTACCATGTTAGGAATAAGATGCTCAGCAATTCTTACTGAAAACTATTTATCAGTAAAAACACCCTGCTTGTTACCATAAGTAAAGTAAAACGAAAAAATATGTGAAAGTGAGCATTTCGTCTAAAAGACCACAAGGTGGTTGTTTTCAGGTGCCTCACAAAGATGTGAGCAACGAGCTTATATCGAAGAAGACAATATATCCCGCCAAGGTTTTAGTTCCGTATTATATCAACAAATGTGTCTTCCACGCTGCAGTCGGTTAAGTCTCTTAGGACAGGCTTGACTACTTTGGTACAGCCGACTTCTGACACCGTTCGCCTAACATTGAAATATGTTGTTCTAAGTGGATGCCTTCCTTGTGGGATTCCGACAGTCCTTACAAAATAAGAACTTAGAGATTCTTGAGTGCTCGATTGTGTCGACATTTTTGCGTGCTTCCATTCCACCGTCGTCAATATATTAATTCACGAAAGTTTGGGATTCATATCCCGTTTGTTTTTATCGCTGTCTGTCACATCATGAACGAATGGGCCAGCGTCTGCTAAACATTTTCTGATTTGCTGCATGTTGCCCTAGTTTTCCGTTTTGACGACATCTGTTCTCATTACGTTTATCAATATTACAACCTTTTAATTGCAAAGCCATTGTATCAAGTTCGCGAAAGACCTTGCGCCCAATTATGTCATACAAAGGAAGGTATGCTCATTTGAACATATACCAATGATGTGAACAGCGGTGGCTTTACAAGTACGCAAGTTGACTTTATCAAACTGTCCTACGCTAGTGACCTCAAGAAGAGACGTATTTGTGCAAAGGATTGCCGCGCGTATTTGACACAATGTCTTTGCAATTAAACTTTTGTAATGCATAAGGGGCATTAACTGTCGAAGTTTAGGTATTTCTCCGTCTATCTGTTTTTGTGATAGTTTGATCTCATAAGCGATCCATTTGGTCTTTTTCCAAAGCTATATCCAAGGAGCAAACATTCCTGCTGTTTGGATTTCTATGGTTAACTAACTCGCTGGATGACATTAGTTAGAATTTTAAGCATGGGTTTCAATTGCTGGGATTAGTCAAATACCACAGATTTGTCATCAAAAGCAAAGCCTGTGAAATGGCCGTTGCCACCCTCCGCTAGCTACCGCAATCGTAATAATTTCCTTTGAATGTGCTGAGAATTACTTGCCTGCTCAACATCCTCATCGGCTTCGTCATGCTCATTCTTCTCTTCATCATCTGTATCATCGTCATCATCATAGAAATATAGCTTTGGTATTACATGTAGGACTAATCTTTCACAGTATATTCTGCAAATATTAGTGCTCTATTTTAAAATAAATCCCTTTATTTCTTAACCACCTTCTGAACCGTAATTAATCTGCCACTGCCTGATTACGTAAACGCGAATGCACAAGGGTTTAGCAAGTTTTACTGCCACTTGTAAATAGCGAACTAAAATTTGCTAGAGCGACACGCTGGCAAATGTTTGTCTGCAACATACATACGGTTTTAGATTCATATGCCGAAATACATATGTTTGAATAACAGCATCCATAACGAGCGCTTACGATTTACTGTTTTATTATTTCCTCTTAAATTTATTGTACCCCAGCATAAAACATCACATACTTGCAAACGTAAATGATGGAAATTAGTGAATGAATTAGGAGGGTATATAGAAAAGCCCTACGTAGCGTATTAAATAAAAACTTTTTCTCCCTAGTTTAAATTTGATCGACAACCAACTCAGTTTTTGAATTTTGCGATTAAATAAGTATGCGCTATAACAAACACAATTTCCAGATAATCGGTATTTCACAACGGTTATTAAACTTCAAGTTCTACATCTAGATTTTCTGTAAAACGTGCTGTTATATTAAGGTCATAAATTATTTTAATCGTTTTCCTTACGTTTTTAACCTACTTTATATACTGCATTCGATGGAGGCCTTTGTATTGTGCCCTATATTAAAAACTATACCAATTATGGTCAAGTGTTAGAGTCGAACTTATTGAAAATGTCTTTTTGGAATAAAAATATAAAGGATTATTTTTATTAATAATGCTGTTTGCAACGAGACATTGAGCTTCTAAATAGTACTTCACGTCCTAACACACCTGGAATTTACCCAAATCTAATCAATGAATAAGCATTTGCTAAGCTGACACAATTTTGATTTTCTTGCATCTACGTACATACAACACTACGCTTTTTCCACTTTTTGGCTTTACTAAGGTGTAGCTTAAATCATATGACTAACGGGATTCTTCTGTGATAAAATAAAATATCAACTTTGTTAAAACCGGCTGATTTGGTTTGCAAAATATTGAGTGCACCGAGACACTCAATGCCCACAGTGTAGTAGCAGTTCTTTTAATTACGCTAATTACGTTTATCTATAACGGAAATAACTAGAATCAAAGATTACTATATATATCAAGAGCATACTGGAAAATGGCTTAGTTTATCCTTGAAAGAAAATCCACTGCATTGAAACCAAACCTATTTATTGTTCGAAATCTCTGGAATTTTGATCTGTAACGGGTTCAAGTGTATTAAAACATGCGCTCTTTTACTTTTGATTCTCGTCATTCTTCTTTGGATGCATCAAGCAATCTAGTAACTGCATTTCTGAGGAAAACGATGTACGGGTTGTAGTCCAGAATTAATGACAAATGTTACATTCATTTAATTTTCTTCTACCTTCGTGTGACCGACATTATTTCACACAAGGCTTGAAATTATTTCTGACTTTAGAGGGATATCAACAGTATCATATTAAAGTTTATCACTTAAGGCAACTTTTAAAATTTGCAAGCAGTAGGTTTCTGAATTTTGGGCTATGTGTTTATGTACTGCTGTTGTAGGCATACAAATGTGGCCAAATTTGGCTTGATTTGCAACAACCAGCGTATTTAGCTACTTTTAAGAGGCACTTTCGCCGGTTTGCTAAACGTTTTCTTACCTAGCAGCAGAACACTACCTTAATTGGATTTGTTGTAAGGTTTGGTAGTTCAGACAACGGCACCGATAATTTAAATCATTCTATGCTGTCCAATGTATGTTTCAACATTTTTGGTTGCTGGTGTCTCGGTAGACAGTACATTTTGTTTTCTTTAAGCACACACTGTGCTTACTGCATTGTTCAGGAGATTCTGCAATTTCCAGCTAACTTGGCTTCACTATAATAATAGATGCTTTAATTTTGACCGTTTTCTGGCGAGGGACAACATGCGGGAACAGTTACAGATAAACTTTGAATCGAGCAGAACGCAAAACAGTCCAGTAATGACGCACCAAATCGACTCTTCATTCTTTCTAAACTGCTGGGTCAAGGATATATTATTTTAGCGAAAATGCTTTAAATCTGTCATATTTGCAGCAAGAAATTAATCGCTGAAAATATTCTGTAGATGTTTGCCTTTGCAACTTAAGGATCTACAAGTTGTGTTGTATGAGTATCATTGATAATGGTTATGAGATGTTTTAAAAGTTACAATAAGAATAATTTTAACAGAGGTACCATGATGTCATCCTTTGTTTTCTTAAAAATTCGGTACGAAATAAGTGGGTACCTAATTGTAGCGTTACTACAAATTATAATGAGCTACATTCCAAATACAAAGTTTGACACTGTGAGGTTATTCTTAATTAACAACGCCGAATTTAAAGTTAACCATGACAAGAGTGACCATCCATAAAAATAGGCAAACTTTAAAGAACATGCAATTATTAATGTTCACGATAGGAACATGTGCTAAATAAGCCTTTATGATTTGTAAGCTATTTATATTTAGTCTATACTGCACCAGGTATTCAAACTTTTAATACTAGCGGTTTTGAATTGATTTACTTTTACTCCACACATACAAAATACGAAGTCCTTTTCACCTGTGTTACGTTAAAATAGTTTAAAATCTTGGCATTTTCGTCAATAAACTTATTAGCATCTGAGAGAGTTCAACATTAATAAAAGACTTATTTTCGCGGTTTGACTGATAAATCATACTATGATAGAATTGTACAGAATAACTCAAGTGGAGGCTGAGTATAAGGCTATTCAATTAGAAGTCAAAATAACGGAAACATTACGCTTGTGTGCTAAGCAAACTTGATATTAATATTACTGCTTCATCGCAGGACGCTGCCTACTTATTAATTCGTTGCTTGTGCATATTTATGGGGTTGTATTAAGGTTGTTCTAAATTTTCCAAGCACAAATGTCATGAGTACAGCTAAATGTAATTTACCTACTTTGGTAAATGAAATTTTAATCTTTTATGTAGGTATATTCAAGGATAAATGATGACGTCTACTAACAAGTATACGTAAATCATGAGGTAGTTGTGAAATCACGGCATCAGTTAATTAGGTTATGCAACCAGGTATTTGCATTACATTCTTTGCCATCTATTTCACGCAAAACGACGTCATTTTCAGCATATAATCACGTTTCCCGTATATTTGCTCAGTTGCCGCAACTGTGTCTGCCGAATGACAAAAAGTGCGGAAAGCGTTTTCAAAAATATGCAATTGCTTTCAGACGTTTACATGACAGAAACAAATGCGCAACAACGTTTCAGCTGATCTGACGTCAATGGCCAAGGCGTTGACATTTCAGATGAAATAAATCTTTTGATTTTTTTGTCACTTTTAGACGCAGAATCGACGTTTTGATTTCGTGATATATTTAACCAAGCTTGAAAATTTGGATGAATTTAGATTGAAGTTCATGGGCAAGGTTACCTCAACACTGCTAATTATAATAGCACGACTTTGCAGACCTTTTGTGAATTACGCGCAAATAACGTTATCCTATTTTGAGCATATTACCTAATCAAATTCAGTTACTTAATAACAAGGCAGCATCACCAAAACGTTATCTGTAGGGTATCTTTCATTTGAAGATAAGTGTGGGGAAATGTTTGTCGTCGTGAGCAGACAAACTTTTATCATAATTTATTCGGCTAACGCGCTCGTATTATTGAATGCCGTATGCAAATTACCCTGCTTTAATTGTAGTGCAACCATATTTTTAAAAGTTAAGCATTATAGTAATGGCCATTAAATAAAATCTTGGGTCATCCTCTGGCGATACCAAACAAATCAACTTAGCGTAGTAGTCAGTACCTAAATAATACGCTTTAGGGAGTATAAGAATCCTGCTTCTGTTGACTCATTATATATATAAGCACCATTTCTGAATACAGCTTATGCGAATGAGCTGTGTTAACGTTGGTGACAAGAATTATTTTTCAGTTCTTAACCCAGTATCAAGCATGGCAAACGGAAGTTTCTGCTTCCCCCTGGTAGCGCGAACATATCAGCGGTCCCATAGGTTTGGATAAGGTTTACCACTAGGCATAAGCAGCCTTAATGCGCTGAAGTGTTATTATAGCAATTATTCTTATAGCAATTAGTGATTGTTGTGTAGATTTTACACTATCGTTTATATATATAACATATATAAAGAAATATAGCGACAAATAATATATCACCCTTTCTTACACCGCCGATGACGTAATGTGGTTCAGCTTCATGTTTGCTTACTACTTGCGTTCGATTTGAAAGAAACTCCGGGTTTTTCGGTTCCGTAGGATTTAATTTTAGAGTTATTTGTCTATGGGGCACGTGATCAAATAATTTGTGAATAACGGAGTACATTATAGTTGCTGATAAATCAACAGCATCCTGATCCTTTATGTAGGTCGGAACTGCCGAGTGGTACTTAATACAAGACACAATCTTCAAGAAGACGAGGCAATATTTGTTTGTTGGCACTCTTGATGTGATGTTTTCTACAGTTCAATCCTGGTATTTATCTTTGTCATGTAGATAAATACTGTTCAGGGTTTTTGGGTGAAACATTTTAGATATTTTACTTAGTGAGTAATTTTGATAGTGACAAATCTATTATTTATTTTCGCTGAGGAAGCACGGTACCGGTGGTCATTTACAGAGTCAATTAACAAGAGAAAACATGTCATCCCCTCCAAACTTCACGACTATCGGGCAAGTCCCGTCTGGACAAGTGCACTCAGATAACTTTAGCATTCAAGCACTATATATAAATTTGAGCTGATCGAATTTAATATGCATAAGGTCAGTGTCAACTACAAAGATCTAGTAAACGTTTAGCTAGTTAAAGCTATTGCTACGATGTTGCACTTATATCCTACTACATATGGGAATGTTTCTTGGATACTTTTTATAAGGCTGAAGCCTAGAATACTGTTCACCACAAGGTTGTTACACAGTTTCCACCAGTCCATATTGTTTTAGTGATTTGTTTGATTTGATAAGCTAGCTTAAGCTACGAGGCTAAACGAAATTTGTATCTCTTAAAGTAGAAGTCGGTTATTTTGTAAAATGCCGCAAGTAAATATTTTAGCTTATTAGCTGTTGTTGGTGAAACATTCCTTCTGCAACCTGAGGGAAGTCGGCCATTTTGCTCGATGCTACTATGGCGACTTTTTGTAGTAAAAAGTTAGCAAATGCTCTACCTATTATGCTTCAGCAAATTAGGAAAGGTCACAATTAAAGGATTTACATTGCTTTGTTGGCGCCCCTGCCATGAGCCCAGTTGTCAATAGGATTCTTGAGTGATTTGTCAATAGAAAGTAATTGCCAGGATTGTTCCAGAAATTCAGTAAAGTCCGGAATTAGGCCGGTGTTGGTAAATGCTGCTCAACGTTTTTAGTCTTCCTGTTGAGAGTCGTAAAAGGATATGTCAAATTTTATGTATTTAGCAAAGAAATCGTTTTCAACGTTGGGTGAACAAATGTTATGAGATTTGGTATGAATCAGCTAGATTCAAACATCCATCAATAATTTGCAGTTTTGTTTGCAACTTAAGAAAAAACTTCTTGTAGTGCACTAGTGGCTGGGGAATCGGAAACGAGTTGTAAGTATGCATGCACAGTTAGTAATTATCCAGTCATACGTTTAAAACCTTATAAAGGTACATATATAATAGCTCATTTACTATTCAAGTAATCAAGCTTTTCAGTACATTGATGGCTCAGACACCATCTCGTTTAGAATAACATAACCCAAGTAAATGTTCTATTCAAATACTTAGAAGTGTAACTAAGAGGTTACTTCTGTTAGCCGAGTTTCTGTCCAACGCATAATAATTGCAACATTTAGGGATATACGCAATCTTAGAAACTGACATTTGTTTTTACGTGTGTGTGCACTGAGCAGAAATTAAGCCCAGATTAATGCTGATGGGAAAATAGCATGCTTTGTTGATATAGTGCAGCACCAGCTGATCGAAACGTGATGTATTCGTCGGTGGACGTAATATGTTTGTTTTTCGCGTTCTATCAAAAAAATGAGTTATATAACAGTGTGACGTTAAGTTTCACACATACGTTTAGACACGTTTGAGATTAGGTAAAATTTATCTTAATAAGCCTTGATAGACTTAGACATGGGACAATGCGTACAAAGGGTGACTGACATGATGCGGAGCCGGCTTTGTCATCTGAATAAATTGCAGAAAGTTTTACATCATATAGTTTGCGAACATTGGAGGGGGCATTGTTGAAACTGGTTGCGGAACAAAGCCTGCAGCTTATTAAAAGCGTCAGAGAATGTTTTCTAACAGCGCTTGCTCAAGTGTGGGGTGGCGCGTAAGGCGGTGTTGTTAACGTGTTTATGTTTTTATATTTGCATCGAAAACCAACTGGTAGATGAAAAGCTGCAGTATCCAGGATGCAGTGTTTCAAGATATCTATCGACTGACAAGAAGGTATTTCGAAAGAAAATGGCTTTTATCATATGTAATGCGCGACTTTGAGAGTTTAGTATCCCCGGCAGTGAACGAATTCTAGTCGTGTAACAGCGTAGTATTTATCCATCTAATTGTCCATCTGTGGATTTACTTCGTCGTTTTTATCTATAGTGTTTTTATATATAGTGTTAAATCCTGTAACGTGAAGCATTGCTTTTCTTATAATGGGCTATTTATGGATCATTCACATAAAATTTCCGTTCCGTGGCAATTGTTGTTGAGCAAAGATTTAATGGTTTTCCAGTTATTGGCTTTAGCCAAGAGATTTTGTTAGTGCTGAATTTCAGAGCGCTTCAATGTTGTCACATTAAAATTCCACTATCAACACTTTGGTTACTGCACTGAGTGAGACCACTAAATACACCTAACTGAAAGCCCACGTTAAGGAGATATGTGTGACGTGCTCATGACATCGGCAACCTGAAAGCAACTGCTGCGCTTCAAGGTTTAGTCAATCTAATGTGTAGTATTTCTTCACGTCTGTCGTGAGGTCTAGTTTACCTCAAGCTAAATAATTGATTGCCACATGCGGCAACGTTTTAAACTTTGTAATTCCTGTTGCCAGTGTTGCAACGTGTTTCATGCTAAATGCAAAATATTAAAAGGCCTCGAAGCAAGATTTTATCTTGGTAAACCGACCCTCTAATATTTTATATTGGAATGCACATCTAAACCACTGAAAAAGCGTGCAAATATGATCATATGTTTACGACCGGGTACCTATTACTGTTAAGGAAATTCAACACAAAAATGCTCACTGTTGTGGCAGTAATTGCAAACTTCTCACCGTGGGTTTCGTTAGTAATTGATGTCCCAATCGTGCATATGGTAGCTGTTAAAACCTTTGAAAAGAAATCAGAAATCCTACAAGTTCGACGGATATTTCGCTACCACAAGTTGTTTGAATTCTGTTAATCCGGTTCTAATTTCAAACTGAGCAATTACAAGTATAACTTCCTAATACCTCCAGATTGTGAGCTTAGCAAGATAGCAAGCCAATCCAAGTAACAGTTGGTTATAGTCTCAGCCCTGAAATCTTGGTATTTTCATCGGCATTTCCCTCCCTTCATTCGTAGACTGAGGCGCGAAGCGGTGTCACATTGGTGTAAACACGACCAATTATCGATATTACGACGCTGATTATGACAATCACTACCTTTACAGTTAGTGGGTTGTTAGGAAACAACAAGAATACCAATTGTATAGCCATTTGGTGTCCAACAATCGTGGTCACAATCAATTAGCCGTAGGCAGTTAGACGACGTTAAGAACTGTGACAAAATCACTAAACTACTTCATAAGTGAAGAGCCAAGCCAGCTGTACGTTACATTGAACTCCATTAAAATAGCAGATTAAGTTCTTCTATAACCATGACTATAGAGAGATAAACACTGTCCCAGCCTTTTTTAAAACCTTGTGTCGTGTGTCATCATCGTCAATGCAAAGCAGAAGACGATTGCACATATATAGCCAGAACGTATTTATTCAATGCTTTCAAAAATAAAGCATCTCATGAACAGTAGGAAGCAAAGTACGTTAAGGTACAATCGTATTGCAACCGTTAATATTTCTCATTGTTTAATATGCGAAAGAAACCATTGTCACGGCTACGCACATCACCGAATTAAAAAGTAGGTGACGCAAGAGTAATGGAGACAGAAATTCAGTCAAAACAAATACAACGTGTCTACTGAAAAGATACCAAGTTTTTCGTTGCAGATTGCAGCTAAACATATTCTGAAGTCTGTTAATGATAGGGCACACAAATATGTCGTGTCTTCCAAAGAACTAAATGCGATGGAACTATAATTGCGTATTGATTTACGCTGTGCTTTTGACTATTCTATACACAGTGCATTTTAAATGTTTGACCAGATACAGCAAACGTTGCGTAGGAAGTCGGATTATGAATAATTGCTATAGGCCACTCTTTCATATTTCAGTTTTTTCGCTTGAATTGTCGGCACCACTTACCTTCGATAGTATGTTAGCTTATTCTGTGAAACCGTAGGTATCTACTAGTGAATTTACCGATGCTAGGCAGTGATATTCTCCCCATTTATCTTCAAAGCCTCCAATTAGCCACAGCAAACCGACATAGGCTCCTTGCATCTTACCTCATATCCCGAGCTTGCAAGGTCCATTCCTTATCTCTAAACATTTTATGCTCTTTGCATTTCTGCATCAATTACCTTCGATGGTTTGTTTACTTATTCTGAAACAATTTACACATGCACTTATTATCTCCGTCTTTATCTTCCCATCGCTTGTCTGTGCAACTAACACATTTGTTCGGTTCCTACTTTACACCATCACAAGAGAATATGGGGACTAAAATTCCATTCACTACTACGCCTGTCTTTTACTAGGTACTTATGGCCAGTATATATTATTGGAGCATGTTCTCGAGTATCCGCTCTTAAATCCTTCTCACTATCTCATCCATCGTAGCTGTAATCGAAACGCATTCCATGGAAAAATATCTCAATGTAAACTGGTGGTAAACGTTGTACAGATCAGATAAAATCCTACAGCTGGTTTGTTTATAAATGGTGCGATAACTTGAGCCTTCTTCTTTTGCGTATGGATGCCGTTTTCTTATCGATATTTTCCATATTCTTTTCTCCGAGAACCGAAAATAAAACTGAATAAACTAACCTGATCGGCGGTACTCAACGTTATGTTCTACAACCGGCCTTTGCCACATCCTCAAAATGGCAGACATTTTGCCTTTGAAACCTTTTTCATGTGTCCAATCATTTAGATGAACAAAACCGTCATTGGAAATCTTTCCTACAAACTCAGGATTCCATATTCGATCTGCTTCAATTAATAATGGTGGTCGCAGTCTAAGTCATTCTGGCAGACAGCAGATAACCGAGCGCACGATCCGTCAACCAGAAGCATTACCTGTACAGCATTACAGAGGGTAATGTTCCAGGACACGGTGTATTTCGCCCGGCTTGCGCTTCCATTAAAAAGCCACAAATGTCCGCTTAACAACAATACGACACAGCGGATTTGAGTCACTGCTGAATAAAGACAAAGCCTACAACTTTACACTGGCAAGTTGATCATGGTTACGATATTTGATAGTGCCTGACATGATGCATCTTGATGCACTCGCGAAGAAACAGATTATTTATTTATTCTCGCACCCAAAACAAGAGCGTGGGGTTTGCGCACATACTGATCGGATCCTTTACATGCGCAGCATCGATCAGCATTCCAGAAATATACCTTTATTTATGTATTAACTTATGATGTCCAGAAAATATAACACATCCCAGTCGACAACCAGTTACGTAAAAGGCGACATGTCATTTGCGCTCATTTTTGTGTGGAAGGCGCTGTGCAAAATCCGAGAAGAATTCAGGTACATATACTTAAATCCATGTGCTGCTCGCTAAACACACCAAACTTCGGATATATCAGTTTACGGAAGGCGTGAACCTAATATTACTGAAACCATGCAGCACTAAGATGTTGCTGTTACCATTACGATATATCAAGAAAAGGACATACTGTAACGATCATCCCAGCAGAGGCTTTGGCGTTCCTATTAGTTGCAGCAATATGTGACAGTATATGCTCCGGATACTCGTATCACAGTTTCAAGTTTATGTTATCCCTGCTTAGGATAGAGAAGTACTTTGCTTACTAACCTCACTAGAGAAATATATATCCTATTAATACGCAACTGAGCAAGGTTACGGTGCCTCCATGTAGCAATATCCTCATTGTCGTTGTTTTTTATACGGAATCTCCCAACGAACTGCTCAAAGCGCTTACATTTAGCGCTAACATTTTTGAATTATCATGTCAAATAACAATATAGATTCAGGTCAACAAAGACAACCATCCGTAACGTACCTTATGTTCATAATAGATGAACCAATAGTCTAAATGCTACACGTACGGATTCCGTTAGGTTACAGCTACCATATGAACATAGCATCTAAATAGGTAAGCCTTGTAGACTTTACGCCTGACCATTACGAATAAACCAATATAAGCGAACACTATAACATCTTAACAAAAGTTTCCATGAAATGCACCTGATACATCTCGAACGACATTAAATTTGAAGGTGTATTAACGGAATTCGTCGAAAGCATAGCGATAGGAATTACATGTTATGGATACCAAGTCATCAAGTGCCGTAATTGTGCCATTAATTCTCAGAAGCATAAATCGAATATATATGGCTTTACGGGATACAGCATAGCTTGCATACAAGGCTCACACCAACTCAGAGACTTGCGGTAAATTAAAGACCCACCTTAACTATGGTGCCATATTTGTTCCATAGTCTGTGAAATGAAACATGCCTGTCAACTGCCTTGTTAAAATTGTTGCTGACACAAAGGAAATTTTATACGGATACGTCATCAGCCATGATTGAATAAAGCATGTCACTATTCCACTGTTCACAAAAGACCTGGTGTTTATCTACAACTCAGCAATGGCTAGCAACTCTAATATTTTTTCCTGTGACAAAAACCGTATTCATTAGGAAGGAATAATAATAAGAATATTACGATATCACGCAACATGACATGGTTTGCTTCCATGAATGACCCAAGAGGAAAGTACTCCTGTTAAACCCAGTTCATGCAATTTTATGCACCTGCGTCGTCAACCTGTGAATATGTATGCCATGAGGACCACATCTTACAGATTACATAGGTTAGGGTGCTTTTTGTAACTAAGCTCAAAGGGTGAGTTCATTCTATGTGGAACGAGCTAAGGCCCAGTCACCACCTTGTGTACGTTCGGTGTGCATGGATTCAAAATTAGGCCGGAATTCTTCCGTCATCTTTGATGAACGAGTTTGGCCTGGCTGCGTTGATGAAACGTGGCTACTATCCACGTGTCTCGCTGTCACATCGCTTCGGGTTCACAATGGATATGGGGTCTGTGGGTGTAACTGTGGGTGGTGAAGCGCAAGCCAACAATGGTCCTTCTGTAAACTCAGTTGTAAGGTGGAAGCACCCTTGGTGGCTACAGTGACATGCTAATCCGAATACGGATGACGCCAATCCATGTAATCCGGATATTGGCCTGTATTCGCCAGCCTTGTTTGGCCAAGTATAATCGGAAATATGTGTTATTTCGTCAGGGTAGACAAACACAAGGGTACACGATTAAATATGCAAAAATAACGTCATTGTGTTGCAATTAATTTATTATTGCAAAAAAGTAGTTGGCTTTGAAACATCTATAGGAATATTTAGTACACTGGATCCGGTGGAAAAAACAGTCCGTTAAAGATTCTTCTTCATGTGAAACATCAGTTAATTCACGAAACGCGCTATATGATGATTGCTTGTCAAGCGGTTGCATGCATTTATTCTGGAGTTCACCGCCATACGTAAATGGTCAGCATGTATTTGGATTCAATAATATTGAATGCTCCAAAAGAATATCCAGCGCCATCTATGCGTTATCAAGCTGCGTGAAATTACCACGGAAGAGAAGCCATTCCCACTATTCAGCACCCAAAACGTAACCTGCCTACATTTCACACACCATAATATGATTAGAATTTTGCATTCAGTAAGTATGACACGCACAACAACTAAATTTATGGCTGCTTTGATTATTGATTACGTTGTTTTATAGGAAGCAGTGAAATTGATGCTATCACAGCCCGCTGGTTAGTACAAGTAGTTTAGTCCATGTGTTTCCTCTTCGTTTTTAATCAGGGTCAAATCATTATTATAACCAAGTCATGGTGAATGGATGATACTGCAGAACAGGTTATATGTTTGGGAATACTGCCTACGAAACTACCGCTGCTGTATAATGAGTGTTTCTTTTTATCTATTCCGGATTATATCAAAATGCTAGGTGTTATGTATCAGCATTATCCGTTTGCTTTATGTTAATTGGTGGGTGTCTAAATCCATCTAATTTCACGGATCTAATATTAAGGGACCTGAAATTATGTGTTTGATGATAACGCAGTGTATTATGACTAAGGCAAATGTTTCCAACGAAATTATCGTGTATTTTCCTCATGACATTATAACGGAGGATGATGAACAGTGGCGCAAATTAAAGTATTTAGCATCCATTTCGGAATTGAGTCTATCGAGTGCAATACAAACGTGACGAATTTACATATCTTTTAGGGCAATGTTGTTAAACAGGAATATTGATATATTTTTAACACTAAAAGTAATAAATGAGTCAATGACTTACGGCATTTATTCTCGACCGAAAGAATCTGGAGACAGTGGTATTCGCCAATAAATATGTATAAACATAGCATTAAGTTCGCTTGGCCCATAACTGACATTGCTTTACTTTCCGGCCGTATGGGCCTCTACAGAAAAATGAACGCATCACTTTCCTTACATCATTACCTAATTACTACCAAAAGAAAATATATCTTTTGGTTACGAAACCCTAATTTAATGGAGATATGTGCCCAATTATTACAACTGTTATTTAGAAGGAATTCGAACGAATTTCACAAAGTGTTAATAAATAACTTTCGTAATACTCTGGTTAGGACTTTTCCATACCCTTCGGAAGCTGACCGTATTAATTAGCGGAAAACAATCAATGCCAATTTAATTACCTATTTTCATGATCCTGATTAGTAAAATTTTATATTATATTGCTAAGAAAATACACAGCTTATGTTTTGCGCTTGATCTAAATATTTTCAGTAGCACTGTGTGTTAACAGTTGCATTTTATCTAGTAAATGAAAGGCGACTTGGAATCACTGTAAATAAGGTGTTTAGGATCCCGCATGACACTTTTGAAAGTTAAATCCGCGAAAGGAGCAAAGTTCTATATATTTTTTGGGTGCGATTTAAATCGTACTCAGCTAGGTAGAATTCTTCCGTTGCTAAATGTTCAGTAAGACACATTCTATGATTGTTGGGAAGGAATATAATTACGTCATATAGCCACTAGTCAAATATTGTCTACGTGAAATATGTAACACTTATTTATATCAAGCGAAGTAGAACCTATCCTACCCGTAATACATAGCCGCAAAATATTAGGGTATTGCGCCACCACCTACCGTCTAATTAAAGGATGACAGAGTTGTTGTTGTTGTTACAAAAAAACTAACGCAAATCCTTCTAAACTCAACACTAGGTTAAAAAGCGGCTGCTATTTCACGAAATCCAACCCCGCGTGTTCCGAAGATTACTCTTAAATCTACTTATGTTTTTCAACATTTCGTTGGACAAATGCTTATTTGTTACTACCAGCCAGCATTCCCACATACGTCATAGATTTTCGAAGAAGGCAATATATGCACCAAAGCTGCAAGCAAATACGGTGCTATATATTCAAAATCAAGTTATCTCTGCTTGAAATCTATCATAACAAAATCTCATAAGCTTAATTTCGACTCGGACATTTAATAAGAAACTAGAAATTTAAGTAGCTGATGAGAATACTGTGGAAATGTTTTGCCTTTTACATAGATATATGCGAAAGCGCTTGTTAACACCTAGCACACAGTGCTTTTGTTATATATTAAAAGTCTATATATGAGGAGAAATCCTGATGATAAAATGAGTTAATCTCATGTTGGCTTTTACTAAATTATTTTCTCTTAGTTTTGGTAGATTAACCATATCTTTCGTTCATTCCTTATAACCTTACAAGAGTTTCTATGTTAGCTAATTTGCCGATTCACCGATGTCCTATGAATACAATGGATGCATAATATAATATACTATATGTTTCCTATATTTCTCTACTTCTCCTGGCGACCATACTGATGTCCCAAAGATTAGTTATGAAAAAGGAGCAAATAGTTAGATGGGCTAACATTTGTCTTTATCATGGAAGGTGTTTGGAAAGTATTGGGACCTCCGGATGTAACCGGTCTATATTTATACGATGATAACGTTTTGTTTGTGAACCAAATGCTTCTTCAAGTGAAGTAAATAAGTAAACATATAAATTTGTCACGACAATGCGAAACCTACAAGCACAGACAAATGAAATTCAGTTTATTAGTGAACGTTTAAAGTGGACAAAATAATAAATTCAATGAGCAACATCATACACTGCCCATTACCTCACTGAAGATGCCACCTCGCAGGGTGGTAAAACGTATGCGATCTCTTTACCAAGCTCGGAAAAACGATCAACAGGCTAGCAACTAAGCCAGGCTATCAGTGTTCCAAATTAGTTCGATTACTAAATTCATGTATTTTCCGCAGTTTATTTTAGCAGGTTTCACTGCGGAACAAATGCGATGGTAAGAGGGTAGTTCCTTGTATGATCAGCAATACTGACTAGTCGGTTGGAAGGAACTTGTTCTCTGACAGATCTTGTCATCAGTACTTAGGAAATTAAAATAAATCTTCATCTGCCTTCTTACAAATTGATGCTCCACTGATAACCTGTAAATGTCAGTGTGTTAAATACATTGGACTTTGGTTAATCCTCACTCAGGGGCATCATCCCGTTAATCAAAGGCACCAAAGACTTGAATGCATGCAACCAAATATATGTACTGAGAAGTTGAACATTCGACGCATGATAAATAAAACACGTCATTAAGTGCTAATTTACCTTTTACATTACATTACATTTTATATGTACATTACTCTGTATTGCCACTTGTGATGCCTGTTGATTTTTCTAGAAATATATGGAACTTAACATTGCTGGCCCCCGCTAATAATTCTACTTTTTCAAAAGTATCTTGTTTGCGCGAGAATGATCAACCTTTTAATATGTTTGTTTACATCGATGATGGAAAGATCTTAATGTACATATTTCGAGAGGAAATATGGAGTTCAGTTTGGAAACAATAATAGCTTTCTCCCTTTGTTGACCATCTGTCTAATCATATTTGTGGTAATGCTCCATTAATATATGAATATGCGGCCATTTAAAGAAGAACATAAGTTTAAATGTTTACGTGCATTATGATTGCATAATTCTAAATTTACAGCTGCTCAACTCCTTAGCTAAATAGAAAACAATTATTGCGGAGTTTGGTATTCTAGTTGTGAACACCTTATTATATATCTATATATTTAAATTGCCGTTCAAAACCAATATTTTTGTACACCAAAATAAAATTTGGCGAGATCCTGTTCAATTAAAATTCATAATTTATCAATACAGAATATGTCTGTCTATATACCATAATCATCTTACCTGTCATTCATACATGCTCCATTCTCTGATTTCAATCAGATTAAAGTTAAATATGTTACAAAAAGCGTATTGCTAAAATGGTCTGAATTTAAGCAAGTAACTTTAAACCATTTAGTCTAATCTAACCTTGCTAATTGGCGCCGTGCTTCGTAGGTATAACTTTTAATTAACGCAATCCTACGGATCATTTTCTTGCATGTCGAAAATGGATGGTTTTAACCCGATACCCTCCCTACGATCTATTAAATTGGGGTTTCTTTAGTGTTATCAGAAACAGCGTGGATCAAAACGGATTTACCTTGCTCCGTTATGCTTTTGAAACTTTATTAATTACTTGCACTTACATTTATATTAAGCATTGCTCTTAATATGAAACACTAAATAGCAGAACATTATTTGTTCAGTAGCCGATTTATTCGTTCGTTTACCTCAGACGCGTGCTCACTTGTATTGTTAAACAATTATACATGCAACTGAAAGCTTATCTGGGAACTATTTTTTTAGCTAGGTCACTGGTTTAATAGTCCACCATTAATGATTAGTTTTAGGTTTTCATGTGCGTTCCGTCCGCTTTCTAGAATATCAAAAATTCAATACATAAGTTTTTTACCAGGCCTCGCTTACGAGGTATAAACTTTTTATGAATGTAACCTAAATTCCTTCTAAACATGTAATGTTTCCCAAATAATGCAAACCAATATTAAGGCGAACGATTGAGTTTTACCTCTGGCTCTCCTTCAACGCGAACTTGGTTCCAGCTAGCTTGCTACCATAAACGGACACTGATTCAGATTGGATAAATAGCCGGTCTAATACACCCCTGGATTCTCGCGACTTTGACTTCTGCTACCTTGCCGAAAACCAATTGCAAGACTTAAGCTCTGTGCACCAGCCGCAATCTTCCCTATATAGGTGGCTATATATCAACATCATATATCTAGAGATCCAGAAGCTGCTTCAGTGGGTTTGGATTCTTTAGGGATAGGATTATTTGGCAAAGGCGTGGTCGTAATTCTAGACTCCCAAATATAAGCCTACAGTGTGCAGTTCGCCTTCGAAGTTTAGGCAACGGCGGCGGGCATCCCGGGTTAAAACATGTTTGCGATCTCCCTTCGCGCGCTACATGACTGCAATATTAGCTCTTACAAAAACGCTTATTATCTGGTGCTTCAAAATAAAGCAAAGCTAAAAACTGATGTTTTACCTTCGTTGATGATTTTACTAGACAGTTTGTTTGTCTGTTACAACACACTACCAAACTAATGCTCAGCATGCGCTTGTTGATGGCTACTAGTATAACATGGATTTCTCACATTGTGCAAAGCCAATTATCTGTTTCTCTAGGGTACCAAATTCAGGCATACAAACGACATAATTATAAAATACTAACCTTGCAATTAGTTTCACTAGTCTGGGTAGCGTCAGCGACTGCAAGCCATATTAGTCAACTCTCTTTGACTCGGAACATGCGTTAACCTGTGTAAAAATCTACGTGTTGTTTGAGGACATTAATTAAGTTCTAATTATAGGCAGGCCAGCAGTCTTCTTTGGTAGACACACTGTTTTAATCCACAGCATAACATTAAGCGGCACCGGAATTGTATACCTAATGCGATCATCAATTTCAGACAATTAAGCTGCTGTCTAATCAGTTGCCCCTTGAATATCGGATCGATCGGAGCTGGTTGAACGCAATAGATTTATCCGGGCGTAATTAAATGTTGTCGAGCGGCGCCAATATGTTAACTAATAATATTGCAAGGCATGCACAAGGACCATGAAAATGGGTCGCCTCTGCATACCTACAGCTGCAAACCCCCGCTTTTTCTGGCAACACTTTCAAGCTTTTCACACTCACTCGGTCCAATGGCCTCATGAGAAATAGTTGAGTGAAACTAGTGGCATGCCTGAGAAGTCTTCTATCAACAGCCGGCAGAGGCCTTCGGACTGCTGGGTCGAACAAATTCCCTAGCTACTCCATTAGATTTTACAGTCAATTCACTCATGCACACTCCAATTTGCCTAAGCTTGATCGTCCCACAAGATATACTCAACGATGAGGTAGGTTAACAAATGATGCACCGTTTGGAGATATTCATGGCAGTTTAATTGGCTTCTCGACTTGTTTTATTGTCTTGAATTCTAATAATCATTTGTCAGTTCATCCTATCACCATTTTATGCACATTTCAATCACATATATCCTGAAAAGTTAAGTTCCAAGCTTTACTTGCAATTTGTTATTACAAGCAATGTGCGACAGTACTGCACTATGTTCTTTTCCTTGTGCAACTTTGCAATTGCATATGCCCTGTCGACAGATTCTGAAGAGTTCCAAAATCATGGAGTGGAGCTTTTGCCGTGTAAACAAGGCAGCTACTTAAACTATGCTGATGACTTCGGGTTACATGCTGACGATGACATTGTATGCAACAAATTCTTAGTTGTTTGAAAATTGAGGCATCTAGGCATGAAAACGTCTTCACACCCAAGTGCTAATTACTTCTCCAGGATCGACGGGCATATACTCTTTGCTCACTTGTCAGTTAAATAACAGATCGAAATATAGTTTTCTGTACATTAAGGCTGTTTCCCAGAAAGGCATGATTAGCGAAAGATTTTCTATTCGCTTAGCTTCGACATTGTCCGTATTCGTTAAGCTTAAGCAAATTTGGCGTCATCGTGACGTCGCAATTTCCTCAAATCACAGGATTTGTAGCTTTTCTGTTCGTTCAGTTTGCTGTACGGCTACGGAATGGCCCATTCACGTGAAGGTCGTGTGCCGTCTACCGGCTTTTGAGAAGGATTGCTTAAGAAGATTTGGTCGCGTACGTTGGTACATTTAAGTTCAAACTGCTAGCATTAAACATGACCCTGTGGGAGACGCGAGTACATCTTGCAACCGGATGGTTTTGCCGCACCAGTTGAAACGTCCTGTTCACTCATGTGTGTTTGCCAAGTAGTGCTCAGTTACCTCATTCAGGATCGAAATGTATGCAACACTTTGTGGCCAGCCTTCCACCTGGCAAGAGTTAATGAATACTCCGACTTCGCTTCCCGCCGCTGTTAAACCCGTGCTGAATAGGGTTACATGTTGATGATTGCTAGCAGCATAAAATGCTTGACTACACAGGATAATATTTGGATAATTAGGGTAAATGCGTTCACAGTTGTACCACTTCACATATTTAAGCATTCATATTTAAAATGAGAAAAATAAGATAAACGATATATGAAATACGAAAGAAATCGTTTTTAGACATTTGATGAAATTTATATTTTCATGGTTACTTTCGATAAGCAATACACATATATGGCAATTTTTATTTGTGTAATGACTCTAAATTATTTCAAATTGGCAAGTACTAATGGGCAAGATAATCGGTTTGAAAGAACTAGTATTCTATAAATTTTTACTGGCAAATAATGCTTTCCGGAAACACGAAGTGAAAACGTTTCTTTTCAGCAAAATATTAAATGATGCTAAATTGTCGTATACCACTAATTTATTTAAGCTTACAACAAATTATGGTTGTTGAAAGACAAATCTGGCACAATTGTTTTATCAGCTCGTTGGCCATTTTTCTGATATATGACGACATGTTCTAACCAGATATTTCTTTGTATTTTATGCATAATATTTAGTTAATAACTAAGAGGAAACCTTGCTGAATTGCGGCATTTTATTCTATGCTTTCTCAACACTGATTACTGGTGATTACAGTCATATAACTTTTCTATCATATTTAATTGTGCAATATATTGTATTGTAATATATTTTAAATACTTCCTTTATAAAACTACTATTGATGATTCAGATATACAAGCGTATATTCTCTTACCAAAACATGCAGGCAACATTCGTTTTGAAAACGCTGCATACTAATAATGATATATAATAATAATACAGTTGTTTCCATGCTCCAGTTAATGATTGCAACATCCTGTTTACTAGTTCTAATTTAGCCAGAATGCTAAAATTTACGTTGTACTCAAATTATTTATTATTAGTAGAAGATAGCAAGTAATAATTGGAAACGTGTCCCGAAATATGTAAACTTCTTCATAAATTTTAGGAAGCAAAATTATGCGAACGATCAAGCAACGTAAAACAAAGAGTCTCATGGTAGTTTTGCATAAATGAAATTTAAGTTGCTCTACGTGAACGGATTTGTAGAACGTTTGGTTTAGTGATCTCGAATAAAAAGATCGCAGATATACTACTGTTAGAAACGTTTTAGTGCACCTTTTCTGCAGTATGTCTGAATACGAAATTTTAAGCTTCTTCTCGGTTTCAACAAACCTGTGAAGTTTTGTTACGCTATTTTGTAGCTTACGCCGTTCAATGCATAATAACAATGAACTTAGGCAAACTTGGATCCTCTAATTAGCGCTCTAACGAAGCAGTAACGGGATAAATTTACCCAGGTTAAAATTTTGTCAATACGAGCAAATCGTCGAATACTCTGGATGGACATTTTGCAAACGTGGTTTATCGTTAGCAATTTGTTAGTCAAAGCGCAAGAACAATTTATGCAATTGTGGACAAGTGCAATATGGTTTGCTAAACGCCTCAGTAACTTAGCATATCCAAGTATAGTATATCCATCAGTTATAAAAGGCCAAATTGCATATTATTTACAGGTGGGTGATCTTAAAATAATCAAAAACTACATTTACTTTGCTAGCTAAGTACCGTTTTAAAAAACCAAAGTATGGTGCTGATTTGGAAGACAAATCTTGGCAAGTTTGCGAAGCACATGTAAAATGTTATGATTATCATTTCATATATTTCATTTTTGTGAGTCGGTTGATTAGATATATTGCTAGAATATGTTGATATTAAGTAGGCTATATAACAGGTATGCATGTTTTAAATGAGTTACATTGCAACAAGTAACAAGACTAATATCCACAAGCAAAGGCCACCGTTATGCATAACAAGGCAAGTATATGAGGCATCATATAAAAGTCAACTAAGGAACGTTTTATTCTAAGCTTATTCTTGAATTCGACCGCTTCTAATACCTTAATCAGCCGCATCCTACAACTTTTTTAAAGATGCAAATAAAATCAGCCCTATTTCGTCCTTATGAAATATGGCATACCTTCCATGTTTTTCGCTTTATACCTGGTGCTGAACAGTTTATCTTAAAATCTTCTAAATGTCCCCATGCCATAATGAAAATATTTCCGTTTAAGAACCTTTAATCTGCAAGAAGGAAAATAATTCCATTTGGCAGGGAGTATTATATTTATTGTATCTCATGTATTCTCATCCGCTGCACTTATTATAATAGTCAAAAGGTTATGTTACCAAAAGTAACAGGAAGTCATGCCAAGAATCCATAATCGGCTATGCCAGTCCATCTATAGAAAAATTCATAATACCAAGACAGAGCAATACTGGCCCCAAGTAGCAGTTGCTTGCATTGGTTAGGTTTAGGACGCCGGATGGCAATAGCCTCAATGAAAATAAGAACTTGTGGAGTAAATTGCTGCTAACAAATGCTGCTGCTAAAAATGCTTCTAGAAGCATTTACCACAATTTACGATGAAGCAGATGCTTAGCAATTGAGCGAGAAGGTTGTATTCTGCCAGGCAAAGCAGGATCTGCTCGGCAATACGGATGGCAGCTTTCTCACAGTTGGGTCGACATACATGCTACCGCATTTACAGTGAAAGTGTTATATGCTGGAAGTGGTACCTTTAGAGTGTGCCCTGTCTAGTTTTGAATAGTGCAGCAATTTTCTATTTTGGTGCTGCAGCATGAGCTAAGCCGCTTATTATCAACTATATATATGGACCGTTGTACGTGATGTTAAGGATTTCTATTATTCTGCACCCTGTGTTCGGTAATATAAAAAACCAATATTTAACAAAGTCAACCGGTTTTTCCTTGGTCGCTGTTTGTGTCCCATACTTTTTATTAGATTTATCATAATAATCATTAGCGCGTATAGTGGATATGATGATTCGTATTTCCTTTCCATTCATGCGCAAATATTATTTTTTCCCCTCAAGTGAAGTATAATCGAATGAGTGTTTGTGGCTAAAGGGACAATAGCTATTTAAAGTTATGTACTGTTTAGTCCAACTCAGTTTAGGTAAATTAACCTAAGTTGGTAGATAGCTTATTTTTTTATATAGCAAAATCCAAGGAAAGTAAATTGCTTGATATTATGTTTTCCATGATGAAGTCGATCTTCGGATGACAACGGTTGAACGCTCCTAGCTTCCTCTCCGCTTGCTAATGTTCATTGGCAACAACGTATTTATCATCTATATAACGAGCGAAAAAGCATGCTTCTGTAAGGTTGGGCCATGTCCTTATCGTCTCATGTAGGTTAAATTGGGAAAACAATCACCGTTCCCTCAACTAGTCGACCGATGTAAACATCGCTATGCTATCAGTGAGCAAACCCGTAGAAACAAAGAAAGCATGCCATCTTTTAACACTTTTCTCAGTATCTTGTTCAAGTTGGTTATAGGCTTTGATAAGTTCGTCCCCGAACTTACATCTGCCAATCGGTTGTAGCAAACCTTTGTGCTTTCTATTGCTTTATGTTTCTTATGGAATCTCAGCATGCCGAGATTCTCCGAGTTCGCACTTTATTTTATTTTGTTTGTCGAACTCTTTTTCTCTGCCTATGTACTTTAAATCCGAGCAACATAAAGAACGGTTTTTCCGCAAGTTGGCAGTGAAAACAGATGCGACCCTACGTAACTGTATCTGTAATACATATCATTTGTTTTGCTAGCACAATGCAGTTAAATGTTGGTACCTACGGATTAGCTTAACTTTGATACATTTATTAATACGTGAAATAAGAATGAGTAACTTATATGCGCACGCTTACGCCAATAACTATAAAACTATTTTTCTGTTACAATACGAGTAAGCCAATGTTTAACTATGTTTACGTACCTAGATACATGACTGGAGATGGATGATCAAAGATTGACGACGTAGATAACAATAACCTGCCAAAAATGTGGTTATATAAAACTGATCAAAGTACAAATTGCGAATTATTTATTTCTGCAGACCCCAGTAATTATGTAAAAGCATATACATGTCAAATTTGTTAAAATAGGAGAACCACTGATCGTGCTTATTACCGTAACAGCGTAAGTAGAAAACTTCTATGGGATCTAGACTGAGTGTGAAGGATTTTTATTGTATTGAGCTTATAGCGAGACAAATTGTTTTGCGTAATTGATTTAAATAAACCCGGCTTCAACCGTTGAAAGCAACACGATTTGTAAACACACTAAATATTTTTATGCGCACTGCTTTGGATTTGCTTTTTAAAAGTACCAAGCTGATTTCTTTTGGATTTACTTTTAATACACTTGCAATAATAGCAAAATATGTGGAGGATAATTATACAACACTTTTTCCTAACACTTCCTTAAAACATTTACTAAAATACTTTTAAATATAAAATATTATTTTAACAAACAAATATATCATGTAGAAAATATCAAATAAAGCAACTATTTTCCATATATTTAAAGTGTTTTTTGAAGCAGCATCACTATTAACCTCAGTATATAATAAGACCTACGTGACTTAAGCCGCTAGGATTAGATCAGTAGCCAAATACGTGCTGCGGTTTTGATAACAAATATCTTACCATTCCAGCGCCACCACATATTTGAGAAGTATGGAGGGGTAAGTTTTTGGCGCGTCAGGTTAACCTGCATCACTATGTTAAAAATATTAACGCCTCTGAAAGTTTACCTAATAACCATCACGGTTCAATCCTTATCTTGCATGCTGTCCAATGGTTTGTGTATTTGTAATTAACCACAGCGGAGCAGGATGAAGTTTATGTTTGAAGAAAATGTCCTGGGACCCAAATTGACCACATAAACATAAGCTACAGGTGGCGCGGTACCATTCTGGATTGCCGCTCGTACTGGAGTACCTGTGTCGACTCTGATCATGCCTTGGTACGCTGTCGTTTCTCCATGAACTTTACCGGAAGGCGCACAAAGCGGCTCCCCCGATTGGCAACGGTGAAATTGTCCCAGCCCTCTTTCAGTCAAGCCTATCAAGAAGCACTGCATAGCGAACTCTCGCTGTCTTGTCCCAATGACACTGAACTTCAGTGAAATAGAATCTTGACCGCTATGCGCGACCCAAGAGCATCTGTTTGTGGCACTTTCAGTCGTCACCGCTCCAGTCACTGGATATCCAAGTGGTCCGTGAACCTGTTAGAAGCTAGAAGACACCTCCCGGCTGGTTCTGAACACAATGTGACCTGACAGGCTATTTGCCGTGAACAAAAGAGGAGCCTACTTGCTGACAAGGAAGCCTGGTGGACCAACCGGGCTCAAGAAATGGAGGAAGCAGGAGAAGTAGGCAATTACCGCAAGCTCTTCCAGCTAATCCGCACCACTGGTCCCAGAAAACCAGGCGTCAGTGAGACAATCAGGGACAGCGCGGGTGCGCTGATACACAACAAGGAGCGCCGTATGGCTTGTTGGGCTGAACACTTTCAAGATCAGTTCAGCTGGCCCCCTGCTCCCGGACCTCTTCCTACTCAGGTGATGCAGGACGTGCCATGGACGGTTAGTTTAGAGCCTCCGTCCGAGGCCGAGGTTCGAAACGCGATCACAGCCCTTAATCGTTTTCGTGCCGTTGGGCCGGATTCCCTCCCACCTGCACTATTTAAGGATAGAGGTGAGGTCCTCTGCAAAGCACTGACCTCCCCATTCGAACGTATCTGGAACGAAGAGAGTATGCCGGCTAATTGGAGCGAATCGATTATAGTGGCAATCTACAAGAAGGGCAGACGCACAGACTGTGCGAAGCACAGGGGTATTAGCCTAACGCCATTTGTGACAAAATTACTGGCCTCGATTATCGTTCGTCGCCTCACTGCGGAACCGGAATCTCGGATTAGGGAAGAGCAGGCCGGTTTTCGCCCAGGACGTGGCTGTGTAGACCATATATTTACTTTGCGGTAGGTGTTACAGCAGCGCCACGCATTTCGCAGACCGACAATAGCTGTGTTCCTCGACTTCAAGAGTGCGTTCGGTTCAGTCGAGCGATCGATTCTGTTCGAATTACTTTCGCGAAAAGGTGTTCCCACGAAATATGTGAACATCCTTCGTGCTCTATACTCGAACACTAGAGGCCGCGTCAGGGTCTATTATGCCCTATCGGATAGCTTTTCGACTAAAAGTGGCGTTCTTCAGGGTTGACCGGTTTCCCCATTTTTGTTCAATTTCGTCGTGGATGCTATCATGGCGTGTTCCCTTGCGGAATCTCATGATGTAGGCGTTGAAGTGCTGCCTGGTGAAAGGCTAGTTGATCTAGATTATGCGGACGAAATCTTCTTGCTTTTCGACAATGTCGAGGCGGCACAGTCAACCCTGAATAACCTATCCAGAGTGGTTCCTTTATTTGGTATGCACTTTGCACCTTCAACGTGGAAGGTGTTGCTGCCGGACCACCAGCCACTTTATGACCCCTTGACGCTTGCTAACGAGGAACTTGTGGTGGTTGCTCAATTCACTTATCTTGACAGCTGCATCAGCAATGATGGGCGCATAGAAACTGACGTGAGCTCACGCATTGCAAAGGCCAGAGCTGCCTTCTTTAACCTGCGTCATCCTTGGCGACAGAAGGGAGATTCCCTCCGTCTGAGAGGCCGTGTATACAAGGCCACAGTGAGGGCCGTTCTGGTAGTGAAACATGGCCGCTTCCGTCTGAAGATCTGAGTCGCCTTCACGTCTCTGATCATCGTTGTTTGCGAAGCATTGCTGGTGTCGGATGGCACCAGCGTGTCCGCAACGATGATGTGCGTAGGCGAGTACTAGGTAGTGATAATCATGCTAAATCCCTAGAACAACAGATAGCATTGAATAAGTTGCGTTGGCTCTGGCACTTGCTACGCATGCCTGGTCACCGCTTTCCTAGAAGGGCCTTGTTCAGTCTAACAGGTGTAGGATGGCGCAAGGCTCGAGGTGGACAGAAGTTGAGTTGGCAGCTAGAAATGAAGTCACTGACAACTAAACTGGGTGCCTTTGCTCCGTCTCGCCTTCTGGGTTGTAGTCCACGTGACTCACCTTGTGCTTGGCTCGAGACTTTACAGGACATGGCTCGCAACCGACACTAGTGGAGCGTCTGCTGCCGACTCCTAATCGGATTGTCTGTTTAATGTGGGTTTGGTGCTGAGTTATCTGCGTGGTAATGGCTGATTATGACGCGGGGCAGTGAAGCCGCAAGGAAGCTGTCTCGCCGATGCCGCCTTATCTTTGCACGATAGCCAGCTGTTTGTGACGGTATGTTGTCTACACAAGGTGTAGGCGCCTTGACTCTGAATGTTTGCTTATGGCATTAAGGTTATCAGGTAAGTCCCCCTTCTCTCTCTCTTCTGATTCTTTATTTCATAGGTCCTCATGGTTGTATGACAGCAAAGCATCAGTGCAAATGGCTGATGTACTTCTGTTGATGATGGTGATGATGATGATGACAGCGTAGCAGATTACCTGATGACATTCTAGCCCACACCATGCTTTTCAAAGACGTCCCTTAAACCAGGGTATGCAGAGAGTAAGAAACAATATTCCTTGATAAACAACAGCATTACGTTCGTAATACCCTGCATTGAATGTCATGCTGGAAGAAATGCCTGTCACGGTAAAAACTCCACTTAACTTAAACGGCTTCAAGTTGTTTTTAAAGATTTTAACCACTAACTTAATACAAATGACTGCGCTGATGTTTAAAACCTGGAGTATATTTTGATGCAGCCTGTCAGTCGTACAGATACTGAAGGAGTTAACGGGGTGTTCTTCGCAGTTGACATAACGTGTATATGCACTTGTTCGAATTGTAATTCATTCAAGACAGTTCGGTTAGGCAGCATACATCGTGGAGCACATATTGTGAATTAAAGGAGTACGCGCAATAAGCATTCAGCGACGGCAGGTGATGTTTTGCGAATTCTGCCGAAAACTAAATATTGCATATATTGCCTATTGCATAGTATCAATTTGATTGCGAACACTTCACATCAACTTGCCTTGCAACAAGCTAATTTATCATCTTCGGAGCACACTTTAATAGTAGAAGCATAAACGACATAGTTTTGCAAATATATTAGTTCAATTTTATGCTGTTCTGTGAAATGCGTTTCAAAAGGGTAGCGGAGATAAGTAGTCAAAATATTTAGCAATTTTTATTTACAATTACCATTGTTCCAAATCTCCACATCTTAAGTGCAAGCTACTGGACTATCTTGTCTGACTCGTTTACTGCGGGTTTATTGTCACCGTTTTTGGTGTTGCGTCTCGCGTCAATGGCTAAAAGATGCACCAATCTCAGAGGATTCGCGGGCGCATTTAACTCAGTTGCACTTTAAGCAAGCACAATTGTAAACAGATGTATTACGTTAAACATTGTCGATTGTATTGCTACGTCTTGTGAATATAAAATTTATGTAATATACCCGTTAACTCAAAGCCTGACTTAAGATTTAGGCAAGCTGATATTATTCATGTCAGATGTGAGATTAATCTCTTATTTGATACCGTATATATATTTGCAAACATATGCCAATTCCGACGGATAATTTTACGTAACCATTTGGATTCCATCAGAGGTAGGCCCTTTATATTGTACATAGAATTAAATATATTTGTTAATATAATTACCACACGCAGCCTAGCTCTTAAATATTTGATTTTTCATAAATATTAGATAAATGTCGTATACCATTGAATACATGGCTCCGTTTACAGTAACGGTGTACTTAATATGTATACAGAACACCTCTGATAATTACTTTATCATTAAAATGGCAAAGTTGCCTTAATGCAGTAAGCGTTGCTCTTAATATGCTCAAGATTTTAGACACCAATATGTGTTCAGTGATATCAGTTTGCTATTTTACCCATTTTTGTTTATTAAAAGTTAGATTTATTGACTATTAAGTGTCATTGTTTTAAATTGCTCCTAATCTATTATGACATGCAAGGTTACATTAATAGGGATTTGTGTACCATACTGGGTCCTTTCTATGCTGTCAGTCATTTGGCGCAATCAGCCGAACCGCACATCCGTTGATGTCGTAGTTGATAATTTTGATGGTTCGCTTTTGCCTTTTTCAAGGTGTAGGCATTCTATCAGAGAGTATGTAAACAGACTGATTTTTACGAATTGTGCGTGATTTATTTCTCACCCACTATAAAATTAACAAATTAGTTAGCCAAAAACATGCTATTTCTCCAGTGATGTTCCTCCAGGTAGCGTCTAGTTCGCCGTCCACGAAACTTTGTTAGTTAGTTGACAATAGAGGTTTTCGTAATATTTCTTAATAAGCAGACTACATACGGTTAAATATAATAGTTATTTTGATCAATATGTTTACTGGTTGTTTTAAAAAAATCGTAGAAAACAATCAATGGATCACGGGCTGTTAACTTTTTGTACTGCGGAAATTCTGTAGTCCTAAGTTTACCACCGAATTCTTTGGGTTACAGACAAGCAAACCATCCTTTGGTGACGCTTTTCAATTATCTGATTTATTTCCTGAAATGCGTTTATTTCAGATGAACATAACACTGATAACTTTGTTAATAAACCTAATGACATAAATACCGCTGCAAGCTTAATACCGACAGAATTCAGATAATTTTACCGATATTTTGCTTTTAAAAACTATTGTTAGCGCGGAAGCTTAACAACGAATATTATTTACAACCGTAATATTTTTATTATTTTCATCTATATTAGCCGAGTAATACTAATACAGGTTCTAAAATATTAGAATAATGAAAGGTCACGCAAAGCATTTAGATATAGGCGTGTTTCAATTGTAACCCTTTGAAGGCAAGCAAAATGTTTTACATACAATCTAAACTGGCAGTTCATAAAACAATCCGGCTTTCTGTTTGCCTAATGAAGATTGCGTGAATACTCCCATGGCAAAATAGAATACATATTTGAGGAATAAATTTTGTTATGCTCTTACAATTGCAGTAGCATGATCAAATTTGTAAATAATTCATGGAACATTCAACATTATTATTTTCCCTTTGAATACTGATGCATGACAAGTATGTTGATCGCTTTGTAGCAAAAGCGCTTCATAACAAATTACCCTTCCCAACCAACGTTTTTGACACACCTGCATTGGTGGTTCTAATAAATATATATAACGTGATATTTGGACTAATCAAGCATTTACCTGAATTTTATTTAATGAGATCGTCGAAAATTTTGTCTGTTTGTTACTGCCGATATGCATGATTATACATCTTTAAATATTTTTTTATTAGCAACGCTAAGGTCTACATACATCCATACAATCAACAAGAAAATAAGCCTAACTTCTCTACTTATATTCAATCGATCCCTAAGGATATATTTGTCAATTAAAACTTTATAATTTGGAATAAATATGATTTACAAGTAATATGTATTAACTTTTAAAGCAACATATTATCCGATATTATCAAAAATAGGGCGTAATCACCATTTGTGCTAATATATTTGGGGTTACGTGTGCTCATACAAGAGCAAAATGATTTTTATGGGTGCAGCATTCTTTGCAGCGTTGACAATAACCTGCTAATGTGCTTTAAAAATTGTGCTGAGCATGTGTATGCTTTATAAATAAATATTTGTCTGCTTGCTTAATTTGATACGTTTTTATAAACGTTTGTCCTGAATTAATCTAAAAACCTCGACTTCCCTGAACATGTGAATGTGACGTACCCAAGACCATAAAAAGGCCTTTTCTAAAGCACTTTAGCTTAACATGTGTCAAAAATAGGCTTAAATATTTGTACACACGCGGTTATATAGTATTTGATTGATTTGTTTGATTTAGTTATAAATAAGTGGTAAATGTACCACAGATGAATATGTTACATGTGTGAATTCAACTATGTCATATTACCAAGTTTGGCGAAGTCAGATAAATTATTATGTGTTGCTATTACATTGCAACGCTTTACCTTTACAAAAGGTTGTATTTTTTCTCCGAATTATTAAAATTGGTCAGAATTAAATGCAATTAACCAGTGATTAAAATTTTGCAACAACACACAAATAAACAGTTTGCCATGACGCAAAGTTAAACAAGTTTGCCTATGCAAGTTATGTTAAATTTTGAAACGATAGAATGAACTTCCCTTAGGAATTGGCTTTATTACCGCATTTATTTCTACTAATTGCACCTATGCGTATCTTTTGCAGGAGAGTATAGTTTACCCAGCACACTGCACCAAAGAAATTCTTGCAATTTAATTACTCATAAATTCCTCAGGGTTTATACTGAACACAAATACGTTGTGTCCAAACAGTAAGAATGACAATTGAACAGACTAAAGTATAGTTATTGCAAATACAATTATAACTGCCGTTAAATAAAAAAATAGTGCTTAAGGAAATAAAAAGGAATATGGCTGAAATATAGTCAAATTCATCTAAATTCATCCAATCACCTTAGGATATGCATACAGATTGGCTGTGATAAACGCAAAAAGAGGAAAAGTAAAGTGGAATTGATTAAGAGTTTGAACTGGATCGTTATATTCGCACGGAATTCAAATTGGTCAATTGAAGCTGACTTAATATAATCTACACAAATTTCGTTGACTTACAGCAAATAAATGATCAGGCTAGCAGCATAGAAACCCTAGGACACCATCAGCGTTACATGCTACTGGAACCACGTTCCAGTCACGGCAAAGTTATACTTTGGTAGAGCAATTACTGACAATTATTTTTGATTGTTAACTTGATCAGCCTCATTTAGGCTATGTTTGAATGTATAGTGCTTCTGCACTGTGCACAGAATCTTAAAATATTCCTGCTTGGAATTTTTGTCGAAACGAATAAAGTGTTTTAGGATTGAAATCCTGATATTCTCAAGAACGCTTTTCCACATTGACCCGGGAAATTTTTCAGCTGGATGAATCGATATATGCATGGACAGTTTTTAAGGCATTTACTACACGATATTTTGACAACGAGCCTTATTTTTAAACAAAACTAGGTTTATTTGCTATATTATTCAGCTGAATATTAACATGTCTGCTTTTGCTTTAAGTTTAAATGAATACACGTGTAACGAAGCTTAGAGGTGTAAGTGCAGCATATGCATGTGTAGAAGAAAGGCGCTACGCTGGAAATATTACTACTTCTTAATACTATGTTAGAGGATCTAAGTAAACGAGACTATTAAATATAGAGATCGTTGAGCCGAAATTGGATAAGTTTGTAAAAGCTGTCTTAACAGAAAGTATTGACGGGTTCAGTACCAAAATTGGTTAAATTAATGCGCATAGTTTCAATTAAAATGGGTTAATTATTTCTTTGTTGCATTATGTCATATAGCCATCCATTATTCAGAGCTATGTCTGCATCCAGAAGCTGCGCAACTTGAACAGAAATTTTGAATAATATTGCCGTTAGTGATTCGAAACCGAAAATGATACGTTTAGAAATAAATATTTTTAAAACTGTGCACCATCGATTGCATTCGCGTCCTGTTAATCTTGATTGTATGTGCCCTAGCCATGTTTCTCTGTAACTACTTCTATAACACAATCAAAAACAAGATCTGCCTGGTGGAAAGCTTCAGGGAATACAATATGTTTATGTGAATTTAAGAGATAAAGGGCAGATTTCTGTTACACAATTACGTATTAACTCAACATCTAAAAAATGCTGAATAGTTTAGCTATACGCGCGGGTTTGTAGTTTATCCTAAGCGTACAATAATGAAGTAGGTTGGTTAAAGGATCTACATTCTTAGTTAATATGTCCGACATAGCTGAAAAATAATTTAAACTTTAAAACTAAATACGAGAAGGACGATCCATTTTGAACGTTTTATAACATAAAATTTAATTTTGCTATAGAATTGGACCGATTCATTTAACTGAATTATTAGGGGCTGCTGCAAAACGTTTATCTTAATATGGTAGCGATGTGTGTGCGGCTGTGACATTTTCATGAATTGTTTACATATAAGCAGCTGACAGAGACTTACTAGTTTGCGTATACAAAACTTTTGCTTTCAAATAGTAATAACTTCATTTGTATACCACAAGGAAATATTATTTATATTTTGCTACAACAACCGTAGCCGTTAAATCTTAAGTGGCTTTAAACAGGTTATAAAAGACCCCGGTAAGCTTTCAATAGGCACAAAGCTAACATGCATTTCAGTGGGATTTTAAACTTTTGTAGCTACAATTAAGTCACAGTCATTGTCAATGATTAGAACAAAACCGTGCTATATTTCTGTTCTTTGCAGTTAAAATCAGACAAATTAATAAGACAACTGGAAACACTATCCACAAAACCACATCCACAAAGACTGGTAACTGACAGGTCGCCGTTGAGACACAATTAAACGCCGAAATTTTAACATTTAGTTCGACCAATTTAACCATACGTCAAAGAGTAAAAATAGGAGAATTAACTGCGTCTATTGCAATAAGACATCATTGCTTATAAAAGCTCTTGTTTGAGGTCTGTGGATAAAAATTTAATGCAAAGACCGTATGCATGCGGTATATATAACCTATGTAACAAAAAGGGCCTTATTAAAGCTGCGTAATAGAGTTACAAATTTTTCATCTTAGTTGGTTTGTATAAAATTTGAATCTAGCTTCCTTTAGGAAAAATTAAGGCCATAAACACGACAGAATTTTTGAGACGTGCTTGGGAGCTCGTTTACAGATTGTGAAAAAGTGTGGATGGACCAATTTTGAAAACATATTGCGTGTTGAGCAAACAAATGCAGTTGTTTTACGTTAAATTGCATTTTAGAATGATTGTTATTCTTTATTTAGGCTTATTCATATTTACTTTGCAAAACCATTGCGAAGGGAACATTTCGTAAATTCATTTGAGCCAAATATAACTCTAAGAGTATGACAACCCTTACAGTTAAGCGAAAGCTGTGGATGCGGCAGGCTGACTCATCGTATTCGATCAATAATCTACTCCACATGGTCAACGTCATGAGGCGCAATAGTATAAGAGATGCAGCCCACAAACACAAAGCACAGGTGCGTTGGTCGTTAAGTCTACAATTTTCAATCTAAGCGTTAACCAAGTCCTACATTGCGTCAAAGGCAATATTATGGACTGCATCATTGTTTGCTGGTTGCCCAGCTTGGACAGTGGACAGTAAACGTTCCTGATTCCATCGGGTCTCTGCCTCGGTGACACACAGACTAATACGAAAGCGTCATCCGTCCGTATTCGGTGGCCGGCGCTAAGCAGATGTAGAGAATCGAGATGCGGACATTGTTGCAAAGAAGCAGAGCAGTGCTCCGATATGCTTATAAGTGGACGCTTGGTCGTGTGCCCAACGTAACTTGCATCAAAGTTGCAGGTGAATCGGAACGAGCTGGGACTCTAGCAACTCGAAGTTGGATGAGGTGTAGAACAATTTCAACAAATATATAAACTTTAGCGGCCGAATGTGTTTGCTTCACTGCCATCCACATTTTCCTATTCAGTAAGTTAATGGCGATATCAATCTGAAATGAGCTGAGAGGAAAACTTACTTTAGTCTATGACAGGATATTGCTTTACTTTAACAGAAACTAAATTATTATAGCTAAACAGCAGGATATCCGTTGTTCTGTAGCGCTTCGAGAATGAATGCACTTATATCGCCTAGTAATTCCAAAAGGCAAAATATTGCTACGTGATAGTACAGGAAAAGCATAATGTTCTGTTGTACTTAATAGCTACAAAACAAGGAGATCACTTGTAGTTACTCACCCAAGTTGTCTTTGAATGCGTTACCTCGCATGCAATCTATCAGATTCACGTCATTAAAATAAAACAGTTTGATGACCTAAAACATAAATATTTGATGCGCAGCGGCCAAGTTATCGGGCCGTTTTTGGTCATTATGCAAATACAGAATTGTCATCACGTAGGAACTTAGCAGCAAACAATGATTTTATAAATTCTTTCATACATATAATAAACTTAAATAGTTAAACATATAAAGTTTTTTAAATACGCTACATATCAGGTCATATGTGTGCTATTTGTTTACATATTGCTCCATCATTGAATGATCCATCACGTATATATTTTATCAGTACCCAGAAGTAAACTCAATTATGCTTGAGCGAGTTTGTTATAATTTGAAGGTATACACGGTTTTACCTGATGAATATAAAGTAACATTCAAAAGCACGTTAACCAATTCCATTCAATAAATGACGAAACATATCCATGTACTTTAGTTTCATTAAATTATAAATTGATCTGATTATAACACACATTTTAAACTTGGAACATTTTGCACCTATTTTCAACGAACCCTTTATTAACATTAGTAATTTACATCCTCACACAGTATCGCATACAAACTGACAGTCTTAGTACAGGGTGAAAAAGTACAATTGCTTTTCTTAGTTTTAGCAAACATTCAGTAAGTAGACATCATAGGAATCAACCACATGACTAGGTTTGCAAGCTCTTTTAGCAGACTTGAAACGTTTGATGGAGAGGTGCAACTGTCAGCATGGTTGTCTAAATGCTTGTCAAGCGTATCCCCTTTAAGCATATTCAGGCGTATTTCATGACTAGATTTTAACTCATATCATAAAGGTAGACTAAACGGACGTACTGCAAAATGCATTAGTTAGTTTCTAATAAACACCCACGCAATATCAAAGAGTTAACTCTCCCAGCTTACAACTATTAAATGACACTTCACAATTAAAATGTGTTCGAATAAATTTAAAGGCTAAAAATGGGAGGATTTACAAAATCCCAATGACAGAGCAACCGGTGTTTCACACTTCCTTTTGCAATGTGGTTTGACGTTGCGCATGTGTTAACAATATAGATTTGAGGCGCATTAGGCGTTACATTATTTCAACTTAAAAGTTTATCAGTAAACCGTGTAAATATTATGTCATGATTTATATAACATCATCAGGACAGTAATGCAGCGCATCTGTAAAACACAGATAGAATAAAGGTGTGGCGGTCATATGCTTACTTCATGCAGCGTGCTCTCTCTAATAATAGGTTATTTCGTCGAAGTTAGGGTAGATTTTTTTCTCAAAATTTAACGTAGCTTAACAGCACGTTCTGTATTATTCTTTATAACAACACGTTATCTAAATGCTCCAAATTGTAATATTACACGTTGGTTCAACTATACTTGTTTAATCCCTAAACATGTAAACAAGAAAAGCAGAAATCCAGCTGTTTTTGAGGAAATGAAATTATTAATCATCCTTTCGTAATTCTAATTGCGAGAAAAAATCAGCTCTACAAAGTAATGTTAATATTTTCAGAAGGATGGGTGTTAAGTCATTTTCGAATTTATAATCGTACAAACACTGACCGCGCACGAGATGCTTATGGTTAATTGGGGTATTCAAAGCGTAACATCTACAAAAATGTGTTGCTTACGTACCTTTACACATTTTTCGAAATGCTGGCATTGTCGAGTTTAACAACTTCCGCACTGCTACCAGAAACTTAATGCAAAACGTTTAACTACCATGTGACAAAGAAGCATTATTATATAAAGTCTAAAACTGATTATATGCTGTAAATATCCTCGAATGTAGCTGTTAAAATATCACCCTACTTCCAAGTTTAATAAAACCGAGCGATTACCGACTACGGATAAAGTGCATAGGGTTTGTTAAGTTCTTTCCTCGTTGTAGTAAAAACGCATACATTTTGGAAGCCTAATTTACTCATTTGCATTCTGCGTCTAACTGAATTGGAGATAAAAAATCATTAGATGCAAGATATAATTGTTAATTTATTTTCCACATTTCCTATTTGCTAGTAAATATTCGTGCTCTGAGCCCGATGAGAATAAGATTGTTCCACTGCTGAGACAAACCTTACAGAGTATAGGGTAATGCAAAAAACAATGAAACTCATTAATCAGAATTAGAACGACTTTTCTAGTGTTTTTAGAAGTCATACCGTACCAAATTTACAAACGTAGCGATAAAAAAGTAGCTTAGTGTAAAGTTGATTGACTTCAAATGCACTATCATACAAATGTTTTATGCATCAGTGTAAATGAAAGATGTCTTCTTTTTCCTCTGGTTGCAGAGATGAAGCAAGCAATCCTGTATACGCCAACCTGTCAATCTCACCTATCGGTCAGATGCTTAATACAAAGTTCCCGACGTTTTTCCTGCAATGGCACCGTTTTCATCCGTCACTGAGGCTGCGAAACATTATATTGTCACGAATGGTCCGCCTGTTTTTGCCAAAGCCAGGCAAATGACCCCTGACAAGTTTAAAATTGCTCGCGCAGAATTCGAGCACATACTTGAACTAGGCATCGTTCGCCCGTCTAAAAGTCCCTGGGCGTCGTCGCTCCACATGGTGCCCAAAATTCAGGACACTGGCGTCCATGTGGTGATTACCGCGCGCTCAATAACGTTACTGTTCCCGACCGATATCAGATTCCTCACATTCAGGACATCACGGCAAGCCTGCTGGGCACCCGTGTGTTCTCAAAAATCGATCTGGTTCGCGCGTATCACCAGATTCCAGTCGCTTAGGAAGACATACCGAAGACTGCCGTAATCACGCCGTTTGGGTTGTTCGGATTTTTGGGTATGCCTTTCGGTCTTCGCAACGCAGCCCAGACTTTTCAACGACTCATCGATTCCGTCACTAGAGGTCTAAATTTCGTCTATGCATACATCGACGATATCCTATTTGCCAGCGCTTCTAAAGAACAGCACGCAGAACATCCCAAAATACTTTTCGATAGGCTGGCCGCTAATAGCATCACTGTCAACCCTGAAAAATGCGTATTTCAGCAGCCTTCCGTCGAATTCCTTGGCCACCATATTGATCAGTATGGTATACGGCCTCTAGACGTTAGAGTCCGCGCCATCAGAGACTTTCCGGTTCCGACTACTTTAGCCGCTATTCGCCGTTTTAACGGCATGCTCAACTATTATCGACGTTTTCTTCCACACTGTGCCAATTTGCTAAGTCCACTAACCGACCTACTTCGTGGACGCTAAAACGGCCAGGTAGAATTGACTGCTGCTGCGGCCGAAGCGTTCAAGGCCCGCAAAGATGCCTTAGCTAAAGCCGTTATGCTTCATCACTTCGATCCGAACGCTCCGCTCAGTGTTGCTCTCGACGCATCCGACACCGCCTTTGGCGCAGTCCTACAGCGACATACAAATGGAGGCTGGAAACCTCTTGCCTTCTACTCTAGACGCCTACAGTCTGCCGAACTTAAGTACAGCACGTTCAGTCGCGAACTGCTATATGAAAACCTTATCAATCAAGCGATGAAACCATTGGAATATTTCGGACACTAAATTATCGATTCACCCAGTCGAAGTTCAGCTGACCGACAGCAAGCAAGCCAAATATGACCAACTGAATTCATGTTTAGGATATTTTGTCGGTGTAAACCTTCATCTATATAAATATTTGGGAGCCGTTACTGAACAAACATACCGGCCATCGATACAGTTGTGGACTTGTTCAGATTACAATTTGGATTCTGTTGCATTAGTTCTTTATTTGCTAAATCTATCAACATGCAGACATGCAAGATAAAGCATATGCATTAAGTTAAGTATCTTAACATAATTCTGATATTTCAAACATTAAGCTGGAACAGTGTTTCTCAAAGTGTGGTCTGCAGACCACTTGTGGTGACACTGGCTATTTCTGGAGTGTCCGCAGAGCATTTCGTATTTATATATTCACATAATTGCATATATTAACGTCATCAATATTTATGTAGTTTGCTAACAAAGCTGTCGTTTAAACATGCGGCATATATTATCATTGCACATTAACCAGTATAATACTTCCATGACAGTATTTGTTTTTGACAAGATCTTATAAAGTAAATGGACGAAGTTGGTAAATGTCAGAAAGAAATTTTGGTTATCTTAGATTGCTGCGTTGGGTAGTCTGACTGTATTTTTACATCCGCGCAAGCTTGCAAAACCAAAGCTTTCTCTAAGTGAGAGACGAAAATTAGTTCATACGGCTTACTTTGAGCTCATTTCATGAATTGCGTTGTTCCAAAATTAAAAAAACAGAGAAGAAGTCAGCTGGCGCAAATCAACACCTGTAAGTTTCCAAAAAAGCACTGATTGTTTAGTGTTTTTCTGACTTACGAAATGGATTTTACGAATTCAACTGTAAATGTATATATCATCTTACAAAATGGATTTTGATTTTTTCGTACTTATTTAAAGTCTAACTTATCACACTAAATTTGTGGTTTGTTCGGGACATTTGTGCTTATATATTTATTTTTATATCAGCATTCGAATATATAATATCAACATACGCCTTAAGCTAAAGACTGGAATATTAATAAGTTGGCCACATATACAATAATCATCGAAGTAAATAGTAATACTTGTTGAGCCATACAACGATCCTTCTCAGAAGGCAGCAACTAGGTCATCCGTGGTACCTTTGCTACTGGGTGCAATGCTACACATGTACTTTTCAAACAAATATTCCGTACCAGTGAGTAGTAGGCATTAACACAACCATCATTTAAATCTCTTTGATTTTCGGATTCCTGCATCTAATCATGATTTGTATTTTTTAACAAATTATGTAGAATTGTTCCGTGGTGTTTGTAAGAATGCAACGACATTTTGGTAAAACCATGCTTATTGAAACATGTTTATTGTGTGCATTTTAAAAGCCAGCAAGCTAAGCTGTAGCCCACCTAAATGTGCATGTGTTACGCGTCTGATACACCATATGTAAAGGTTACTGTAGCACATAAAGAAATTATGTAATGCTTTGCATTGGCAAGAATACTTCACACATTTTCCGGGAAATATACCCAAACACGTGCAGTGGAAATGGTTTGTTACATGCTGTATACAGGTCTGCTAGACTACACTCCGTAAAACCACTGCCTCAGTTAAGATATGCTGACTTATTCTAACTCATTTAACTTTTTAGAGCAAGTTGCATTCTTGCAGTCTACTACCAGAAAAGAGATGGCATACAAAGCTGAAATCCTATCTTTAGAATGTTCAATCTCTAAGACTTTAAATATACGTTATGCGTAAGCTTGATTACTGTAAGATATTATAGGGCAATTAGAGAAAAAGAATATCTAAAAATTAAAATTTTTCAACGAACATATATAAAGACATTGTTGAACATACCTGAAACTATGATACCACGTAAGGGCTGCGGGGCTCCAAAACTAGAGCCGTTGTGGTTGCAAAGACTCGAAATTAATCTGTCCTTGTAAACCGTTTACCATTTGGATTAAAATTCGCTGCTCAGCCACCTCATGAGTTTTATACTGGTATGCACTATAAACTAAGAAACGGCGAGTGCATCTAGCAAATACAAAGGTCTCGTACCAAGCTACCCTCAACATATTCTCAGGAAAATATGCGCTTTTGGAACCAACTTCCATCGAATATTAGAAAATTCACTGTCTAGCTGCAATTCAACCACATGTTTAATGTTCACCGGACTATTTCAAACATGTAATCAACACTTAGCCAAAATTAGTCTCTACTTGATTTGTATTAGAAAGGACTTGGATACATTTGAAATTATCCATTCCCCTAGTTGTCTCAATATTAGTATCTTACCTACATACAGTCAAATTATTTAGCAGGTATCCAAAAATGGCCCCACACATATCATGTCATCTAAAAAATTCTGTTTTCTCCTATGAGACATTAGTTCGAAGTTTCAATACGCGTTGCAAGCTGTATTCTCTGTACCATCCTAGTCTATCGCCAAGTATGTCCATCTTATTTTGTTTGGCCAGATGGCAAAGTAATGTATTTATTTTTCTGCTATTTAGTTCCTTATAAGCCGCATTACTGCTTGAGTGGGCTCACATTTTTATGTGACGGATTACAGCATCCAAACGAAAAATTGATACCCGTGCAAATCGTATTGCTACAGACTCCTTGGCTTATAACAAAAATTTCCATTTTTGTTTGATCCGCATGATGGAACGGATTGAGGCTTCATCGCTCATTATGTATATATAAAACAACGCTTATGAGAAATAATTTGTTATAAAAGTGATGGCATATTTACTATTTTGTAGCACTGGCACAGAGCCAGTTGGACCATAGAAGCGCTTTGAAACCCATCAAGGGAATTCCCCGCATAGAAGTAGGTCCCCTGATGGCAGAACCATGGATGGTCGTGTAACTTATACTTTTGCTTAAATCCATATCTGTTCCCTGTTTTAATCACTGTACTACTTTCATACAGCTTGTAACTTCAAAATCCTATGTTTAATCCATTGTACAAAAGACAGAAAATTAACTCTATTATACTTTCGTAGTACAACATGATCAGCCAGCTCAATTTGTCTGTGCCTTGTATCGTCGAAAAATAAAACGTTAATTTGTTTGTACAGTAGCTAGATGAAGTAAGACAAAAGCAGTGGCTGTCAAACATTATGCACACTCACTTCTCTCTGCAAATGAGCGAGTAGACAAATGTGACATGGCTTGCCTTACTGACTGTGCTTGGAAGGGATCCACAAATACTATATCCAGAAGAAGACGTGCTTTTTCGCTAAACTGCGACATAAAAACACTAGTGGTGCTGTGATGAACACTCATATACATAATCAAATGCACTAACTAATAATTAATGAGGTAGCTGCCTGTTCACTGATAAGGATGACGTAAGGATAGCTCTGTTTGATAACGTTGAGCCAAGCATGATAATGTTTGAAAAACCTGCACAACAGTTGCGCCTAGTCTTACTAAAAAGTATGTCTTAAAAAATGACACAGAATATCCAAACTGTCCTTGATGGGGCAGTAGATTACTAGTTAGAAAAGATGTCGATCTCTAAAATCCCACTTCTCTAGGTAGCGTTTGAAAACATTGGAAATGTTCATAATCTACTGATCGCATTGAAATGGTAATCACTCAGCAAGATATTATCACGTTTGATAGAATTAGATACAGGATCATTCGTTTTCTTCATTGTGAAACATTTGTATTCATATTTCAAGATGATTATCTGAAACTAGTTAACACGGCCTGCTGTGCATCCCATATCCTACCACAAAAATATATGATGTACATCGAGCAACCAAGGAAAACAATCGTTCATAAACAATGCAAATGATGTAACACAAAATGTAAAATATATTTTACATAAAGAATTTCTGTTCTTAGTTAATACCTGACAGATTTCTGGCATATAAAGCTATGTGCAAAAGGTAAACAAAGCAAAGTATTGGCAGTGGATAACTCTTATGAAGGTTGCTGAAATCGATAGATTCGGTATTAAACCTTTTTGTTTTTAATAACAAAGGTGCCGAAAAGCTAAACGTCAAAGGGCACATTACCATATTTTAGTATAAAAAACATATTTTCTCCATCGCTCCGTACAAAAATATTGGAAATTGTATCACATTCTTAAATTTTACGTATGCTTGCAAAATAGTACTTTTATGTGATAGTTTGTAAAACCAATTTGGAGTATTTTGCTTTAGAATAAACAACTGTTGCCGTGCTCCCACGATTCGAGAAAAGGCATATCTTTAATGTTGGCATTTTGCGTTTCGCCTAAAGTAAATAAAGTACTGAAATATAGTTAAAGCTGAACCTGTTACATGACCAAATCTTTCTTTAATAACAACAAGCCATCAAGAATTCTTGGACCTATGTTAGCAAAAATTCCTTTCCAACATAAGGCCTCACTACACGTTGCTTTTTATCTACATTCAACTTCTTTCCTGTTATACTAAACTGTTTAAACCAAAATGATAATTAAGTTCACATTTACTTAATTAGCAGGGCAATTTACCTCAATTGTTATTTATAAAACCGAATGAATTATTAAAATTCGCTCTACATATCTACCGTGCGAGGTTTGAAGTCCACAGACTAACTGGTTTTAGAATCCCGGTGACAGATGCATTTCGATTTATCTAAGTCATATGCTAATATTGCGAAATGCAATGCTCTTAACGACGTGATATTGAACCTAAATATGTTTGCGTGTGGCATCTGATTACAAATATATAGACACATTTAATTATTTAATGATCTATGGAATGTTAGATAAATAAGACATAAAACATAATGTAGTTGCTTCATGTGAAGTTCACGGTATCATCTGCGTTGGCTAGATTGGAATGGCGATCAAAATTTGTACTGTAACTTCGGTGATCGGTATGTATTTAACTGATATTTTTGAATATTCTATCCGAAATATGCTACATTTACCAAAGTTTTTATGGCGGGAACTCTGAATCACTAATTTGACATACCATGTTTTGATCGACCGTATACAATAACCATATGTTTCTCTAAAATTATTATTATTAGATATATGCAAAACATTTTGTGGGACATATTAATAAATATTTTGGTGGTACTCGTACAAATACACGGTTTGTCCAAGCGATAGCAAACGCCCAATTATCAGCCTAAATATACCTAAATATCAATGGAAACACCACCATCCTGAATAAAAAGTTTTCTCTAAGTTAGGGGATAAATTCAAATACAAATATTTTTGCTTCACCGGCCAAAATGCAAGGAAGAGAAAACTGCCAAAGTCTAGTACACAACTGAAGTTTACTAAGTACGTATCACTTAATCGGCATCCTTATTCCGTAATATTTCTTTCACCCATTTCAAACCAAACAGGTGTGTTAAAAGTAATAGGAATGGGAAGTACAAAAGTAGTGCTACTATTTCTCCATTATGCATTTGCTGAAAGATTTGCTTTCAATGATTGATCGGTATTTCCACGGTGGGCCTAAGCATAAAAAATAGGTTTGTTAGAAATTCGAAAAATCGTGTGTTCATTAAAATATACAGCGTTTGCGAAGCTAACTGTTCTCCAGCTCATTTGATGAATATCCTTAGGTTATTTTACCAAACCCATTTGAAGTAAAAATGGAATGCATAGCGTCATGCTGCATTTAAATGAAAAAAACATGCAATATGGATATATGTTTAATTACGGTTATTGCGCTAACTTTAGCTGTGTGGCTGAACAGAAAATATATTGAAGTACCGAGTAAATTTCTTAACTTATATTAAAAATACCCACCAAGGAAAAGCAAACATTTAAAGCGGTCGAATCCTTACTTTATATACACGTGAATGGCAAGTTGTTAAATACACGATGGCTTGTTTTTGTGAGGGTTGAACTAAAGCTTACATTACCAACAACTTTTGGTTTACGTAGAAAAACATGCCTTTCCCTAAATTTTAATTACAAATTTCTGGCAAACCATGTTATTGAATAAACAACAGGGTTTTTATCCTTATCTATTTAGTTAGAGTCATTATTTAATACGGCATAAATTGCTGAAAATATATTTATTCACCATGGTTATACATGGCTCAGTAACACTGTCAATACTTCCAAGAATTTTATTTTCAGTAGCCCTTGGTAATGTTTAAAATGAACAAACAAGCAGAAAGCTGGAATACTTTGACTCTTTGCCTTGTTATTTTTATTAAATTTTAAGAAGTAAAAAATCTGGTTAGCAAATGTATTTATTTTTCATCCTTAGACTATTACATTCATATGTAGGCTAAAAAGTGAGAATCCACTCTGTTAATTCAAAACAAATAGATCACGAAAACGTCTGTGTCAAAGATAAGAAAACGAATTAACTCTTAGTGGGCTTGTTTGTGCTATCGCATGGGACCGAAGGTAGTCGACCTGGGCGTCTTCTGTTTTGTTGGCCAGGGATGCTCAGGAGCCTGGACATCTTCTTACTTGAGCATAAGAACGGTGGGAACAATCGAATGCAAATTGGTTCAGATGTCGCAAGGATACGTAGGCGGCAACCTTTAGTTTTGTGCGGCGGAACATTGTAAACTATTAAGAAGGCGCGATTCAAATCTACCTTATATTCTTTGACAAAAATCTGGACCAGAATGAGGCTACTAATGGTCCCGGCCTCCCCTTGACGCAGCTAATGTGGGCAATGATCGTTCACCCGTTTAGACAACTGCCGCGTCATTTGAACAATATACCTTGCGCCACAAGCGTACAAGGATTGATACTTTCCCAATAAGGTAGTCAGCATTGGCGTATTGCCCTTGTTTTGAGAACAAATGAGTGGTTCCTTTTAAAACACGCACTTCAATGTGGCTGCTAGGAAGTTCAACTTGACCGCGGTCGAATGGCTTTTGGTATGACACTATTAGCCTAGTCCCCTTTGAAAGGTAAACGAATAAATATTAAGTCTGTGTAAGCGAACATAAGGTTTCCGTAATTCCTCATCAGGCGTTTGCAAGTATATGAAAAGCAACAGTCTGTATACAAACTCAACGAGTGGTCAGTCAGCCAAATGATTTCTAGTGCGCCATGAGAAACCGTCGGTCAGTTTCCAGTTGAAGTCGTACACGCGCATAGGTCAACTGCATTCCTTGCCAAGATAGACTCAACGCATGAGTGAGCCTTTTCTGCGTGCAGAGCGCTGATTCGTACAACCGGATGGCGATGGCTTCTGCGGCCACTAATATCGGTATACGGAAATACTTTGATTGATTTTTTGGTTTTTTATATTACTTTGAAGGAATCCACCAAATATGTAGCGTGACTCGTATCCGCAAATGCGCAGCGACGGCCGTGGTGATGTCCTGTTGGCCTAAATTTCCGAAATAGGCAGGATAGTGTTCTCTCACGCTTTCAGATAAGCGTCTTGTCCTGCGAACAACCTAACCTGCTCCACAGGAACAGTTGAAGGATTAAACACATTGATTGGTTGTGGACAGACACCTTATCTTTGCTTCTGTAAATCTGGCATAAGCCATGCACTTTCGTGGTTTTTAATCTCCGACATAGACCTTTGCGTGATCCATGTGTTATGAACTATCAGGGTGGATTTTCATTTTTTATGCTGAATAACTGAAATCATTTACTCATCAGATTGTCTTTCGTTATAGAGACTTATTTAGGCACTAAAATGTATTTTAAATTTGCTTACGCAAGTTTCTTTTGCTGAAGTGATACATGGATGTTTTTACGGCTTCTATTGTAGGTTGTGCGCAAATTAATCCAGTAGCGAGAACTTTCAGCCCCGACAACTAAACTTAATGAATAACCTGCTTTCTGTAACCCGGAATTTGCTGGAAAGCTTTGCAAACTATGCAAGATAGATCAATTTACCGTTCATAATTAGTGATTAACCTCCGTGACTTCGCTCTAAAACCTCCATAAGTTACAATTAATTTTGTCAATATTGAAAGACCTTGGTTAGTCTGCCGTCAGTTTGACTTATATTTGTTAGTTCAGTGCCTCCAAAATACCCTTAACGTGCAACAGGAATGCATATGTACATGACATTAGGGATGTAGATTTTTCAGAATTAATTCACTCTGTAAACTTGATACGGAAATTATTGGTATTTTTAACCCGACGAATAAGCGTTTTAAGACGACAGCTGAGTTAGTTAATTTGAATAATTACAGAGGATAGAACATAACAATAACTGAAGGGATACTTTGCTCAAAATAGAGGTAAATATGTCTGCCTTTTAGGCAGGCTGCATTAAGCATTAAACAAAAATAGGCGCAAGCGATGCTGGCAGATTTGTAATCCATTTACTTTAAGAAGGATCGCAATATCATTCTAGTCTATTTACACATTTTATCCTTTACCAGGAAACAGTTATTTGAAAAAAATAATCAGAAAGTCTCGGTATCAGCATGTATTTAGTTCATGTTAATGAAGACAAGGCATAAACCTTATGAGCAGACCGCGTCTAAATTTTCGTACTGCCAGAAAAACATATTATGATATTTGTCACCGCGATCTTACAAGAGGTTATCTTGAAGCGGACGTCGGCAAACCTATAATGCAGGTATAATAGCAAGACTGACAAGGCTGTACGGAAGGTAGATTTATTCCTTTCACTATAAATGTTCAAATTTTATGCAGATATTCAAACGAATTTGCTAACGGATATGCCTCATGAAATTGCACTAGCGCACAAATATTCTCCACCTTTCTACATAATAGTTAAGTGGTGAAGCACAGTACTACTATATTTGGTAACACATGCATATGTAAAACGTACTATATGGATCTGTCCTACTTAACCTACGAACGTATGTTCGCACGGCGTTGGTGGGTTGCGAAGCGCAAACATATAATTCTTGTTGAAAACATTCAAAAATTTTGCTGTTGCAGGTTCAATACTAAACACAAATACGATGCAACCATATACTTCTAGGCCTAACCACTTCTTCGTTGTTTTACATCCTGTTTGTTCAAAGCAGTTTTCGACTTGCATTATTTAGACTGGATAGCGCATTTACTCAAATGTTACTTCCAGTATAACCTACTTACAAACTTTACTAACTACAGTACATAAATATTTAAGTTAACTTCGTTAACACCGTAAATATTATAAAATAGCTCCTTTCAGACTGAAACTAACATAACTGCCTACTTAAAGAAATACAGAACAAATATGCCTTCGTTGACTTCTAATATGCTATGGGGTCCCAAACGAAGGTGCGCACATTACACGGCTTTGGAATGTTATGATTACTTTGTTCTTTATAGTCTATTTTTATTTCATGGCACAAAGGAATTAAAAGCAATACGCTAGATGACACAGATTAAGACTACGAGGAACAACAAAAAGAGCAAGGCAGGTGGAAAGTGCTTTTGGCAGAACGACACAAATTTGAAACTGTCAGCAGGAAGATGCATCCTGGTCATGAGATACACAAGGGATCGGAATTGTTCCAAACAACAATCGACAGTCCTAACCCGCATTAGTGCTTGGTTAAGCAGTTAAACACCAATATTTTCTGATGTATAAACATTAATCCGTCGAGTGTTTCAAACATGCGTCACATGGTATGGTCAGATGGTCAACATGATTCTGATACAATTTGCTATGCAAAGCCGTAATGGCAATCCCATACAAATCATCTTTAAATTCAGTTAACTTCAGGGAAACAACCAAATGTGGTTTATAGTCCAACCAAAAAAAATGTAGGGAACGGAACCTATATGCAACTCTTGTATATTTATGGTAAACCTGCGCAATACTGATCAGGAAAGACAGATCAAATTAAAAAGTTTATGGTAGAGAACCAAATGTGTTGGTTTTCTGAGTGAAAGTCTGCACCAAATCCGATAAGATACGTGAATAAATATGTGGATTATTCTGTTGCCCCATCCACGAATGTGTGACCATCCGGCGGAAACAGCTTTCTCAGTTGTTTTCTTTATATGTTTATGTCAAGTCACCAAATTTCTACCTCTCGTCTTCACCTAAATTGGTGCGTCCATAGCCTATAATGCGCCACGCTGAAGCCAGTGGAAACGCATTTGGGTAAAATACTTATGCGACATGTGACGTCAAAGTTTAGCTGACACGGGTGATGAAGTAGAGGACCATTTATCAAATCCCGAGGGCGGACATAAACATTGTTTACAAAGATCCCACTAAATGTGAAATAAGCTCAAGAAGCAGCTTCACCCATCAACATCTACCTTGACTCCACCTAAATTTACTAGATGTACCCTGGGAATTTCAACTTGTTTTCCGTAAAGGAAAAATGTGGATAAGGTCTTAAGTTTTACAGCCCATAAATAATCCAGGAAACCATGGACGCCACACTACTCAGCATCTGTATGTTAATTTTACGCCCAGTTATAAAAGGCAATTTGCGGTGGATTAGGTGAAATAAATCTACTTAGGACCCACAGTTAATTATAATAGCTGGTGCGACGATGGATAGTGAGGAATAGTGTCATATATTATGTAATGTATCAAATAACTTTCAAACGTAAAACCTTGCGCTTTCAATTGTTCTAGTTAGACACGGATATTGTGTATGTTGGACTATTTCCAGTGCCAATAATACGTCTTCTATAGTTCACAGAACATCTTTTGGGTAGTTGAATCATCAGATATATTTAGCCAAAACTTAATCCGTTTTTAAAAGACAATTTGCCCAAATATTAATTCAGATTTTATCAGTAGTCATATAATTTCCTCAGAAATTTTATATATATGACGCCCTAATCACTCTTGTTTAGCATTTCAATGCTGGCGGTTAACGCGTCAACTAAGTTTGTCTTGTTAGCTGTCAGTCTGAAAGTACAACTTAACTTAAATATTTAGACACACTAGTAAATCAGCCACAAACAATTGCTTTGTAAGAAAGACAATTAAAATCTAAAGTACTTATTTGAGGCATGATGCATTTCCAAGTTGAATTGTTATCATTTATTGATTGTCAACTTTGAGTAAATACGTTTGCTGTACATAAAGCAAGTATGCCACAAGTCCAGCAAAACGAAAACAAAATAATATGAATAACCCAGCCTAATTTTGATATAACTTGGTTCTGTTTAATTTGCGCTGAGTTAAATAATTTGTAATTAATGTACCTAGGGTACAAAGCGAATAATTTTTAAACACCTTAAACGGAATAACCATCGTTTCCGCTAAATCACAAGCAACCCTTACTATTACCAATGTGCCCGGGTTGCATTTTTCTGGAATAAAATATGCGTAAGCACATGTATTTACATATTTTGTTAACAAACCGCTATTATGAAACTTTATTGTAGCAATTTTACGCTGTCCTTTAGTAGTTTGTGTAGACTTAGTTTTTCCAGCCAAATGTGACAAGGCAATATTTTTCGATTATTTTGACCTTGTCTTCTGCATATTCTACCCAGAAAATTGATAATTTATTTTACAGCTTCTACACACACACACACACTATACACTTTAGCTAGAGGTGGGAAACACCTCAGCTACTGTGCTGCAACTTCTAGTATTCACTTGTGCTTTCTTGACTTCAAGATCGATAAAAACTGACTGTTCACAGGCGCAGGTAAGTTCAGTATGACTGATGAATCGTGGAAAATATACCTATGTCAAACACATGACTACCATTTGGAGCCGAACATTAAGTATCAACAGTAAGTTAAACGATTGTCAATATATTTCCGTATTATTCTCTGACCACGGATAATTATACTATTTCCCTTAGTTTGCATTGTGCAAATTGCCAAAACGAATGAAATTATTTGAGATATGAACTCTAAAGTTTAAACTTTATTAAAAGGCAAGTGCCTTTTCTTGGGTTTCGTATGCAGCTAACCGCACGGAGACTTTAATTCACGTGCAACTACTGGACTAAAAATGGATGTACTGAAACTGGAAATGTACACGATAATTTGCGACTGCAGCAGTCATCTTTATCAAAGACTCAGTTACCCGGCAGGCATCACGAAACGGCTTCAAATGAGACATACAAACACGCTTAATGCGAATCGCATGATTGGGCTGAACATCTGTTCTTCGGTGTAAAGTATCTCCAAAAGTCTTGAATTCATTGGGTTGAATTATATTACATTTAATCCATAGACCCTCAGTAGAAAAAGAGCTAGAGACGGATTCTCGTATTCCTGGGAGCAAAATCTTAGTACTTCCAAGGATGCGCTTCATTTTCTAGTAATATGGGAGGGAAGATGCCACAGTCGACCATCTCTGCATGTCACCTTACTAAAATAAACATGGAAAAGTGGCAAGGCTTACGCAGGTTATATGGCATCTAGAATACGTACTACCAACAAGTCGGTACGGCTTTACTGTAAATTTGTCATCGTATAATTCCACCGGGTGTTCGTATTGTTGGCATTCTGTTCCCTATTCCAAGACATTTTCTGTCATTTTTGAAGCCTAGGATTTTGACAAACTTAAGCCAGCCATACAATTTCACTTATTAAACTCCATTAGCCACCGATGTCCCTAAGGGGTTAATTTGTCACGTAATGTGTCGAAGATGACCCTTGGTCTCAGCTCTAATCCAAACACTTTCAAGCGTAAGATATCTTTTCAGGAGCTTAAATTTTCTACATCCAGTTTGCGGTATTTCATACCAAGTGCGGAACAATGCATTTAAACGTTCGTCGTTCTGTTGGATTTAAACTACCATTATGCAGTTGCTAAGATCGAGACTGATGAAGCATATGATGTGTTCCGTCTTCTCAATCCAGCAATAGTCGACTGTCCCTTTGATGGATATGCACTTGACACATGGAACATCCAGTATTATTTGCCATGTCTGGATGTGCCTGATGTGAATGTTTACAAAATGCGTAACCGTCTATTAACGTACATCTTGAGAATACTGTTTTCATGAAATTGTATATATTTGTTGGGGGATGGGGTGCACCGTTCTCTTGATAGTGCTGGCCTCAAAGAGTAGTTCCATCATGTATAGAAAAGATAATATCGAGCCTGGATCCTGTAGGTTTCCGGTAAACATGATTTCCATGTTGGCAGACAGAGATTTTGATGCTGTTTATTTTGAAGAATACGTGCCAGCTTCTTTGTTGAATCGTGTCTCCTATCCACCTATATCCCGGCCTCATTCTTTTGGGTATACACTAGGTTGGTTGTGCGTGCGTAGGACTGTTGGCAATAAAGCGCAAGTCAACATACATTCCTCTGTAGTGGAAGAAGTTCTGTAGCTTCAAGGTTGAGGCCATACTGCCATGTAAATTACAAAACAAATGCCGCCAAGCAATATATATATATATATGTATAAGAATCTTGAGTGACTATTTACCGTATGCTAAAGTCGTTTCTATTTTTACAACAAAGTGAGCCGTACAGCCTCCTTAATCACTTTCCTCCTGCGTTGCTTCACAGTTCCATGTGCATAAACCGTTAACAGTAACAACTAGTATATGCTGAAGCGTGTAAGCTTTAAGCAGCTCAATAAATCCATCGCTGTTGTTTCTGGAGAATCGTATCAAATTGAACGAATCCTGCGCTTTTATATTTGACCACAAATTGTTACGCTGAGCTGGGTCTGGAATGTAGGGTGGTTGGACAACCGGGATTACATCTCTGGGCAATATTCTACAATGGCATGACAGGCGCTTTGTTTTGTCCATCAAGGATTCACATACTTAATTCCTTGGACGACGCCTTTCTACGGTTTCCAGTATTGGTTACAGACATTGAGCGGCAGACTAGCCTCCAATGACTGCGTTGCCGTGTGTGCGGTACAATAACCACATGAAGAATCTTGACAACAAACAAATTTACCATTGCTTTGGTCACAATATGACATGAGTCTGTGACTTAACAACAGCTTAACACTAGGCAGGCTGTTGCTTTGACTCTAAATTTAAACGGTAAAACTAAGTCTCACCATTACTGAGGATCTCCGAACCTGCATTAAAATGTCTTTCATTCATTCTGGGAAGTTAGGTGTCTCATTAATTCACCCTAGCTGCTTTTGTTCCTCACTGTGCTGAAAGGGTACTAGTCTTGCTCCTACCCTTCTGAGACGACGCTTCTCATGCTGGATGGGGCAGAATGATCCCTACGAGATTTTGATGGCTTTCACCAATCGGTACAGACTCACCAGACTCGCTAGCATCGCTTACGCAGTACAATGCTGCTTAAGGTGATAGCTTGCAAAAGTAAACAAAATATGTCACATAATCCACAGAAGGTCCGTCTCGCTTGAATTCCGCGAAAACCAATATAACACAATGACACATAAGGTTACAAGAATTTTAAAAGCAGCAAACCATCTCTCAACGCTCTGGTTTTGCTTTAAACCGCAGTAGTACTTTTAGAAATTCACGCTTTCCAGTGACGTTGAAGTAGTTCCAAATTCCCAGTCAGATTCTAGCAATTTTATGAGTTTTGAGCTATTCTAAGCTTCTGATTTAGGGTTATTTGGGCTAAAATAACTAAGCACTGCACACATTAGAAAAGAGCCTAGATGTTCTGGGCAGTTCATCCGCACCTAATCTGTTTATGAGGTATCCGGGAACTTATTGCTAACCATGTATATATGATACAGTTGGCAGCTATGGCGCAGAAAGTTGCTAAGTGTAAAAAAATGTAAACCTATCAATTGCGAAGGTGCGCATTTCAGTAGGTTGGTAAAAGTTGTGCATATCTGATGTACGCACTTCATTAAATATTTAAGAAATGGAGTACGATTAAAATAAACGGAATTAAACGAAAAGCCTAAAACTGATATTTTGTAGGTGAATTTTATGTATGATTTCACATTGTAATCTACACACTTTGCCAAGATGCATTAACATAAGTTAGTTAGTAAACGCGATAAAATAAATGTGATTGCACAGGCGCAGGTAATAAAATTTTAGTGTGTATAATTCAAAAATACTAGAGTTACATACTTTTTTTCAACAAGAAATAGTTATGCTGGTTTGTCCGTTTTTAAAGAAGGCCCACTAAACGTTAACAGGGAAAGAAAGGAATATGATAAAAGTATATAAATTATATTTTGAGGTAATTTTATACCCTGGCTTTGTTATCATTAAACAAACTCAGCCGTTAATCAACATCAAGATCTGCTATAGAGTTATTTAAAATGTGGAATTCTTCTTTAATTAGCAAGGGAATAATCTATTTTTCATTTCATACTATCTGCGTTAGTGTGGTTAGGTAGTAAAATTGTCATGAACAACGTGCACAATAAAATTCGGATTTTATCGGTTATTGAATTGTTTCTGCAAAACAGAAATATTTACAGAGCATATTTGACAAAATAAAATAAAGCGGCAAACCAGCTGGATCTTTTACCCTTACAAACATTTCAAATTTTTGTCTAACAATAGCGCGTCTTTCCGTAAAACGAGTTATGCGTAATTTACGTTTATAGTCTTTTAACGTATATATAGACTAACAAGAAGGAAGTAATATACATGTACCCTAAGTGCATTTCTTGTAAATGCAAAAAAGCGTCCTCTCTCAACACGCATTTCGTTATATTTCACTGGGACACATTTTATCAGATAATGATTTAGAACAACCTATGTAGATTATCACACCCTGCTGGTCATATATATGTTGCAGACTTTCACAGTTATGTTTACATAACACTTGCGCAGTTCACTTTTTCAATGAAAACTTTTATTCTGTTACTATTTTATTGTGCCCTACGAAAAACTGCCAAGGTGAAACGGCACCATTTTTCTGAGCATATTTTAAACCTGGGTATATTTAAACTAACCCAAATTAGTTCCACCACTCATGTTGTTAAGTCAAATGGTGCTGGAATAAAATATGCACGGTAATAGGTTTAGAGGCCTTTAAAATCATTTAGATCCGATAAGGTATTGTGTTTGAGAGGATAGGAGAAATTTGCTTCTCGGGGAATTAAATAAGATGCCATGCTTTACCATGAATAATAATTAGAGAATCAATTGTGTTCAAATTTCTAATTAATCAGACATGACCTAACAAAAGAAACTATGGGATAACTTAGTCGTAAATTGCATTTTGGTTGAAAGCAAAAACGTGCCAAAATTAAATCCAAAAGACACAGTAATAAATCCGATAGTTTTTGCGTATCGTCTTCTAAAACATCCAAATCAAAAAGCAGTAGATTAACAAAACAAGAACTTAAACACCCATGTCGTTCTTATCAAGCGTTGGTCTCCTTATTACAATTGCGGATTTGGGAAATTTTAACCACTGGTATAATTTATGTTTTATTCTCATGTACCAATATTCATGATTCAAACTTCGACTAAAATATGCAGTTTGGTATGGATAATTCAAATTTGCAACCTTATGCGTAATTTATGATATCCTACGTTGCTATTGCCTGCGCTACTTCTATTGTGAGGCAGTAACTTCGGTTATCTTGGAGATTTAATTTTACTCTTTGTAGCTCTTATGAAGTCAGTAGTTTAGGTTGATTTATAGGTCCGAACAATTTGAAGCGTGTATTTCGGTACAAGCGAAAGTTGATAAATATAACTTAGAAACGTAATTTGGGATGATTACAGGCCATTTAATAAAGCTGAGGTAGGAGACAACTTCCCACAATCTTCTTTTTCTAATACAAGCAGTTTGAATTGCATCTGAAAGAGCATGAATAGTTGCGTTAATAAAGGAACAACTAATCACCATATGCGCAACGCTCATTTCAAAAAATTTAAAATCGCTACTAAAGACTTCAATAGTAGAAGCGTTGTATATGACAGTGACGTTAACATACTCCACATCTTGCTTCTGACTTGTAGACATCCCGCGTGAGTTTTCTTATGTTTAAGGGTGAATAAAAAGACTCGAAATTCTGCTACGTATGTTCTAAACCGAATGAAAAGAATTCTAGTATAATTTGTTTTGAATCTTCATCCCACTTTATCTGTTAATAAAGTTTAACGGTTTCTCGTTTGGATTTGGACTTGTGATGGCAAATGGAACATTTAGACAATTGTTGGAGCACTTCTGATTGGTTGGCCTAAGTCAAGCTCCCCAACTATCTTTAAAGCCAAAGCTGCACCATAAATAATTGAAAAGGGTAACATATGTTAGTTTCAGTCAGCAAATATTTCTAAACACCGTCGAAGCATTTTTATCGGAGAACTTACAACTGGATGTCGCAATGTACTGAAAACGTCAAAGCGTCTGTTTAGCGCTTTTAAGCGAAAATAGTAACTAATTTTTCAGGATGACGTTCGGATACATGTGACTAATGCTGCACGAGCTAAGCTAAGCAGCGTTAATTTGACGTAATCCCATAAACATTCGCACCAATTTTTCAAGCACTTGAGTCACATGTTATTAGGAAAACGCATATGGTTTTGCTATTGTTATACGTAAACAAATTCGATGAATTCATGGTCTGTAAAACGCCAGCATTTATAAATCCAAGGCAAATAAAAGCATTTCACGCTGGAAAACATATATGTGTGAATGGCTTTTAGTTCCATTAAAAGACAACCGTTGGTTTTCCGCTATTTGCGTTCACATTGTAAGGTTAGACGCCGCAATACTTTCAGACACAATATAGTTTCTGAAAATGCTTATTTCAGTTGACCTATTTGGAACTACTTTACGGAACACAATTCATTTTTAATAGGTATGAAAGTATACAAAAAACGAGCAATCACTAGCCCTAGTAAGCTCTGTTTAGCTACACTCTGTAGTCATTCTACCGAAAGATGTTTAATTAGTCAATTTCTGTCAGTCTGGTTGCTGATAATTGCAATTGACTTGCTATCATATGCCATTTCTATGAAGAAAACACCTTCCGTTTACTGTTGTTATATATGGAAATTTGAGAAGTATACGATTCAGTAGTGTATGTGGTATACCTATATCTATAACCGTTTTGTGTTTTTCTCCATTTTTGGCATTATCAGTAAAGTGTATATATATGTCTCTTTTCTCAATTTATGGGTGTGCAATGTATCGGTGTTGCTAAATAAATGCCAATTTGTCATATAAGTTATGTTGTGTTTATGCATAATTTTTCCAAATTTACTTTTGCTATTTTAGAACAACGTATTTAAAATAATCAGAAAATCGAGAAACTAAGCAGCATTCAGCTGTTTTAGTTTAAACAGTTATATAGGCTTAATGGTGGATGTTTGTGAGTAGTGTAAAGTTCGAAGAAATTAGAAGCCACGATTAAAATTCACGCACAATAATATGCCTCGAAGGGGAGTCGAACCCTGGTCCACGAATTTCCGGTCCGCTGCTTTACCACCTGAGCTACCGAGGGCTGTCGATTAGGTGGGCAAATTTTAACACATGTCTTCTGCTTGGTGCGCGAAGTCTTGCCAATAAGCTCACAGTACCTGTCCTGATGTTGCAGATTGGCTCACTCACCCGTCACTTCCCAATAGACCGAAGTTCCTGTCCTTGAGACGTTCAATGGGCGATGGTAGATTAATGGTGGATGTTTGTGAGTAGTGTAAAGTTCGAAGAAAGTAGAAGCCACGATTAAATTTCACGCACAATAATATGCCTCGATGGTGAGTCGAACCCCGGTCCACGAATTTCCGGTCCGCTGCTCTACCACCTGAGCTACCGAGGGCTGACGATTAGGTGGGCAAATTTTAACACATGTCTTCTGCTTGGTGCAGAAAGAGAGGTTAGAAAAATTATGCTGCTTTATGGTCCAACACATCTATTCCTCTAACATCAATGTAAGTAAAAAATGTCTGTTTAATTTACCAAACCTGTTTCCTTTAAACAAACTCTGCATATTTAGATCCCAAATCGGGTGCTTGAATCGAGTTACGCATTCAAAGCTCACAAGAAATTAAGTAAAGCTATGGCAAACAAAATAAAACTGTATTGCAGATTGGTTTCAAAATGGAATTTCTAACATTGCTTTTGGAATGTACTATCTGAGCAATTTCTGTTCGTTCGGCACAACAATAAACTTTCGGAAAACAGATGGGATTGTTTTCACCCAGTTAAAATACACGCTATCTCAAATGTGGGATTTGAAATTTAGACACGTTGAGAAAAGCATGATAAATTATGTTGACTAAAATGGGTCTGACATGTAAATAGACAAAATGCAACCTATGAAAATCCGGTGTCCGAAAACTATCTACTTACTTAGTAAATTTTCTACCTGCTAACCGCAAAACCGCTTCATATTGTTTTTGGGGTTTTGATAGAGACCGCAAAGGCTGCCAGATATGACGGTAACATGCCAAGCATAGATTTGCTCATGTAAATTGCCATTAAACTTATTCCTAGGTACTTGATAACATGAGTTTAAAATCCCTGCGATTTCTTCATTTTTACCTTGTGCGGTTCAGGATTTAAACGCACTTCTCGTTACAGCAGAAGGTGTATTTCAAAGTGTATCCTGATAAAGGTGCGCAAATTAACCCGCAATAAGTTTTTTTTCAAGAAATTTAGTGCACCATATTTTTGGTTACTTGGGTTGGGGTGGAATTTTAACGTCAAGGATGTAGGTGTAGTTATATTAGACTAAATCGTTTGTTGTCCACAGATGCTAGCAGCACATGTGTCTGTTTGACGAGTGTGAAGAACTACGCAAATACTGCAAATGAACCAATTACATAACAAGTAAAATTCCGTATTTTCTGAAAAAACCTGGACAATGTACGCAAGTAATTGAAATGTAAAAGGTTGGAGACTTTCACTTGTCCATGAAACCAGTAGTAGCTCAAATTCTATCATAAGTACCGTCCTCAGTCAAAAACTGATTTGTTTGTTTTAGTAAGAATCCATTAATGGTGGTATTCAAAAACCCGCCAATTAGTGGTCACAGTTGCGCCAGGTCGTTCATATAGAACAAAACATTTAAATATATATGTCACGAAGCAGGTCATGTCATAACAAAATATACGAGCGGCAGACAAATATTTTACGTCAACCTAATAGCTTTGGAATATAAAATCATTTTTGCACATAGTTTTCAAGCAGTTTGACAATAATAAGTCTAAATATGAGCTTAGGTAGATGTAAATCAAAAGTAACCTATGTCCATTCTGTGCTTAGACAGCGAAATACAGAAAGCTGCAACAAATCAGGAAGCGTCGAAAGTTGCGGGAAACAGGTTTAGCCTGCTAAATGCTACATGCTTGAAACTATGTGCTTGTTAATAAACACTTGGAACACCAACATAAAATTTGAATACTGCTTTGAAAATTCCTTATGCTGAACAAGTTATTGTCTTTTAATATCCCTACCGTATAGTGTGGAAGTCATACGCTGACGAAATATGTGCTTGATTAATTACATTAATCATCATGAAAACTATTGGCAAAGTTAAGGCGAAATGGCAAATATAACACATTTATGTTTACTTTCCTAAGCTTACTAGCCGCATAGCACAGCAATGTTAGAAAAAGGATCTGACGCGTTTCGCCGTATGGGGCAAGTAAATTATCTAGCCCTGCCGACGTTCCCCCATGGCACGGTGTCTTAAGCTACTGGCCAGTTGGTATTTGCCACTACCGGTCACGATTCGTTCCCCTTAGTTCAGGAGGGAAAGCTGACCACTGTCGGGCCCCAATTAGGCGAAATGCTCCTGGTACTTTTCCAAAATAGGATGGGCAATGTATCTTGTGAGCTACTGAAAGGAGAACTTTAATATTACCCTGAAAATCTTCCTAATATTTAGTACTATAGAAATATAAGGGGAAAAAGGCAGACCTCGAAATAAGTACTAATTGGATGCCCGTTTTTGTAATTTATCTATGTCGTCTGCTGCTGAACCTACTGCAATCAGCTGTCGATTTCAGAACACTACAGGTTATCATTTGATTAATTGCACAGAGTAGGGAGAGAACGCTTCGAACCGACCGAATCCAATGCAATTGTGCCAATAGACGTAGTATTGATTAAAAGATATCTTGAACGCTGGTGAAACGATGATGAATGTATTTGTCTAATAAGTTAAATACACACCTAAAAGTCAGCCGTACATTCATATTTTGGACTTAAAACCGAAGCTCAGACACCTTGCTTGATTTCTACGTGCAGCCTCAATGAGTCGTGGACTAGTATATACCATTTAATTCTGTTTTGCGTCCTCTTCCATTATCAGATCAAGCGCTGAAGGATATATGAAGGTTCTTGTAAACAGTGCAAAACCTTCCAAAACCCTGTGCTCTGCTCTTTAGTGGGTTTTTCCTATCACAACTAAAAGTAAAGCAACCAAATTCCATTGATTCCCCTCGGAATTACCGGCTATCTCCAACAACCAGTTGACCAGCTCCATACCATCGTAATCTACAAAACTTGGCGGTACTTGGAGCCGTATATCCGAATAATAACAGTAAATTTGCTTGGACACTATCAGACCTAGCTCTGTCGTGTGGACTACATCTCCCTGACAACCGACCCTAAACGGCTTCGATACACAGGCACAAGTATTCTCTCATCCCAATCCACTGGACCATGCATGTGTACCATAACGTGTGAGCCAATCACATTAACGTCAAATTACCATCTACCATCTGCCAGAAGTGTACTAAATATACCCGCGCATATAGACCAACAAACGTGACTAAAAAACAAGCCGCATAGGTGACAGAGCAATTAAACAACTGGCTCACCAACGAAAAGGACCTGGAGTTTAACCTGGTTGGATTGCACCACTTATAGTACTAAAAGCTAATTCATATCTATTTTCTTGTCTCCAAGCGTTTGCATTCCTACTCAACCTTAAAATTCTTAGTCATACACTCAGTACTTTGACATTCGTTCGAGTACCTGCTAGAAATGTCTGTTAACGGTGTAAAAAGAGAAGTTCCTTCCTTAGGCTGATTTTGACAATTGAAAAGATTATAAAACACTATGAAACCATTGTTATCAACCTCCCCGGTATCACTGTAAAATCTGGACGTCCATCAACTTAAATCCCAAAAATGTTGGATGTAGATGCGAACCATTCCAACTTTACTACCACAATTCCGACTAAAAATCCAAACCGGAATTTAGCACTTAAGAGAGAATTAGCCACGCTGAAATGCAAAATTCATGAATTCAGCAATTACAATGAACGAGTCGTATACTTCTGTGGACTGCTTAGAGGTACAGCAACTGCTACAATAGACCGACTGCGCACATCTTCCTCCTTACTAGACTCAATTGCCTTCTAAACACCGGAGCGCCTCCGTAGATCGCATAATGTGAGCATTTTTAAAGTGCCTGATAAACTGAAAATTGATAGTGTAACAAATCCACTGTTAAACTCTTTCCATATGAATGGAGTCTCCTGTCAACGCCACAGATTAAGAAGAAGGAATACATGACGACATGTACGATGCTGCTAAATTTCCCCGATGACAGGCGTGCTTCCAACTTTTGCGCACTGAAAGACTAGATGTGACACAAACTAATTGCAATAACATTATCATCAAACACGGTGGAATTACTCTTCAAAGGTGACTAATAATGATACTAAACCCCTGCGCCTATCGTTCATGCCAGGTTCCTACTATTGAAGCAGGCATTGACCATGTCAGCAGCAATCTCGACCTTAATAAGTCAACCGCCCCGTCTAAAAATAACCGATGATTAGTGTCTCTGTCATCATCGGCCTCGTGATAGTTTCTCAAACCGCAGTAGTGCTCTGTCCATATTTACAAAGGCCAACAAAGCTGAAAACATAACGAGGAAGACAGCTGCTGAGAAAAACCAACTTCTTTGTCCATTCTCCAAGCCGCGAGCCTTTACAAAAGTTAACAGCAACTGTAACTTTGACACCTCAAGAGCGAGACAAAAACACAAATCGTCACGTTGGCAAACGAAAACATGTATAAACTGACGCGAAGGAACTAAGCCATGACTTATGTCTTACAGACCGTGGAGTAGTCAAATTAAGGAAACTCTCTTTCAGAATTTCTCCCATAAACACTCAAAGCTCAATACATCTGAAGCGACCAGTACAAGAACATAGAGATATGCAGATAGATGAATTGAGTAAAAGTGTACGTCTTTAAGCTTCCACATGCAATACCAACACTGTTGTCGGGTATAAGTCTCAAAAAGTCGGCCAAATACTTACCCGCAATGTATCTGACGACGATTGCAAATCCCGCAATCTCAAGCTGGCAAAATCCGTATGTATGCGACCACGAACTAGCAAAGAAAATGGTTGTAGGCCACATGGACTTACAGGTAAGAGCGTGCAACCGCTATCTATCACAAGTCAAAATGTACCCACCAACACCCACTGTATTTATTAATTGGCAACAATTCTATCTGGAAAAGAAGATTTAGCAGACTTCAGGATTCCCCCACTCCTGTATACTACGGATATAAGTCTTTTTTAGACTATAGTATACCACCACATTCAGCCCCATCAATCCAGCCACTATCAAGTGCGATTTTGAATAAGAGAATTATCAAATTACTAGAGTGTGTATGTCATTACATCCAGTTCGATGTATAGCACAGTGTTTTTCAGCTACTTCACAACACACAGTTCTTAGACACAATGACAAAGAAACTAAAATCACGCAACGCTTTTATTCCAATTTAACGGTGTCCTTCAAATCTGTAGTCAGTAATACTCGTTCTCTTTTACCTACATTAGATACACTTTCAACATATATAAGATTCTTCGATATTGCTTTTACCACTGAAACGGTGCACGTCAAAAATTTATTGATACTCAGCTTAGCATCTTAGGCTATAAACTTTCCGGCAAGGATCACTTACATAAACTTAGTGTTGGCTGTGTCATATATCTTCGAAATAATCTGACTGCAATTCCCGCAGATCAAATTGTGCTAATTGACTTAGAAGATACAATATGGTTAGTGATTACATGTATCTATCTTCTAGTGGATCGGCAGCCTCGTGCTACTCATTGTTAAACCCGAAAGTAAATTGATATGATAAATGCTGCTTCCAGCACCACATTCAAATCCAAAATTATGTGTTTAAATTTCAACCTACCACATGTCAACTGGATGCTGCCTACGCTCAGAAATCCTGCGGGCATAGAGGAAATCATCTCATATATTCACCTCCAAAGCTGGACCCAGCATGTTAGAAAGCCAACAAGAAGAACCGGTACCTTAGAATTTGTAATCACGGTAGGGATGTTTTCAGCTCCCATAATCATTGATAATCCACTACCTGGATGTGCTCACAACACGGTGTTTGTGATATGACTATGGATTCAACTAAACGACCAAGTAAAATGCTAACACCCATGCGCAACCTTCATCGGGTGGGCTTTAAATCATTTAACGAACTTATCAATTCCATGAATTGAAATAAGTCATTTTTAACGCACAATCCTACCGTGGCTACAAATCAGTTTAATAACAAACTGCCCTTGTTGTGGATCAACTGCCTACTACCGTATTGAAAAATATTCATGAACATAGTGGTGAAGTCAAGCTACCGTACAAATTCACAACCAAAATAAAGAAACTTAAACAGCTATATTACGGGAAAAAAGCTTCACAAAAATTGCTACACATATACGAGAATATGCTACCTCTACAACGCCTAACCCAAATGGCCAAAATAAAAAAAGAAAGCCAGGTATTTAGAAATGCTGAGAAAATACGTACATTGGTGCAATAACTCAAAAGAAGGAACCATAAATCCCATCAGGAAATTGGAACGTTGGCTCTATACGACTGTTCTATAACGCGCGACAATTGCATATACGTGGTTATCAACCCTAGTTTGATTCCTGCTTTGTCCCGAAGACTTAGCCGTTTCATCCACAACTTCCAAAAAGAACGACCGAGCTTTGCTGTACTATCCCTGTGACGTTGAAAGAGGGGCAAACTGTCATCGCATCAACAAAATAAACAACCAGTCCAGGCCCAGATGGCATTTCCCCAATACTTGAAGGATAAACCTCGCTATATTGTTATCAAATATCTTCATACTTTCACTTACTACCGGCTACTTACCATCTTAATGGAAGCAATTCCTTATAATGTCTAAACACAAGAGCAAACGCGGTAATTAAGTGTCAAGCTACTGCCCAATAAATCACCACTTTGGTGCTTCCAATGCCATAGAGAAAATAGTCAAAAACAACATCGTTCATTATCTTACAAGACCGGATCTGACCATACCTGCACAAAGTCGCTTTATCTCAAAACGCGCCTGCGTTAACTGCCAGATACAATTCCTCTATCACATTATGACCATGAGTGAGAGAGAATTAGTATTCATTATAATTAGATTGGACCTGCGTGCGACCGCGTGCCGCACAAGTCAATGCTGCCTGCTCTAGAGTCATAGGGAATTGGAAATCCTCTGCTAAACTGGTTAGACTCATACCTAAACGGTCAAACCTAAGGAGTCAAAATCGGTCAGCAATATTCTAAACCGAAACAACTGAGCAGCGGCGTCTTCCGGGAACTGTGCTAAGACCACTACTTTTTTAATATACATAAACAACAAATGAGACCCGATCCAACACGGACGCCCATTTCTGTTTGCAAATGAAGTCAAACGGGTCTACTGCTTTCATCCAGACCAAATGCAGATATGCCTGGAAAGCGTTTGTGAAATCCTATCCACACTAAATATAGCAAGTAAAAGTTTATTAATGTAGTTCTCTGCTGTGTACTCCCAAGTACTTGGGTAAAGATGCGACACCTTAGCAGGTTCTGCCACATTTGCAGGAAACGTGCTCCCAACATCTGACTCAATATGGGACTGAGGAATTAGCTAATCCAACTCTTTCAATTTCTCCGAACATGTGCTTTACAGGTTGCAAATGTAAGGCATCTATGCGGATATATTACCAGAACATTCTCTCTACCTGAAGCACGACCTGGGTCATTTAAAATGATAGTACGGCTGACTCTGGACTACTGTATTAGCTATCACAGCGAATTGCTAAAGAGAAACAGCACAGCTCTGGAAAATGTTCAGCGATCATATGCCCAGCTGCTCATGAGGCAATGCACAAACCTGAGTTGTTAGGATCGCAGTTTAATACTTCAGACGGATCCTCTTTGGCTGAGAGGCTTAAAGAACAACCGCTTTCTATTCTACCACATTATAAACTAACGCTTTTACTTAGAGAGAACGGCTCTTGAACTACCAAAGACTGCTATCTACCCCACACGTCATGGCGGTTACCTGCTATGCCCAAAGCCAGCAAGTCATAAAACTAGATCGAATTTCATCTTAGTGTGATACACTGACCTGTGGAACAAATTGTCCCTACACGTACACATCAGTGCAAACTGTCACGTTACAAAATTTTCTACAGACGTTTCTCGTTATATCAAATGTGCTGAAGATTTGTGGCTCATAGCAAACGCAAGAAACATTGACAGAAGCTGGTATCCAATATATATGAGCAGAATTTTGATCGCAACCAGCTTAACAAAAAGTTATCATTACCTACAATACCAAATCCTGTGTCTGTACAAGCTAGTATTTGCTCCATTTTATTGTGTATTCCTGAGCTACACAAAATAAAAAATGAAGATCAAATATTGATAAATTTAACATATTAGGTTCTCAGGTCTAGTATTCTATGAAAACAATCTTTTCCTCTATTTGCATTATTCATATTTTCACTACTATTTTGATTTACACCACAGAAAACATGAAACCTATTCACTATACAAATGTTCGCTCTCGATAATTGGGCCGCATACCATTTGTCAGTAAATATACAAATTTATTTATTTATTTGCCTTTAAATGTTTGCATTTAAATGCAGAGGGTTATTACCCTAGGTAAAACTCGGTAAATACAGTAGATTAAACTTCAGATCTACCAGTGAGCACATAATTTATTTAATGAAATGTCAGTTATCCAACAGTTAATAACATGTATTAAAAAATATGATTGAAGGCTTCCATCAAGAACGAGAAGGTATGTAACGAAACGTTTTATTTTAACGATGCCTTATATAACAGAATATTGTCTATTATATGGTATAAGTTAACAGTTAAAAAAATGAACAGTTCTTTCTAAGAAAGTTTGCATTCTGCTGGAACCTCAGTCGCTTTCTAATTATTCTGCGCGCAGCTGAACCCTGCACAAATATACAGTTAACAACCTATTAAGGACAAGCGATACAATTGAATCCAGCTGGCGTTACCTTAACTGTACAGACAGACATTACGTTAGGCGCTTCTTTTGCCTTAGCTTTAACTTCATTGTGTCGTTGTTTACCTCATTTCCAAACAGTGGGTAAGTTCTCAGCATCAATCAATCAGACAAAAGAGTTGATGAATTTCCTGTACACGTTTGTGCATGTGTGTTACTATCATAGTCGTTTAGAAAGGCAGCTGAACGAATAATGCTTTGCTTAAAAGCTTGACCATTGCTAGCCTACCTCCCACATAGTATCCAAAGCTTAACCAGATTTTTGGAAGTAAAACCATAAGTTGACTATATATGTACCCGGACCAACTCTTGAATTTACCGTGTTTCAGCTGAAATATTCGTAAAACTTACGATATCAATATTTTGTAATCTTTCCAAGTTTGTCCGTAGACTAAAACACCATCAGATAACTCTGTATCGTGCTCCAAGTTTTGTCACATTTTTGGGTTACATTTTGTCAAAGTAGAAATCACATATATTTTTTCAATTTAATTATCTCCAGCTACTGAAAGCATAACCAGTGAATCGAACTTAAAAATTTTCAATAATCCGTCGACAATTATTCGTAAATTGTCCAAGAGTTTCATTAAGAATCCAGCATGTTTGCACTATGCAGTAAAAAGTCCACAAGCTTGGGAGTAAGTTTACACTCGTTTCCTTCCGCCATGGCGTGTTAAACTACCCAACAAACCAAATTCCCAGTTTTAGAGCCTATCGAGGAAACTACCGTCAACTTTTGCCGCTATTGATTTCAACCGGTGCCACTAACAAACCTACCAAAACGAGAATGGTCTGCAACAGACGCTCTATCTCAATCGTATGACGCACAGACTCAACAGAAATCACCATCTGCCCAACCTCTAACCTTGACCTGACGATCAGCGACTGTGGGATAGCCGTTTACAAAGCGTTCCTCATCCTTAAACTGGCAACAGATATCCGGTCAACATGGCCATAACAGCAGTTACCAAAACGAAGCATTTGGTGCCGGAAAATGTGTCAGTGTAGTAATAGTAGAATTGAGGTTTTTAATTTAGTAGCCCTTACCATCAGAAGTGCTTCATTGGCTCTCATAGCGAAATGAAAGACTATAACAGTGCGCCCAGGTAGAGTTGGTTTTGCCCTAAGCGTACGAATGCGTCAATTGTAAAATAGGTACTAGCATCAGCACAGTGCTAGTAAGGTCCTTTAGCAAAGCTAAAAATTGTTTAAATGCTAAAATTGCTTTGCTTATCTATGCAATTGCACAGCTCAAACCACAGCTTTCTCTTCAAATTGTTACCTAGTAAAAAGAAAGAGATACCAGCGTTCCCACGGCCACGTGGTATAAGAAAGCGTATTAATCAAGAACAATTATTTGTTGCAAATTTTTAATGCACTCTTCATTCTACACATCCTAATATCTAGCATGTTGAATGTTGCAATATCGGTACAGCGTTTCCTACAGTTTAACTAAAAATCGAACCCAATCAAACGACAACCGTATGAAACTGTGGCAACATGACATCATCAAACTGCGACTTCAGTTCAGGGGCCGATATTAAAGCGTGAGCTAATCAAAAACCCATGATATTTGTGACTTCTACGTCATACAAAGACAAACGGATAAACGGCTCATTGAGGCTTATAATTACTAACGTTCTTCCGTTCAAAATCAAAATCCATAAGAGGAATTCTGCTGGAAAAATTAAAGCTGTTTAATTTCATTTGAGATGGAACTGCAGATCAGGCCAGGCGGAGTAACTTAATGCTTATTAGTAGATATTCAAGCTCGATGCAATAAGAACAGTCACAGATAATCTGAATAACAATATTAGCTACAGCCTAGGTCAAGACTACTTTTCTTGGCATGCAGTCTGTGGAACGTAGTGAGTGGGAAACGCATGTCACGTGATGCCCTTAGAAGGAAAGAGAACGGGACAAAATAATCCAAACAACGACTACACGGAGAGCGGCCAAATATTCATTGTCGTACTTGGCTAACCCGAGCTACCGGCACACAGCAGTGAAGAAGAGATCTTGCACTTTCTTTGAAAAATAGCAATAACACTGTGACGTTATGTGTTGACGACTTCATACTTCGGTTGATTACACGGTTACCCGCGTCACCTCACTACAAAGAAAGTACCTGAGGATACTAAAATTAATGATGCAGTCACAACAGATGGCGGTGAACTAAATTTTCAGCAGGCAGATACATCGCAAACTACAGTTTTATGGTCTACGAGTGAAGATACTATTTAGAAAACTACGATCAATTGCTGTTTTTTTATAAAACAACCCTGCCTGCGAAACAATACAACCAACATATAGATTCAGCAGATTGTGCAGACAAACCAGTAGACATAGATAATGCTTCCGATGGACCACATAAGGCATACGCAGTTAAGACGAGAAACATTTCATTAATATGGTGATTTTAAAATTACTCTGAAAAGCGAATAGACGCCGTCCCCTCAACGCTCGATACTAATTAATCTGCTTGATATCCACTTCAGGAACTTTTGACATACGAGAAACTTGCTTGTACATACACCACTAGTAACGGCCATTCAGTAAGCATTCTGAACTGCTTCTTGGTCAAATATCATAAGTTCGTGATCTGATGGCTAAAAAGGCAATTTAGTTACGCCCTGACACAAGCGACATCGAGCTTGTCCGGCAACACATGCCGTGGTTTGGTGTTAGATACCAAGATAGTGGGGTAGCTCTGTACTTCTACAGTGATCACTGTGAGCCCTCAGAGTTTCAGGTTAAAACGTTACTTGATTCATATTGTTGCCGTCTAAGCTTAACTGACGACGATGCCTGCTTGGTGGCGGTCGGTTGAAGCCCTCCCCCTCCACTCCTGAGATGGAATTCAATTTGGCATCCACACGGCGTAGCTTCCAAGCAAGATGCGTAAGTACATTCGTCTCATGAGCATTTCAAAAATACAGGCTCTGGACTGGCAATCCAACCTTTGAGAAACTTTTTGCAACACGTTATCTCCATTTGAACCTGTATGTCAACATCTACATTCCCACCCGATTCACGGACGTAAGTAGGACAAATATACTATCTAAGATATCTACCAAAGATAATTTTATTTTTGTGAGGGTATTAAGCGGCGCACACTTGAGCCGCAGGGACCAAGTAGTCTTTATCATGAAATACACCTTTCTATGCAGAATATCCCGTTCAACTTTCCGATGTAATGGGAACGGTTATAAGCTAGGTCATAACCGAAATATCTAAGAAAACCAACTGGACATTTCTGGCATAAGGCTCACCATCTAATTTTATTAGAACATTGCTTCAACCTGTTTTACAGTATGTTTGTCAAATAATCAAAGACTAATAATACGCTCCAGAGTGACTTCGTTTTGGATCTGTAAAGCAGGAAATGCAGTTGTTTATTAAGGCCAAACTCTGCACGGGCTATCGATAAGTTCTCTCCAAGCAACTAGAACGGGATGGCCAAAGCCACGCAAAGCTACTGTAGTACTCATCTTGTTCTCGAGGAGAAAAGTGCATGTCATTAGCAGTTGATGTTCCTTGTGGTCACAAACTGCTAGTTTCGCCATCAAGATATAGAGAGATAAGTTTAATTAAAACCGGGAATTACTCCTCGTCACCTTCAGGGCTGATTGACATGGACATCTAATTAGATAGCATATACACTGTGCTTAAATTAAATCGTAAACTTTCAGCGCGATCACTGGTAACCTAACAGTATGGCAATAGATATCTTACAAAAAGCAATAAGCTATGATTAATTGCAGAAGCTGTACCAATAAATGCGATTGCTTTTGTATAAACACAGATTTTCTGGAGTTGGTAACGTATATCCAAAGCCGTTATCAACCGAAGTAGAGAGATTAACCAAGCCCTTTGTTCCGTTTATCTTAACACTGCTTTGATGAAATGCAAGTGTCCTGCACGTGAAAACTGTATGATTGCCCCAATTCACAAAGGGGTTTTTCTTTATGCTGCAGCTTACACTCCTCCGGTAATAGTAATACTAGGACATTCAAAATTCGTAGAATCTATTTATTCTGGTGCGCTAACGAGCAACTTGAAAGAGTTTTTCTGATTTACACCGTAATGACGACATGAAGATTTGGATAGAAATCGACGCTGCCGATGACTGTGGCCTACTTCAGCAAGATCTCAACCGCTTATCCACATGGTCTGCAGAAGTTCTTCTCCCGGTCAACCCAGCCAAGTCGGTATTTATGAGCCTGGGGAAGGGTGCAGACGGCCGAACCTACACCCTTGACGGCCAAACGCTATATCCCACACCCTCCGTGAAGGACCTAGGTGTACTCTCACGCTACGATTTGAAGTCCGTGGACAACACGAACAGGCTATATCGGAACGGACTGCGCATGCTTTGGGCGCTCAAACGTAGCTTCTGCACATGGTCTGAAGAGGTTGCCACTCGCCTGTTCTCTTCTATCATTAGACCAATGCTAGAGTACGGTTCGCCCGCCTACTTTCCGATTACCCGAGGCGAGGCACAAAAGATCGAACGGGTCCAACACGTTGCTACCAGGCTCATCCCGAGTTTACGGGCTTTGGGTATGAAGACCGGTGCGAGAAACTAGGACTCTACACCTTGTCCTACCGTCGGGTGCGAGTCGACCTCATTATGACCTACCGAATTCTACATCTCGGTGAGTTCCCCATGTTAAGACCAATGCTGCACTTACGAGGGCCATGCAGCACACGCGGACACAGATACAAACTTGTTGTGCCGGATATGAAACCTGTTCCCCACCCACTGTGCTTCGAACGGAGAGTGGTAAACATTTGGAATAGTTTGCCCGAACATGTGATTGAGGCAACATCTGTGCAACAGTTCAAAACGTTGTTAGATTTGCATTTTGCCTCTATTCGATTCAGAGAACGACTGCACACTTATGATGACATCACATTTGTGAATCCTGAAATATCGTAAGTCGAATATTTTAAATATTACATGAGAACGACAATGATATTCAAGGTTGACAACTTTTATAACGTTTTTCGCCATATCTCGAAAGAGTTGTACAGAATCCATTTCTACTTGCTCTATAATACAGTATTCAGTATTCAGTATTTAGTAATGGTATGGATTCTGAAGAAATCGATCACACAGTACGATACTTCTGCTAGCACGATCCAAGATTCGGTGATTATTAAAGTATATCATCTGTTTCACAAGCATCGTAAACTAAAACTGCCTGTTTCCTACAGAATGCATGCATGTATGGAGGGCGGTAAATATTTCATATAAAATCACAGGGCTTCAGGCAGATAGTTATAGGGTTTATGATTCATGCTGAACTATTTTAGAATAGTGCAATAAGGGAAACACATTGTTTGCTCTACAAATTCAGCAATAAATGCTTCAAGCTTTCAATGGCGAAGCTTATCGAAGCGTTATTGTCCAGACAGCCGTTGGCTGTTCCAACCAAGCGGATAAGTTCCCAACAATTGGCATCCGAAACGTGGACATATTGATATATGAATTCGGGTTATCTGAATCGCCAACTTTTAACAAATATTCAGCTCATGCATAATTCCACATGTGTACTATACGATAAAGCCCCAACAGCCTTGTCCAAGTAGGGAACTTAATGTCCTGGGGATTCCCCAACTTCCAGAAACAAATCGTGCTTAAGTTTGCTTACTCGACTCCATTTGCTTATGGCCAACATTTATTTCCCAATCTATCGATGACTTCGAAGACACTAACTGCAAATAATAACGGCTCAGCCACCAACTCATTTTTAATAAACCGGCAAAATTTAACAGCTCTTGTAAAGTTGTGCAGATAGAGGAACATGCTCCGCTTCCCTGGTATAGCCAACTTCCATTATGAACAACTTGGCCACAATGCGCTGCTACAAAATAAGATAAGTTTAAAGGTAACTGACAAAGCTGTACATGTACGTTTCACGGCAGGAACGTACAGAAAATGCTAAGTATCGGAATTTTATTTCGTCCGTAGTCGCTAGTGGATGGACTCCGCAAATATGCTCTCCTATTAGTAGCATAACATCCTAGACTCGTATTTCCCATTTGGCATATCCAGTGCACAAACACAGGCGCTTCTTAATTTCCCTGGGAACGATCATAAGTTTATCCAGTTAGCTTCAAGGTTGCCCAAATAAAGGCAAAGAACCCTCATTATGCCCACCATTATCGACGATATCGCAACTTGGACTAGAACAGTTCCATCGGACTGATAGATCAGTTAACTGATATGGATTTTTCATTATAAACTGTCTAGGTACCGCCACTGATGAGTTCCACCAACATCGGAACTATTGCATTGATCTGCTTGCACTACTGCAATATGGGAAGCAGCCATTGTCTCGTGTCTAAAACCCATTGCGTTGCGTTTTAGGTTTAATAAAACGAATGATATTTGTGCGATCATCCAAACTAATAGAATTCTCAAGTATTTGCAAGACCGATATGAAAGAAAGCTTATGTCATAAGAGACCCCAGCGCTAGCAGCTCCCAGTTGCAAACACATGGTACATGACATAATAAGAGTCACCTACAAAGCAGGTCACTAACATATAACCATTGCGTCATCGGACGGCAGTCACAATACCGACCCCGATGAGCCCTGGGAGTTACATAATAAAAAATGTTCTCATCGTTTAATAAATATGTATACGTTGTAAAAGAAAGTTTGCCTATACTCACCATTGAAACAATAGATCCAACTGACTTAAACCAGTAGAGCATACCAACTGGAGAGCATATCATTGGAATTGCTTAAACTCGCCGGGCCCGGTATTCAATGCTTGTGCTAAACATATAATATGCAAATTGGCAGATGCAAATTAGGTGTTTCCCGAAAGAAAACGCTACAAAACCATGCAGCGTTTCAATGTTATTGCATCTAATCAGGTGAAGATAGCATGTCTGGAACTCGCGAACATTAGAATATTATCCCAATCCTATACCTTTTGCTAGCTGGTCACGGCGGGCAATGCTTGTCAAAGCCAAGAATGTAGAATTATAGGGCAAATTTTGGATTACACTTCGTGCGATTGGAATTTGAAGCGCAATATCTATGTGGACAAAGATTAACATCAAAGTGAACTTTAATTACCGCGATCACAAAGACCGTAGCCTAAGCAGATGGAAATTGGGTGTTGCCCCCCCCCCGAAAACACTGCACAACCATGGCGTGATTCGATGTCATTGCATTTCATCAGTTAGAGATAGCTGGCCTTGAACCAGCGAGCATTGGAATAGCGCCCAAATGACAAATGGGAGAGTCAATTTTAGGCCACATTTTGAGTGCTTCCCTTGCAAAGCGCAGTTTAAATATGGACCACAGTTCACATTTAACTGAACCTTGGTCAACGCCATCAATAAGATCGTAGCCGAAGCGGATAAAAATTGGGTGCTGCATGAACAAAAACCCTGCATATCCACGACGCGTTTTGATGTCATTGCACCTCTATAAACGGAGATAATACGCTCGAACCCGAGTACGTCGTCTGACCCCTTGGGTACAAGGTCACGGCAGTTAACGTTTGTCACAATGGTAAATGACTAAATGGAAACTCAATGCTGGATTACGCGTAGTGTGATCGGATGGTGGCACGCAATCTCAACGTGTACAGGTATTCACACTGAAGTGTACCTTGGGCGATCACAAGCAACGTAGCCGACGCGGATGGAAATTGGGTGTTGCTTTCTCGATAAGACAGCAAAACCACGACGCGTATTGATGTCATTGAATCTGACCAGGTGAAACTAGCATTCCAATAACTCACTGCGTTTGGAACAGTATTTGAAACATCTACTAATTCGGCTAAATTTTCACGGCGGTAAAAGCATAACACAACAGTCAATGAGTAACTGGAGGATAAATTTTGGATCACACGTATAATGTTTGAACCGCGATGTGCAACCTCAGGGTGGACCGCGATTCACATTGAGGTGAACTTTGATCAACGCTATCACATGAACCGTAGCCAAAGATGATAGAAATTGATTGCTACCCCACCGAAAACACTGCATACCCCCGGCGCGTTTTGAAGTCTTTGCATTGTATTCGGTGGAGATTGCAGGCATATAATCTGCGAACATTGAAATAGTAGCACCACTATTACACCATTGTCTGCCTGTCACGGCGGACAAAGTTTGTCATGACGGTATGGTTAATCAGAAGGAACATATTAGATTACAAGCTGTGTGATAAGGCTGTTACGTACAATCTCATTGTGGATTGCGATTCACATTGTAGCCTAACTCGCTAATTGCGATCACTAGGAACCTAGCCGAACCGATGCAATTTGGCTGTTGTCTGCTAGAAAAAAAATTGCAAAATCAAGACGGTTTTCGTTGCCTTTGCGTCTCATCAGATAGTGATGGCTGTCCTTGACTCTGCGACAGTTGGAATGAAGTCGAAAGCCTTTAACGCTTTGGCTACTGGGTCACAGCAGTCATCGCTTGTCACAACAGTGTATGGTTTCTTGGAGGGTCAATTTTGGAGTACACATTTTGTGACTGGATTGCGAAGCGTAATCTCAGTGTGGAGTGCCATTGACAATGAACCGCATTTTGATCAATGCCATCCCTCAAAAAGTAGCCTAAGGGTAGGAAAATTGGGTTTTGCCCACTCCAAAACCATGCGCAACCATGAAGCGTTTTGATGTCGGCATCTCATCAGGTAAAGATAACAAGCCTCTAACCAGCGACCGTTGGAATAGTAGCTGAATCCTCTATCCCTTTGTCTCCCGGGTCACAGAGGTCAAAGCTTGTCACTACGGTGAAAAACAAATTGTAGGGCTAATTTTGGACTACACATTGTGTGACTGGATTGCCACGCCCAATCCCAAAGTGGACTGAGATTCACATTGAAGGGAAGCTTGGACAATGCGATCACCAGGACCCTAATGGATGTAGATGAAAATAGGGTGTTGCACGCCCGAAAACCCTTCACAATCATGACGCGCTTCGACGTCATTTCATTTCATCAAGTGCCGCTTTCAGGCCTATAACCGCAAATATTTACATATTAGCATAAGGTATACAGTATTGGCTGCTGGGTCAGAAGGAGCATAGCTTGTCACAACAAGGAATGACTTGGCTATATTATGTGTAAGTGCACTGCAACGCGCAACCTCAATGTGCACAAAGATTTGAATAGAAGCGAAACTTGCTCAATGCGCAAAATTGAAGTGTCTTCCAAGCGAATGAAAAGTGAGCAATTTTCGCCAGAAAACACTGTACAACCACTACGCGTTTCGATGGCATTGCATCACATCAGATGAAGATAGCTGACGTCGAAGCCGCAAAGATTAAAAAAGCAGCAAAGTACGGTATGCCATGTGGTTATCTGGCCACGGCGTGCAAACATTTTTAAAACAGTGAATGATTAAGTTGAGGGTTAGTTTTGTATCACTTGTATGTGATTGCTTTACGATAAACAAAAATGTGCAGCGTGATTTACATTAAAGAGAACCTCGTCACTGCGATCACTAGGAACGTAGTCAAAGCGGTTGGATATGTTGTGTTGCCCCTAAGGAAACACTGCACAAACACGACGCATTTATATGAGATTGCATCTCATTAGGTGGAGATAGCAGGCCTTGAACCCGGGATCCTTAGAATGAAAGCAGAATCATCTAACACATTAGCTACCGGGTCTTGGCGGGAAAGGGTTGTCACATCTGTGAACTATTAATTGGAGGATCGATTTGGATTACACTTTGTAATAGGATTGCAAAGCACATCCAAGTTGTTTATTGCGATTCACATAGAAGTGAACCTTGTTCATTGCGATCAATCGAAACGTAGCCAAAACAGATGGAAATGGTTGTTGCCTGGCAGAAAACACTGCACAATCACGACGCGTTTCGATGATATTTCATTTCATCAAGTGGTGATAGCAGGGCACGTACCCGCGACCATTGTTATGAAAGCCGAATCCTCTTCTCCTTTGGTTATCGTCTGACGGCGGGCAACGATTGTCACAACGTTAAATAGCTAATTGGGAAGTTAATTTCTGATTACACATTGTGATATTGAATTACGAAGCGCAATCTCATTGGCCCCTGCGACTCAGAATGTATTGAGCATTTGTCACTGCCAACACTTGGACATTATTATAAATAACAGAAGTAAGTTTTGCTGACCGCAAATGCCGTTCCTCTGCGACAAGTTTCATGTCATTTTATCTCATCAGGTTAAGATAGTAGGCCTCAAATATGCGACTATTGAAAAAGTAACCAAATCTCAACAGCTTTTGCTGTTGGGTCTCGGTGGACAATTCTGCCACAACAATGCGTGCCTAATTTGAATGTAGTAATTTAGATTACAATGTGCGTAATTGGATTGCGACCTGCGCAATCTTAATGTGAACCGTCATTCACGTTTACGTGAACTTTAGTCGATGCGATCAACGGGAAATGGAACTTAGGTGTTATAAGCTCGAAAACATTACACAATCAAAATGCGTTTAGATAACATTTTGTCCTACCATTTGGAGATAGTGAGTATCTAACGCGCAACCCTTGGAATAGCAGCCAAATCCACTACACATTTGGCTGCCAGGTCACCGCGGGCAACTATTGTCACAACGGTGAGTGGCTGATTGATAGTTCGAATTGGGTGAAATTTTTATTATTGGATTGCGACGCGCAATCTCCATGCGGAACGCGGCACACACGGAAGTGAACCTTAGCCACTGAGATGACTATGACCCTAGCCGAAACAGATGGACGTTAGGTGTTTCCCGTCCGTTAATACAGCACAACCGTAAAGCGTTTTGATGTCAGCTTCTCATAAGGCGGGGATAGCAGGCATTTAATCCGCGGCCATTGGATTAGTAGCCGAAACGTCTACTCCATTGTCAACCGAGTCATGGCAGACAATGCTTATCAAAACCGTGAATGACAAATTCGGGGTTTAGATTTGGATTGCACCTTGTGTAATTGGATTTCGACGTGCCATCTCAATGTGGGCCGCGATTACCTTATACGTGAACCCTGATCTCTGCGATCACTGGAAACGTAGCCGAGTCAGACGGATGTTAGGTGTTACCCGCCCGGAAAAACAGCACAACCGCGATGAGTTTCCATGTCATTGAAGCTCACAAATTGGAGATTGCAGGGCATCTAAACATGACCATTAGAATAGTAGCCGAATTATCTACATGGTTATATTGCCGGGTCATGGAGCGCAACCCCTGGCACAACAGTGGCTTTCTAATTGAATGGGTATATTTGGTTTCCACTTGTGTGATTGGATTGCAATGCGCAGCCTCATTCTCGACCGTGATTCATATAGAAGTACACCTTGGTCTATGCAATCACAAACCGTAACCGAAGCACATGAACAATTAGTGTTGACTGTAAATAATAATGCAAAAACACGACGTGTTTTGATGTCATTGCACATCATCAGGAGAGCATAGGAAGTCTCGTACCCGAGCAAATTGGAATTGTAGATGAATCTTGTACACATTTGGCTACCATCTGACGGCTTGCCCGCTCGTCACAACGGTGAATGTTTAATTATTAGGACTAGTTTGGATTACACGTTGTGTGAATGAATTCCGTCGCGTTATTGCTATATGGACCGCGATTCACATTGAAGTGAATCTTAGTCACTGCGATGACTGGGACCGTAGTCAAAGCCAATGGAAATTGTGTGTTGCCCGCCTAAAAATCTGTACAACCACAACGCGTTTCGATGTTATTAAATCTGACCAGATAGAAACAACATGCCTTGAACCAAGGAACATTTGCGTCGTAGCCAAATTTTCCACACCTTTGGTTAAAGAATCACCAAGGTCAACACTTGTCACTATGTTGAATGACCGATTTGAAAGTCATTTTTAGATTACACGCTTTTAGTGGGATCGCGACACGTAATCTCAATGTGGACGGCGATTACTATTGAAGTGAACTTTGGTGAAGGTATTCACTATGCCCGTGGCGGAAGAAGATGGAAATTGGGTGATGTCCGCCCAAAAACACTGAGCAATCACGAAACTTTTCAATTTCATTTTAACTCATCATGACATATGTGGCTTCGAACCAGCGAACATCGCATTTGTAGCCAACACATCCCACTTTTTGATCACCGGGCCGCAGTGCACAACACTTGTTACAATGAAGAATGACAAAAGGAAGGAGAAATTTTGGTTTACACTTTGTGTACTTGCAATATAAAAGCTATATTTATCTAGCCTGCGATTCACATTAAATTGAACCTTTGTCACGGCGATCCTAAAGAGTTTAGCCGATGCGGATGTAAGTTTAACGTAGCTTATAGGAAAAGCGTGTACAATCACAACACGTTTTTTCTATCTTTGTATCTTATCTAGTAGATGTATCCGGCCTCAAACCCTCCAGCAGTATAATAGTAGCCAAATCATATACCCCGTATTTAGTGGTTGACAGCGGGCAACGAATGTGTCAGCGGTGAATGAAACGTTTGAGCGTCAAATTTGGATTTCACTTTGTCTAATTGGATTGCAAAGCGCAATCCTAATGTAACTGCGATTCACATTGGAAGTGAACCTTGGTCATGATGATCATTAGAGGGTGGCCGAAGCGGATCAAATTTGAGCGTTGCCTGCACAGAAACACTGCACAACCATGACGCGTTTGATGTCATTTCATCTCATCAGGTGAAGATGGCAGTCCTCGAACTAGTGAGTTTTTAATCGTAGGCAAAGCCTGCATGCTTTCGCAACCAAGTCGCGGCAAGCAAAGCTCGTCCCAGCGGTGAATGACAAATTGGAGGGTCAAATTTGGACTACAGGTTGTCGATTCACATTTGAAGTGAACCTTGGTCATTGCGCTCATTAGGAGCGTAGACGAAACAGATATAAATTAAAAGTTTCCTGCAACAAAACCCTGCAAAACCACAGCATGTTGCGATGTCATGCCACCTCATCAGGTGGAGATAGCAGGCCTCGAACCAGCGACCAGTGTATTAGTAGCCCAAATCTCAACTCCATTGGCTGCTGCGTCCCGGTTTGCAAAGCTTGTCACAACGGTGAATTTATAATAGGTGTGTCAATGTTGCATTACACGTTGTGTGATTTTAGTGAGACGCGCTATCTCAATGAGTACCTCGAATCACGCTGTAGTGAACTTTGTTTACAGCGGTCAACATGACCGTAGCTGTGGTAGAGTTAATGTTTTGTTGTTCGCACGTAACAATACACAAGCCGACGATTTATGATGTCACAGCAGCTCACCAGGTAGAAGTATCAGACAAACGGACCGCGAACATTGGAACAGTGGCCGAAACCTCTACCCCTTTCGCTTCCTCGTCAAGGCGTTCAACGCAAGTCACTAAGGTGAATGGCTAGTTGGAGGGTCGAATTTAGATTACAATTTGCTGGAATGCCTTGCAACGCAAATGCACAATACAGTCCGCGATTTACATTGAAGTGTACCTTCCTGACTACGATCACTTGGATCCTAGCCGTAGCTGATGGAAATGGCTTGCTAAACACCAGATAACACTGCACAACCAGGACGCGTTTCGATGTCATTATGTCTCAACTAGTGGATGTAGCACGCCTCGAAAGAGCGACGATTGGAATGGTAGCTAAAACCGCTATGGCTTTGTCTAAGGGGTCACTGTGCGCTGCGATTTTACAACAGTGAATTGCAAATTGAATGGTCAAATTTGGATTACACGTGATGTAATTGGATAGAGTCACGCAATCTCAATGTGGACCGCCATTCATATTGAATTGATCTTTGGTCACAGCGATCTATTGGTCGTTAGCCATTGCAGATGCAAATTGGGTGTTGCTCGACAGAATAAATTGCACAAACATGAAGCGTCTCTAATCCATTTCATCTCATCAAGTGGAGATGACATGCCTCGAACCGGCGACAACTAGAATATTAGCCGAAACTTCTACTTCTTGAGCTACAGAATAACGGCGGGTAACGCTTGTCACAACATTGGATGACTAACTGGAGAGGCAATTTTAGATTACATGCTGTGCTATTTGATTACGATGTGATATTTTATAGTGTATGTCGTAATTTGCATTGAAGTGAACCTTGGTCCCTGCGATCAATGAACGGAGCCGAAGCGGATGAAAATTCAGTGTTGACCGCCCGAAAACACTGCTCAACCATGAGGTTTTTGATGTCATCTCATCTCATCAGGCGAACATAAGAGGCGTGGAGGCGACCATTAGAATAGTCGCCGAACCCTCTACCTATTTGGTTACCGGGTGACTGGAGGCAACGTATGTCACAACAATGATTTTCTAATTGGATTACAAAAGCTGGATTACAATTTGTGTGAACAGATTGCGACGAGAAATTTTTATGTTGGCCGTGATTCACATCGTAGTGAACCTTGGTCACAAAGAGTAGTTGGAACGCAGCCGAAGCAGATGGAAATCGGGTGATGCCCGTTGGAAAACAATTCACCGCGATGCTTTTCGTTTTCATTGCACCCAATCTTATAAAGACGGAAGGCATCTAACCTGCAACCATTGGTATAAATGCCGAAACCTACTTTTTTGGAAACTGCGTCACGTCGGTTAACTCACTCTCTTGATAAAGTTGAAAGACAAATTGGAAGTCCAATTTTAGCTTACACCTTGTGTGTTTGGATTGTCACGCGCATTCACAATTTTGACCGTGATCCACATTGAAGTTAACTTTGTTCGCTGCGATTACTAGAGCCGTTTCCGAAGCAGATGGGTATTGGTTTTTTGCCCGGCCGAAAACCCTGCACAACAAAGACGAATTTTGATGTCATTGCATCTCACCAGGTGGAGATAACACGTCTTGAATCCGCGATCACTGGAAGAGTAGTCGAATCCTCTACCAATTTGCTTACCAATTTGCTTGTCATAAGTGAATGACTAATTGAGGGCCAAGTTCTATTGCACGTTGTGTAATTGGAATTTGACGCGCAATCTTAATGACGACCGATTTCCAATTTGAAGGGATTCTTGGTCACTGCGATCACTAGAACGATCGCCGAAGCAGACTGGCATTGGTAGTTGTCCGCTCAAAATCACTGTATAACCACGACGAGTTTTGATTTCATTTCATCTAACCAAGTTGAGATGGCTGGGCTCGAACCCGCGACCATTGGAATATTAGCCGATACCATCGGATCACTGCAGTCACCTTTGTGTCAACGATGAATATCTAATTGGAGTGTCCATTTTGGATAACACGTGGTGTGATTCGATGTGGACAGCGATCCACATCATTGTGAACCTTGGTCATAGCGGTCACTTTGACCGTAGCTAAAACAAATGGTATTTGTATGTTGCCTGCATAAAGATACTGAGCAACCACGACTCATTATCTATGAAGATTACCCTTGAGAACGTTTTAGAAACCTGTTTACGCAATGGTGGCATGTTCAAACGAAATGGATTAAACCTGCTTCGATGGATTGCTTTGTTCTTGTGCTATTTAACCTGAAAGTTGCAACAAACATTAAGCCCCTATGTTCTCTGTGCTGACTGCTTGTACACATATACCGTTCGGCGAAATAATGTTTAGCATACGAACCAGGGCTTCTCACTACTGTCCAAACTTCTGAATAAGGTTAGAACAATAGTCGCTATATTGAGTCACGCTGACTTCCTCGGCAACAGTCCTATCGCCGAATTTGTTAGTCTAAGGTTGGAATTTATTGACCCTTCTAGACTACCATTGGCTTTCCTGTCATTTGCCTAAACTATCCCAGCTACACTTTTTAATGGCTTCATGGTTCCACAATTACAAACACTATGAACGATTTGACAACCAGTACCACAGCCGTAGCTACTATTAACTATGAATTTTTAAACCTGTCTTTTGTGTGGCGCAGTGCTGTTAAAACTGCTTATAAATGCAAGCTTTATGATCAATAAGATGCATATCTGTCTTTATCCTTTTGCACACAATTTACAAGTAAATCGTTGTTGCCGGAACATAGTTCTCCTACTATGTACCACAAACACACCACAAACTCGGGACTGTGCCTTGTTCGTCAGTGGGCGTCATAACGGCAATATTTTGGGTGCATTATTTATTATCGGGAACGTCTACCAGATCACTAATGTCAGACCTACAGATGAACAATGTTAGTGAAACCGTCACATTTTCTGTATGTATGAGCGATACCTACTTTATTGTCTTGTAGGGCTCTATTACTGCCATGTACGCAAATCTTCTGTAGAACCTTCTCTTTTGATTTAAAACGCCTGGGAGCAAACTTTTACTCAGAAAATAATTGGAGTATATTTATACACAAGCTGTCTCCCTGCAAAAGCTTTTTGCAGCACCTAGGCTCATGAGTATTACCTCACAAATCCAGTTACTGGGTTAGACTATTCTAGCACCACAATAAAAACGCTGTTTCTCGTTCCAAGTGTGATTGTACTTTGACACGTTTCCATTTTGCCTTAACATTAGTAACCTCGAAAACAAAACCTCAGCATATGAAACCTCCTTGCGGCGAATTAACGAAGCTTATCTGGGATAAATTTTTGCTTTTTCTGAGTGCAACGAAGTGTGAGCTGAGTTCTTTTTTCCAGAATACTACGGCCGATGAAATTCACAAGTTTCCACAAAAATTGGAACACCATCGCGCCAAGCAAACCGTAAAAAATAAAAAATGGAGCCATTAAAATCGCAGATTGTTATAGCAATTGAATGATGTGGTACTCAAATAAAAATGACGCTTGACTTTTTTGTTATTGAAGCTGCTCTTGAGTTAAAACACGCAAGAAGATTGATGGCTAAAGAGAAACGAGAATTAGTGTCTAACAAATCATCTAGAGACCTAGTCAAAGTTTAGCTACAAACATTTTCCCTACATGCAAAAACATTCTTTTGAGTGCCACATTGCAGACTGCTATCGAATTGTCCCTATCACTCATCAGTGAATTGGTATCGCTGGATCAATAGATCATCCTTGATGCGTGTTAGTTACAGCAACTGTACCAAGACTGTACAAATTAATCCCACTAGATTTCGTAGGAAAAATTAAGCCAGTAAAAATTTGCTATACACACCGTTTAAGCAAAGAAGACGAAACGTAAATTCTCGTCACCATAGTACTATAATTAAAATTAAAGCAGCAATCCAAGTATGAATAGTTTTGCAATCGTAATGAGAATGGGCGGTAACTGGGAGACTCGTAGCGACGTGCAACGTCGGTAGAGCGTAGGAGTTTGCTGATGGGCAGTAAAACTAAGGTGAATTATTTGACGTTGAAGTGCTTGAGATATGTCCTTGTTGTGAGGCGAAAAAGTAATGATTTTCATAATGAAAGTTTTGGACGTAAACATGTGTAATTGTTTTAAGCATATAATGAAGATTTTTGGAGTATGGATTTCATTTACTCAAATATGTAGTCAATTTTGGTTAAATGACTAAGTTTGCTTCGGACCTTATATTACACTTGGCGTGATACAACGGTACCTTCTTGAAATCAGCCCTCCTTGATGTGCATAAAGTAATTAACGGACACCGGTAAATGTTGAACACTTTAAATTGTATCTGATAATACGGTAACGTACACATTTAACATTTGAAAGCTAATAATTTGGAAAGGATAAGTAGGGTGCTGTCGTCTCAGACGAAAATGGTGTTTTAACTGGCAAATGTCGTTCGCCGATACTAAATTCTTGATGTTACCATATATTTGCAAACTATTACTTACTACTTTCACCACTGCAGAATGCCTTTTCCTTTCTGTAATATAATAGGATACTTCACTATTTTTCATTTTAAAACAGTGATTATTGTGGAATATATTAAATGCATCGTATTCATAGCTATCCAAACTGCAATACTAATCTCCAAAACACACGGATTGTGTAACTCCAATTTTCCCAAGTTCAAAATCTACGTACTCTTCTGCTGGTATTCTGTCTTGTTATATTCACCAATATTAGGAAATGCAAACTTTACTACATCGAAAACGGGTGGCATCGAATAACTGCAGCGCCGTAGAGTGTTTAAATGTGTACCCTTATTTTTACTGGAAATCAAATTGCGCCCGAAGTACTTGTTCGATATGGGATGTATACTTTATTTAGCGGAGAAAATATATAATCAGCAATAGAGAAATTTACTTTAGACTAACAAGCAGAGAACGTTACCTGAGAAGCTACTCGGATATCTGAAACAGATTGTCAAATATATTGTAACTCTGTGAGTCCGAGCATTCAATTGAAAACTGCTAGACAAGGAGCCCCATTGTAGTCCAAATTGAAAGTCCAGTGGACTTACAGTACAAACTGGAGAAAATTATGATAAAGGGTTTAGTGTGTAGGTGCGCAGTCAAACCTTTACATTATGATCAGAGCAAAATGTCTGAAATGTGTCGTTTTCTTTGTGTTAAAAAATTTACCTACTGCCTTTTTCAAGAACAAGTTTTCAAACCTTTTGCCTTTCAGAAGTGACATATCCATCCTCTTTTTGCTTTTGTACCGCACTCCCATGTACGTTCCATTTTCTCCCTGGGAAAACAACACGAGCTACTATGCAATCACCAACGGTCCGCAAAGTCAATCTTTCGATATAAATTACTCTATTGCTCCACTGCCTGGAAAACTTACATTTACTCCAAATACTTCAAAAAGCTATACGCTGTAAAACTTTCATGATCACATTGTGCAAATTAAGGGAACGATTGTCATATATGCCATTTATTGGTCGGTACATTTGTCTGCTATATTTTTCTTAGTCCATCATTGTCCACAACTGGGTCGCTCTCGTGAGCTGACCGTGTGAAACTTACATGAACCAAAACAGTTTCGTGACCAGACTTGCCACAGCACATTTGTGTAATAAATATGCATGTTCACACAAGACAAATCGTCAAAGACTTAGCAGTTAAATCATTCTATGCTCGAAATATTCGAAGTTGAAACGGGCTGAATGGCTTATGGTTGTAGGTATAAATGAAAAAATACGAGTTTATGTCACCCTTAGAAACTATTTGCTGCTATACGCAAAATAACTGTTAAGATGAGCTAATACGATGGCTGCTCACTTGAGCTTACACCATGCGGCACAAAGCCAGCTAGGGCGTGGAAGTGCAAATGAAGTATGTCGAGGAAATATCTAGCATGAAAGCACCTCACTAGGGTAAGTCCCACGTAAAGCTCTACCACTTGCATTGAAATGATTCCGATAACCTCTTAGATTTTAGTCCCAGCGTCTCCGTTTTTGAATTGAAACTGTGTTAACCCTCAAAATCTACATAGAAACTAAGTTGATTATTGTAAATATCCAAATGATATTTAGTTACATCAAATGATCAAAGCACCTCGTTGAACCATATCTATGAATGTGTAACGCATTACTCATTACTTGCCCGCGAACACTGTGTTATTTTTATTCTGTAATTTAACTAGGGTATTATAAGGGCTGCGATATTTGACTGTAAACGTCTTTATATTGTTATGCGCCGTCGTAATTTTGCTGCAATTCTAGCAAAATCAGATATACTTAACCAGAAACTGAACTATGAAACTGTCATCGAATTCGTGAAACATATGCAAATTGCCATAAATTGAACATACTCTTTTTGAAACAGTGCTGGAACATACTACCTCATTACCATTAGACGGCTATGCGCATATGACACCTAAATTATGTAGAATGCAGGCGAAGATATCTCGGCCGATATGCGATTTTGTTAACCTTTATTTGTCTAAGTGTTGAAGGGTTTGCAAAAATATTATGACACTAGCTTGTGGGTTTTTGTATATTTTGATTTCCCTTGCATCACAGTAGAAGATGACTTAGGTACAATATAATAGACTATTAATTTTCGTGTTATTTTTTATAGGCAACCTAATAAATTTATTTTTTTGTTTCATTACGACATCCACGAAACGCATTTCCGTACTTTTGATTTTTATGCAGCCCTACTAATTTAACCTTTGCAAAATTTCAAACTACAACGACGTTTGATATGCATCATGTAAAAGCAGTGTACGTTGCTAAACGCAATTTTGTCTGGAACTACAAAGAGAAGTTATATCTGGCTGAAATGTTTGTTGTTCTGGAGGTCATATATACGCTTGCCATCGAAACCGGTTACATCATGTAAGGTTATCGATAAAGTAACAAAAATAAAATGTGGTATTTCTTTGTGCATCTATGTTACTACCACTGTTAAAATAATCAAAAACATATAGAATGGGACTAAGAAAAGTAGTTTGGCAGTTAATTAGGCAGTTTTGAATTAACATGGTATTTAAAAATGAAAAGAAGGACAGTTTGTTATAATTCCATCAGAACGAAAATTTGTTTATAGCATAATGATAATACACTTAAAATATGTGCAAATGATGCCAAAAGCCTGGGCCTCGTAGTAGAATTCGTAATTTCACTTACCATCTGCTTAGTTACCTTTATATAGTCTATCTAAATATTTTAAATAGTGAGCAGCAGTATTTCAGTTGGAGTTAAGTAGGATAAGCTTCCAGTAGTGCACTCTAAATATTCACCGGCTTGAAAAAACAAAGTATATGCATACACAATGTTTTGTTTATTACCTTAAACCCAATGATAATATTGAGTCAATGGGAGCTGAAAGCAATCTGAGCATTTGGACACAAAACATCGGTTATTATTTGAAAACCATATTTATTTTAATCAGTGGAATAACCAAGAATATCAATGCATAGAAGCAGCTATAAGTGGTGTAGGTTTACCTTAAAATACTGATAGTATTCCTATGCTGAAAACTAATGTAAGTCTGTCAAATTACCTAGCAAAAATAGTGATTAAAACTATTATATAACATTTGATCATCACTAGCACTGCATTTTTGAACAAATATATATATTGTTGTAGTTATAACATGCTAAACAAGTTATTATACTTTTATCAGTAGCGCCATTAAAATTGCAGTACTGTGAAATTTCCGATAAAACAATTGCCATCAATTAGGTTGCAAACACATGAATATATATACCTTATTTTTACAATACCTGCGCGTCTGATATAAGCAAACGTTTAGTTCTAAGAAGAGTGCTATTAACTATTTCGTTCCACATTATTTTGTTGAAGTTGATGTGTTAATCACATGAGTTAATTTGAAGTCTGCTGTTTTTATCAACTTCTCATCCATATATCGTCAACATGTCATCCAGACAGTTTGCAAAAACGGACCAAAATTCGAACAAATTGCTTGTGACTGACAATTGCGAGTATTGTGATGCTAAGCTCCCTCGCATATATATACTATGGTTGCTAAATAATTTCTCTTTGAAAAAGCATATGCAAAAAGTCATAAAATGACAACGCTAGCTATGTGCAAATCGCTTTAGGATCAAATATATAAAAGCTCAGCTTTACAAAATGGATAAATTGGATAAATCGCAGGAGCATAAACACATTGTATGTGTTATAATTATTAAATCAACGACTGATAATGCCTAACGATGGATTTCATGTTGAAAATATTGTAATTTTGAATTTGATCAGTGCGACAAATATTTTGATTGCAAATTCGTGTGTGCTGAAATACAGTCTCAAATGTTTGTTTAGCAAAAGCAACAACACCTTCAGCATAGCAGCCATGCCATATATGATATCAACCTCAGAAAGATTAGGTACAAATATCTATTTTAAAAACAAATGAATAACAACGTTACGTTTTCTATGATACAGGTGTTATCCTCTATATGCTGGCTGTATAAAGCTCTCATAATAGATGCAAATATATATGTTTGGCATGCAACTTAAATACTAAAATATAGCAATTGTCGACAATTCAATTGTTTAAATGTACGCCATGCAGTTTACTGCAATCGCATTTGTAGTAGAGTATCTTACCCTTTCAAGCGCAAATATGCGTTATTCACAAATCAGTAGATAGAAGCTTCTATTCAGGAATTTGGTACATCATATGCCAAAGATGCCAATTCAACCGAACGAGTGGTTATTCAACGTAAATATAAAAAATACGCATAACATATTCGAATAAAACACCTAGAATTGCTGCTTCATGTTTCCTAATTACTTTAGCAATATCAGCATTAGCGCTGTTTAAGAGGTATTTAATATAAAAATGCTTATTTTGTTATTATGCCTACGTAATCAGTATAGCCAGATGCGCGAATGCCCGCACTTAGTTAATGTGATCTTTGCGGCGGGATGAGACGGGAACCGACCTGCTTAGCATCGAGAATATTTGTTGATTCAGGCCATTTTACCGTGGAGAAGAAGGAGTCATTTCGAAATTTAATAATGTAGTAAGTAATAGATAGTCATAATAAGTCATTGCTAGGAAAAGCTTAAGCACGCGCTATGTCAAATAATTCTCTTAATACTTACTCAGTTAGCAGATTTGGTATCAGCAAGGTACAGGTATTGCAATTTTCCGGAATTTTACCCAAATTCTAATAGACTCAGCTGATATATAATGCTAATTTTGAGTAATACCAGCGGCACAGACTAGTTAAGAAAAACCGGTTGAAATCAGCGGCCATACCGACTACAGTTTACATAAAACACACCAACGTGCATCTCACGACTGGGTTAAACCATTCCTAAAGCCAAGTTCCTTGCATAGGTTGCGTTTCATCCGTCAAATGACAAATGTCATTGCAAATCTGAATAGATTGTGGTACATCTTTTAATTTTGCACGTGAATACTGAGGCGAGTTCATGCACACATAGCATTCCAGTAGGTGTTGAGCAATTGAACTGGCCGTTGCCTTATATCCGCACATCTCTATCCAGTATTATGTGTTCCACATTCTTAGATGAAAACTTATTTCCATCTGACGAATATGTCTGTTGGCGCGCCACATTTAAAGTAATAAATGGGGGTCGCTTATAAAGGCCGTACTCTTGCGGTAATATCTTGTTTCAGTCCAGTAGTATTAACACAGCTAGGCTGCAACAGCTTACCAAAGAATGACGCAACTGGTACTATTGCATTTTACTACTTATTTTTGTTCAAATGTAGGTGTCACGAAAAATATGCAGCGGAAATTTCAATTTTATTTTTTTCAGACTTGTACACTTCTTTATGTAATGACAAATTTCGTGCTGTGTTTCTACAATGCGCTATACGTCTTTCTTGCTTAGAACATTCAAGCAGATTCCAATAACTTAAGCGCAACAGTTGCGGGCAAAATACTTGCTTTTAATGAGTATAAATTATAAATATATAGTTAATAACCCATCCATCTCTTTTTATGATAAATGGATCTAAGCGGTGTGCTATCGGATCTACTTGAGGCAGTCTAATAATGAGTTCCTGACTCTCGTTCTATGTTGAATTTAACCTCAGGTCAAAAACACTTCCATGTTTCTCTCTCAACATCTGAGCAATATAGATAACGATGGTGTCAGTGCAGAAAGAAGACTTGGATTACGCTGTAACGACGCTACAGTTCAACACAGCATTCGCAAGCAAAAAGGGCAAAGAGCTTAAACAAATATACACAACAATTGTAAGATCATAATCAAGATCACGACCATCTAATTGATTGCCTCGTTGTTCGCTGCATATAGCACAATCACTACTTAGAACAGTTTTCCTATTTGTCAAATTTATCAGCTTCTTGATGCGTAATAACACTTAGTACACTGTCTTTGAGTTCCTATTGTAGCCAGCTCTAACGAGGTGCTCCTGGATAGGTGATGGTGTTGATTATGATGGTGATCATGATGATAGATATTGATAGGTCACTGCAGTTGCTTCCTGTCGGCGCTCCGGTTTGTAAGATCTTCATTTGTTCCAAAAAATTTGAAATTGATTTTCAACCCTCTGACCTAAGCGACGGTATACTTCTGCCTATATGGACATAAGCGCAACTGCAAATAAAATATTAATCCACGTAACAGACCGAAATAGCCGAAGTACTTATCTGAGGGTTTCCTGAACAATTTGCTGGTGGTGTGCATAAAGCGCAAATAAGAATTCATGTACATCCGCGTTAGGACGAACCTAAGCTTGTGTCTATTATCATGGTCGGCCTGGAACTGCCGAAACTTGTAAAAAGCTTTCTTCCCTGTCTTTAGCACTAGCATTTTGATTTTGGACACTCTGCCGTGAACCTGAACGAACTATACTGGATAACCATTCGCCACAAACTTTCACTGTAGAAAGGCTTCCTTACCTTGCAATAATTCCTAACCGCTAATTTGTCTATCACTGCAGAACATCATTTACTAGTTCGCCTTTGCATGCGACCGGGGTGAAAATGGAACAAAGAAAAGCAGTGCCCACTCCAGGCCCACTTGCGGTAAACGGAGCGTTGCAAGGAATCTCCGTCCCGTCTTATAAGTGGGATATCTAGTAATGACATGAAAATATATTGTTCCTTCTCGTGGGATCCCGATTATTTCAGCAAGTAAAGTGTAGCTTGGTTAGCAGCAAAGCAATATGTACTCTGCTGGTAAATACTGGATTGTCATCCATATACATTTTGTATTTGTTAACTTCATAGCAATAACAGAAGTTTGACTTTCAATCAGGATGATTAATATATTTGTTAAAATTAGTGTGAGCAAAGGTAGAGTACAATGACAACGTCCATATTATGAAATCGGTGAATTGTTGCTGCTATGATAAATTGGATATAGGAAAGTCAAAGTTTTAATGACTGTGTCATCTACTGCAGAAAAGTGTTCTCACTAGCATAATGTTCATTATTATTTCTCTAACGATTATAAGCACAGATCAGCAAAAGCCGGCTCAAGCGCCTGCACATTGCTAGGATGCAAGTTAGAAGATGCGCTTTCCTATCAAAGGTATATTGAACATCATTCGTTTTAATGCAGGGAAAGGCCATTAAACGAAGTACTGGAAACCCCATCTTGCTTGTGGATGAATGATGTTCAAATTATGCACGCAATGAATGTTTACAAGAGTCACTCAGATTCGAAACTTCACATATATCAAATGCTTTATGAAGAGGATTGCGTTCAAAAGTGAAGCAAGCCGAGAAGAAAAGTAATCAAACCCATAAAATCCGCCGTAGAAGCTGCAGCAGGTGTACTAAACATCGCGTCAAGCGCTATAAAGAATGCATACCAATTGACCCCGGGCACATAAATTCATCAGACGTCATTAGTCATTGTTCTGTACCAAAGGATGAAGGTGCTCGTCATTTCAGCTGGAAAGCGTACATATTCTAACTAATAGAAATACGGATCAGGCAAGAAGTATAACATGCCAAGGACATTGCATTCAACCGAGACGTTGAAATTAACGCCATCGACGCATACGTAAGAGGACAAATTACGACCAAGTTAAAAAATGTCTGATGAACGAAAAGGGCAAATGTGCAGCTCAAACAATTTTCAGCCCCGTAATCAATCGTAGTGTGGTCAAGAGGCAAAAGTGAAAATATCCTTTAGAAATACCACCTACTATAAAGACCAGTGACAATGACGTTTGAAGTAGCAAGCGCATGACTACTTGGTTATACACCTACCAACACATCACTCAGATACGCTAAAATGTAATGCACAGATATTTTTTACTCGACTTGTGACTAAAATTTAGCATCAAAATTTCTAAGCCGGACGGACAGTACGTCTAACAAATGCAAAAGCTCATCCACCCTAATTTGAATCATAATATATTCCCTAAGTATTGGGCACGCTATTAAGAAACACAACAGATAAACATTTGCTTGTCCAAAAACGTAGAAGACAGCAACGACTGAGTTTCAGCTGTCCAGTTTTGCATGCACAAAATTGCATCCCTTTGTAGAGAACTGGCAAGCCTACCTGGAAAGCGAATACAATGCGTCAAACTATTTGGCGCAAACAAATTGTGAAAAAAAGGAAGTGGCGAAGGGGTATGCCTCCATTATGTGGCTAGTTTGTAAGTTACGTTCAAAAATTCTTGATTTGCAGCACAGATTCATTCCATAAATAGATCAAGTGGGCAACCACATCTGCGCTAAAGGCAGCCAAATTTCGTAGAAAGCATTTTTTATTTGCGCCAAATTCGCCTCGTCATTATATGACCTCATGTCAGATCATATGAAAACAATAAATAGTTAACCATAGTATAACCATTCCGAACTTCTGGACGATTGCTGTTGTTTCGTGAAGACATTTCATACAGCGTAGACAAAATGCTCCTGAAGCGACTAAAGGTAACTGCTGCATATTGAAAGTATTGATGTATTGAGTCTCCAAAGCTTTATGATTGCATGCCAACTACTGTTTTATGAAAGCAAATTACGTTCACTGCCTTATAAATGAAAAATATCATGCTTGTCAGACAAACTATTAGCAAGCATTTCTTCCGCCATGAAATTTTTACAGTCGAAATATTATGTTAAATGTTGATCTATTTTAATTTTTTCTTCATAGCACAAATTTCGTAAATATAATTTGGCAGCGGGAAACCCGTGCTTTTCCATTATTAACTGCGAAATTGTTTAACTATTTTATAGGTTTAACAAGTATTGTATTCGAGAACTTTGGCTTATGCTTTACAACCTTTCAAGCTACTGGTCGCTTGCTATATATTAGGCTGTAAATGAAGATCACTACCCCAAAGCCGCTTGGAGTCATGTGAGAAGATTGTTTTTTTTATATTCTACTGCAGGTGTATTTTTGAACATCACAAAGTTTATTGCTAAGACCAGAGCATTCCCCACATTCTATTTACTATCTTGGTGTGAATTCATCTTACCCGCACGTGCTAAACGGTTGAAATTGTGATTTACCCACGTGACTGACGCTATGCCTCATTACGGGTCGAAACATTTTACCGTGCACACAAACATATACATGGGTTACAAGAAAGCAGACAAGTGATATTTGCAGCGTTAAGTTTGGCGCCAACGATATTGTAACATGAATATCATGCTAAAGATGCAGTGAACAAGTCCTTCAGATGTGCATGGGCTTAATTATAGCAATATAGAAAATAAGTACTGCAGATCGTCTTTGTTTGGTCCTCACATTGCCAGCCTTGCAGATGCTATTGAGGTGCTTTGCTATGCTGGTGCTAAACTAACAGCTAATGAGTGTGATCGTGGACAGTACGGCATTTATTATAGTGGCCAAATCAAAGTCAGCTGCTGAATAAATGCCCTCAGTTTTGCCTAATTTGGGAAAAATTAACCAAACCGAGCATTAGCATGATGCCAGCTTATCCAACCGAAAGAACAAGCAAAAAATCGCACAGCCTAATTACGTAAAAGTTGATGACCCAATTGCTGCATGCAATGGTTCTTACTGAACAATTTTCTGTGGAATGTTACGTTAGTATATTCAGGTTTACCTAATACCACCAAAGTAAAGACGTTTTTCACATACGCTGTCCCCAAATGCGGACCAAAATTAAAGCGAGCAGTGGCAGCTGCAAGTGGCTCAAATATAGTTAAAAGTAAAGAAAAAATCAGTGACATGCCAGAATACTGCCTGAGGTTTGGAAATAATAATATGCCCTAACACAAATTTGTAATCGCTTAGATTATGTAGTACTCGATGAGTTTAATACGTTCTAAACTGCCTAACTAAAAGATACGCTATGGCGAGGACCAAATATTAGACAAACCAAAGCAACGACATTGTATATCTACTGCAATGGGGAATTCAGCCAAATAATCCAGTTATGCTCACATTTATGCCACACAAAATAAGTTCGTTTTGATGAAACAAGTTTACTTCAGGCAACAAGTCATCTTATTTACAAAGCTGGAGACCGTCATACTTGCGGTTTGCTGTTATCGTAATTCGAAAATCTGTTGACATCCGACATAGATTTTTCCAAGTTGTGTGTGATAAATGCCGCGGTTTACTACAACAAAATGCACGGAGACCACGACCGGCTCCGGGGAAAGCCATCTCCCAGACGAAACCACCTCATTCAGCCCGTGGGTTCAAACGCTCTCGTCAGAGTACCTCTGTGAACTCCCCTTCCCCTACAACTCCACGATCTGCACCACCGCCAGCATCTTCTACCCCAACCGATTCTCACAACCAATGTTCCCCACAGATTGACGACTCAGAGTCGGAGCCCCCTAATCTTTCAGCGCATACCTGTGAACATCTGAACACTGAAGATAAATGGATCCTTCAAAAACGCAAAAGTTCACGCAACAACTTTCAGCCTCCTCTTTCAGATAGACGACCGTCCAAAACGACAAGCCCCTCCACTCCTGCTGCCTCAAGTTCGTCACCGACCTCACTGAGGCGTTATAATCTCATGGTGTTCCATGCACCAGAGTCGAAAGATGAAAACCCTCAGAAACGTTATGATCATGATGTTGAGTTCCTTCAGGGGCTCGTTGATAAACTGTTGGATGTGGGTGAAGGCAGCGTAACGATTAAACAAGTAGTCCGACTTGGTCAGCATACTAACCAATCATGTCGACCATTACGAATCACCTTTGCTGACCACAACACGCCACAACTCATTCTGTCTCGTCTCTCCAGGCTTAAAGGCACCAGGGTTCACATCCGCCGAGACTTGGAACCCGAAGAGAGAAACCGCTTGAAGACTGCGGTCCTTGAGCTTAAACGCCATACAGAAGAAGGCGAAACTGATCTACACATCGTAAATTTTCGAGTAATCAAGAAGGGTGCACGAACCCGTATAAGTCGGTTGATCAATCTCCAGGCATGTCCCGCGGTGCCTCTCAGGAACTCCGTGCTGCATTCACAAACATCTGTAGCCTTATGAACAAACGGGATGAGCTGCGTCGCTTCTTTGCCTCTGAGCGACCAGACGTCGTAGGACTGGCGGAGACATGACTAACTTCAGAGGTAATGGCAGAGGAAGTCGATCTCAGTGGTTACACATGCTTTTGCTGCGATAGAATATCACATCCTCGTGGTGGTGTCTTACTTTATATACGGTCTTCCCTGCGTGGGAGGCTAGTAAGCATGTACCGAAGTGGAGATGGACTGTGTGAACAGGTATGGTGCTCGATCAACCTCAGGCGCGGCAGGCTGACAGTAGGTGCATTCTACCGTAGCCCTCTGAACCGCTCTTTAGATTGGCTACCGCATCTTCGGAACAACATGAGTCGTCCATGTTTTCTACTCATGGGTGACTTCAATTGTCCCCACATTCAATGGCCTGAACTCCAACTCATGCCCGGGTGTTCTGAAGTCGAATCAAAGTTTGTTGATTTGTTGCTTGAAACTGGGGCATCGCAACACATATGCCAACCTACGCGCATGACGTCGCGTTCGAACCCATCGTGCCTTGATTTGATGGTGACGAATTGCGAACAGCGGTTGCATGACATACGAATCCAGGAGCCCCTAGCTAAAAGCGACCATTCCGTGCTGATAGCCACTATGGAACTGAACTTGCCGAGTGTATCTTCGGTAGAACCAGCTTACAACTACTGGAAAACTGCTTTCGATGGATTAAATCGAGCAGCGATCCAAATGGATTGGTCTCTACCACATGTTACATCCGTGGAGGACGGTTGGACAGTAATAAAGGAAGGATTGGTTCCGCTTTGTTCTCAGTTTGTGCCGTTAAAATTTCAGAAAGTCGGACCAATCAAACCACACTGGTTCGACAAGGAATATGGTAGGCTGGCTCGGTTACGGCGAAGAATGTGGGACGCATTTCGCGTCTCTGGCTCCGCCACTGATTACGAAGCATATAAAAGACAGCGAAATATTTGCAATAAAATGAAATTGATAAAGCGCCGGACTTTCGAAGAAAAGCTTGCAACTGACGCGAGGATGGCCCCAAAGAAGATCTTTGCTTACGTGAAACGCCGTTTGAAGCCAAAAGGTGACGTGTCATGTCTGGAAGACGCGGACGGACACCTGCTAACTTCCAGTTCCGATCGCGCGTCCGCACTGGCCGCTTACTTCGCTTCCGTGTTTGCAAACGACGCGGCGTCCATACCCATCTCAGCGAGTAACATTCCTGTAGAACTCAACAGTTTGGTTTGTGATGTCGACGAGGTGCGCCTGCTACTTGCGAACCTTGACGGTATTAAGCCTGCAGGGCCTGATGGGCTTCATCCGCTAATTATCAAATCACTAGCTGCTATTATCTCGCCTGCTGTTACGGATCTATTTAACAAATCATTGTCTGAAGGCCCATTGCCAAACGACTGGAATCGCTCGGTGGTGAGGCCGATCCCGAAAGGTGGCGACCCCAGTAAGGTGGATAACTACAGGCCAATTTGTCTTACACCCGTTTTGGCCAAAGTGATCGAGAAGCTAGTAAAAAAGCGTCTAATACATCTGTTGCAATCGAAAGAACTTCTGACACCGGCACAACACGGATTCAGGATGGGATATTCTTGTGTTACCAACTTACTTGTGACGAGACAGGAAAGGTTGCAAGCACTGAACCGGGGAAAATCCGTCGACGTAATCTATATCGACTTCAGTAAAGCATTCGACAAAGTTAATCATGAAGTGCTTCTAGACAGATTAAGGTTATGTGGTGTCGGAGGATCGTTACATCAAGGGATCCATGAATTTCTCGTTGGAAGAAAGTGGAGGGTACAGGTGGACGGCCATCTAACCGATTGGTATCCCTCGACCAGTGGTGTACCTCAAGGTACGGTACTGGGACCCACTCTGTTTCTCATCCACATCAACGAGCTGCCCCAGCTTCTACGGTCGCCGTGTGCAATGTTTGCGGATGACCTCAAAATTTTTCGAGAAATTAGTACTCCCGATGACTGTGACATTCTCCAACAAGACCTCGACCGCCTCGCAGTATGGTCTGCTGAAGTCCACCTACCGGTCAACCCGGCAAAGTCCCTATTCATGAATCTCGGGAAGGCTGTTCACGGCCGAACGTACACCGTAGACGGCCAACCACTACATCCCACACCTTCCGTGAAAGACCTAGGTGTACTCTCACGCTGCGACTTGAAGTCCGTCGACAACACCAGCAAATTGTATCGAAACGGACTGCGCATGCTTTGGGCGCTGAAGCGCAGCTTCTGCACTTGGTCTGAAGACGTCGCCACTCGCCTCTTCTCTTCCATCGTCAGACCAATGCTAGAGTACTGCTCGCCTGCATACTGTCCGATCACTCGCGGCGAAGCACAAAAGATCGAACGAGTACAACACGTCGCCACCAAGCTGATCCCCGGCTTGAGAGGCTTATCGTATGAAAACCGGTGCATGAACCTTGGGCTCTACACCTTGTCGTATGGCTGTGTTCGAGTGGATCTTATCATGACCTACCGTATTTTACATCTCCGTCATTTCCCCATGCTGAGGTCGTTACTCCACTTGCGATTACCATGCACCACACGTGGGCACAGGTACAAACTCGTGGTACCTGATCTGAAGAAAATCCCACACTCCCTGTGTTTCGAGCGGAGGGTTGTGCACGCCTGGAACAGTCTGCCAGAACACGTCGTCGAGGCCGAATCTGTGCAGAAATTCAAATCTTTGTTGGATTTGCACTTCGCTAACATACGTTTCAGAGAACGGTTGCCACTTGACAACGATATCACCCACTTGTGACTCACTGTGTGAACAAGCATTTTGTGTGCTACATAGGGAGTTGCTGAACTATCTCAGGATAACCACCGGAGGTGTTTATTTATTTTTTTAAATGTTTTTGATTATCACCCGATGGAGTTGTACAGAATTATTTTCTACTTGCTCCAAAATACAGTATTCAGTATTCAGTATTCAGTATTCATACTTGCTCTGTCGTCTCTTTGCTTTTGGGTCAACAGTAGAAGGAAATCAACGGTAGTTACCGTAATAAAGGCAAATTAATACAATCATCTCGCTGTGCAGTTCATGATATTTAGTCTTCTGATTAGTCACATTCCCAACTCACGGCGTGGATGGGTATCGTACTAAAAATACAGCACTCTTTATAATTACGTGCAAGATATCGCCAATTGAAAGCGCACGAATACCTCAAAATATGAAAATGATGGTTTACAATGCGTAAAGTGATTTTCCACTAACATTTTGTAGTCTGCAAAGGAATTATTTGTTAGGATATATTGTATACATACCAGAAAGTGATTGCTTATATAAAATCTGGATGTTGAATAATTAGTAAGTGAATTCTTGTGCTTGTGTTGGGTCGATAGAAAGTTAGGTTAATGCTCAGATGTACAAAATTGTTCCGTGAAAACCATCCACCTAGCAAAGAATACTACAAGGAAATATGTGCAAAATAGTTGCCAGTTTAAATGTTTTAAGTATATACTGAGAATCAAACTATTATTAGTGAAGTAGTAGATTTACTAAGCTATTTTGAAAATATAATGGTAAATATAGGATAAAGTTTTGCAGGAAGTTGCAGGACTGAGTAGATCTTGTGTAGTACGCAAGAGTTGTAGAACCAGCGAAGTTCTATCACTTTGAAGCGATAAGGTTAACTTTTATCACTTGAACTGCATACTAGAACTAGGCTGTAAATTCATGCTGGTGACATAAAATACAATCTTAATATTGCAGTGCAGATGCTGCGTTAAAAATATTTTAGATTTTCTTAACTTATAAAGCGAATGCTTCACATGTTCAGCGAAATCACACATGCATCGTCCCCAAAACAGCTAGCTATAAATAAATTCAGCAATGATTAACGTTACTATTGGAAATATGCTTAATTTATGACCTGACAAATGTCTAACCACCTATTTTATATCGTCATTTAAGTAGCCTGGGTTCGATCGTAATCCCGGCTGCATAAAAGCTTTTCAACATAGCTTACTTTGAATTAATTCTTAATTATACTCAAGTGCAAAAAACGTACCAGATATCAATGGCAAAGAACGAATATGCGGCAAAAGTTTTCATTATTATTGTGTTTTTAACATCAAGGAATTGCAAATAGTCCCATTGAATTTATTACGTATTTTTCAAAATTTACAGACGCAGCAGCAAACGTTAAAGTAACCCACATAATGCAATTGCGTCGGCTTTCCTAACTTTACCTACTCAGCCTTAATTTCACGTATCGCGGCACAAGCCCTTAAACTTGACTTGCTCCCATCAACTCTTCATGTTTGGTTCGGTTCAACCGCACCCTAAAGTTAAATTCTACACCGGATGTATTCTTTACTCGCTCAAACGGCACTTAACAATCCTATTAACTAGCCTTAGGAAGCCTTCTTGGCGAATGAAGTTGGATATAAATGTTTCCAATTTGTTGCACTTGGTGGGCCTAAGCTAAGAGTGGTACGAACAGCGACTCTGTATTTGTTGCGACAGTTGTGAAATCGCGTGACTTATTGATTGTTAAACGTGCATCGATTATTTTTTGACAGCACGGCAAACTTAAGTTTTGAGTTTGGAAATGTAGCAAAACTTTCGCAGCATCTGGAAAAAGGTACAAGCTTGATTAAAATTAAGACATGATTGATGTGCGACCTAAATATGTTCCTACCATAAAAATAGCGCATAACTTACCTAACTCAAGATAAAATTTTATAAAATGTTTATATTGCGGACAGCATCAATTGCTTCATTATTACATAATCCACTTTTACGCAGTAGTAATAAAAATGGTTTTGTCAAAGCCCTTATAGCCAGCATCTATGAATTGGCGAAAACTTCATGTGCAACGTGCAACACCCAAGGTACAAGACTATTGCGTTCAGTTAAAGTTACTGGGTAAAATTAGAGCTCTCAAATGCCATCCTCTACCTGAAACTACAGTAGTTAGTTAATTAGAATCTAATGCAATTTTCCAAAGTTTAGTTGTACTCTGTATTTAGCTATACAAAATAATTCCTAAGGTAGTAAAAACAGTTTTCAAATTTGACGCACAAAAACAGTTTAGAAAACATAGTAGGGGAATTAGAAAAGAGGATTGCAAATTAAGTAAATCAAAAGACTCCGGATGTGCTACTATTTGAGGACCGTCCATATTTTTTGGAGATTTTGTAATTTAACATATTAAGCAAAAGCCTACGCTTCACGAAATAATACGTAAGTCAAGGGAAATACGTACAAATGCTTAAGCGCAGATCACTGTGCAGCGGATGCGGAATTGCATCAATATCATGCGTACATTATGAGCTACTCATTATAACACCAGTTTATTAATATTGCTTTGAATATTGTTACCAATCCATAATGTGACACGTCAAGCCGATGGTATACCGAAAGTGGCAGATGCTTAATGCATTATCAGGTGAATAAGCATGATATCAAATTTAGCAAAAGTAGCTGGAATGCGATTGCCTTTACTGTTCCTATTGGAGGTAATAAGTTAAAATTACAACAAATTTTTCATTAAGCAGTATGTGACTTATTAGCTATTAATGCCGTAAAATGTTTGATTGATGACATTGAATAACGTAATGATAGTTTTAGCACATATCATTAACCTATGTCTAAAGCACTATGAATTTGCTGCGTATTATAACCTTCCATTATTAGCACCGGCCCATAGATGAATCATTGAAAACAACTGTTTGCCTCGGAGTTCTGTTCTTGATTAAGCCCTGCGATTGTTCTGCCGTTTATTACGTAATATACGGCCTCACGTGGTCATGAATCTAGAATAATACTCAAATGAACATGAGTACACTGTCTTACGTCGACTGTTTGAAAGGTTTGCTGTGAGGATGCAGGCTAGGTTAAAAAGCCTATCCGAATAGATTCACAGGGGGAAAAACGCAGCTCAACTTAATATCGGACGTTGTGATAGCAGCAAAATATAAAGATCAGTCCATAAAATTTAGTTCTGAAAGATATAACTTTGCTAAGATTATAAGCGGCAAATTAAAGCAGTCAGTAAGGAACAATTTTCCAGTTTCGGAATTGTAATGTAAATTTGCGAACAACCAATTTATTCCTGTGTGCATTAACAATCGATCCTCGAAATGGTTTCCATTTAGAAAACTATATATTGGCGTTCACCTGCTAGAGTTCACCTTGCTAGAACAGCTCGTCGGTTAGCACCTCGCATTAAAGACCATAGTTCTAAACATTTGCCAAACGGGGTCACTAAATTTGTGAAAAGCGGAATTAGGTCTCAATATGCAAACCAAACCATCAGTTTAAAATAACAAATGTTTCTACTGTGTTTTACCGGGTCTTCTGAAATACGCTGATTGCTATGCGTGTGCAATTGCTCGTCACAGTAATAGCTATTACGATTCAAATATTCTAATCCAGTTATGCTTTGGAACGAAGCTTTTCTATCGTTCGATCTACGCAGGTCAGACAGAAGTCAATATAATCGTCATTTAGAGAACACGATCATTATTGATCATAACAAACCCGATTGATTTGTGTGCTTATGTAAGACAGCGAATTACCATCCGCTGTCTACATATTGACATAGGTCTTTACCAATAATAAAGCACTTCCTTGTTAATTTTAGTTGCAAAACTTGTGCCGACCCATAGAAGAATCATTAAAAATCCTTTTTTGCAACAAACGGTGTTTGCCAGCAAGCAATGACTTTGCAGACCATTTACACCGAATGTCTGTTGGGGATGTCCTCTCAAATATATAACGCACAGCGCTGCAAGCTCTTAAAACGACACGTGTGAGTCATATGGATAAAACCTCACATATTTATCTTATTCTATATCAAACGCAAGTGTGTTACTGCATGAAAGCTGGATTTGCCATGGAAAGACGGGGCAAACTATAGTATTCAACGCAGCCACAAATTAGCAAAAATAGAAAGGCCTGAAAGGCCCCTATGAAAGTTTACGTAATATTTTACGAAAAGATATGAAACATGTTGTCGTCTAAACTGAAAAGATGTAAATAAAGTGTGAGTTTTCGTAAGGAGCTCGGCAACTTTTACATGTTTTAAAGGCCACTGAGCTGCAGAGATCAATTGTCACGGAGGAGATGGCATCCGAAAACCGTCTAGCTGATATCTAATATATGATATCAGTCGCTAAAATTGGAACATTCCGTATTCAGCTTTTTGACAAACCGAGACTGATGGTCACAAGAAAGCATTCTCTCCTGCATTGCAATAATAGATAAAGGTCCTACACTAATCCTTGCAAAACAAAACATGTAGTTATAACTAATGAATGTTAATGATTCTTTTTGCTCTGCGGTCATCTTAACATGTATCTATTTGTAAACGAACTGTTTTCCGTATTTCTAGATAAATCGCTTTGCTGTCCGGATGTATCAGCACAAAACTACAGTGCTTCATGGCATGAGTCAGAGTCACTCACTTCGAACCTCGACTGCCAGTGATGCATCAATCCTGAACCTAGTTCCTGTGTCAACTTGAATCAAAATGTTTTTACAATCCATTTACAAAATTTGACCAGCCCAACCTCAATAAGTAGCCTACACCATCGAGATACGTACTGATTTAGGCTACCTTGACTTTCCATTCTTCTTGTAATATTAAATATTTCTTCCACTTATTCGAGAGCAATATACCAGAATTATATATCAATTCTCAGGCCTAGCGATATTAAATTTTTTGCGAACTCAGCCAACTATCAGTACAACTCCGCTTACCGATACTCCGAAGAGCTAACTAGTACGGAGATTTCACCACAAAATTCATTGGAGAAAATCGTCGGCATTTCTCGGCTGTATTTGAATATAACAATTTTTATTTATAATCCTACCGTGGTTACTTTACACCACTTCTTATTCCATAGTCATCTTTACCTCCTTGTTGGCCACGACTGGCCGATCTCTTGAGTTGACTGATCTTATTTTCCAAACAAAAGATAAACCTTATCAAGGAAAGATATTATAGACACCCTGAGGTGTAATAAACATATTCGACTTAAATAGCGATGATGGTATTGTTTATACGGCTTAAATACCCGTATATATAAAGTTAAATGGGCCCTAAAGATGGGTACAAGTGTTGAGGTCTAGATTGCTTTAAAGCAACACCAGCACACGGTCAGAACCCATACGGTGTGAGTGGAAGCTTTTGAGGGACTAGCCCGTATGAAAGCAGGACCACTGAAAAGATTCCACGGTTAGCAGTATTACCTTTTATAACATTTATCCGCAAGCACAATGAATATCAAGCGATCCATATTTTGGATTTTTGATCACGTTTCAGATGCGAAATATTTTGGTCCGTACGTAACACCTTCTTTTCACTTCGAATATACATCACGAAGATACCGTAAGGTAGACCTTCTATTTTGCCGCAAATTTTATAAATGCGTTGTTGCATATTGTGTCTATATATTTAAGCCCAGTTGCACCAAAACGTTTTTTGACTACTTGAACCTTAACTGATTGTATCCATATGCAGAATCTTTAAAACTAATAAATGTATCCTGCCGTTTAAAACAAAAAGATTAACCGTCATTCCTTTATGATTATCGTTCGTACGAATAAAATCGCTTTTGTTGCATACTACAAATGCAAGGTTAACAAGCATATTGTTTTGTTGCTTTTTATAAAATGCATTGTGAATTACCAGCAACACAACTTGTTTGCTGATTGAATGAATAATCGGTAGCATAAGGCAAAAGATACTTGGAGATTTTTCTGATCTTACAATAATAAAAGGCATTCGTTTTTATAGATTCTAATGATTTAACGATCGTTAGCCAAGTAGCTATAATCAGCTTAAACTACCTGATATTTCAATTAGCAGTAATTGAATACATTTGCTTATTCGCAAAGCACCAGTTGAGTAGTTTCATATAATAATATATTTATAACCGTTGCAGATTCTAGTTAATCCTGCACTGCATTTAAGTGGTCACTTTGATTGGTTGATTATTATTGTTGTTTCTCAGGCAGGTGAGCTGTATTTAAGTGCCTCAATGTAGTTGCCTGTATGTCTATGCGTGCAAGCAACTTGCTTTCAAATTTGGCGAAATTGTTTAGGTTGATACATTGGGGTAGACGGAATTCTTATTATGTTCAATCGCCTAACATTGCATCTTAAACTAATTCATTAAACTTTGATTATAGGATCACGCAACTAGGTGATCTGAGGTTAATATGCTGCAAGTGTAATAACCATCACTATTAACTAAGCTTTACATAGAACAAATCAAGCCAGTTAATGATTCCTCTTATTTTGGCACATAAATTAGTTTGTCATGCGTTATGTAAAAGGATAGTCAAGGAATTTTCACCGTGAAATATATTGTAAGACCCACGACTTTAAACTAAAAAGTGAAATACAAACATATTATGTGCTGTCCAGCGTTTACCTGGAAGCTACAAAATCATATTGACAGTTATGCATCTGCTGTATGCATCTAAGGCAGTTTTAAAAATATTAGAATAATCCATTTATATACTACTATTTAATATTATGCAATGATTTAGAAAATGAAAGGACTTACCTACACATAAATCAATTAAGTCTATCTGTTTCGCATTGTCCGTGTGCGGTTCATACGGCGGCTAAAGACGAAAATGTGAATGAAAACGTGTCAAATGGAATACAAGTCAAATAAACGGCCTTTAAATTTAGTTTTTGTTAACTGTTGCTTAAGTAGGGTTCTAATACTTTCACGTCTATTATAATGAAATGGGAAACAGCCTCAGCATAATAAATGTTGTAAGAATAAGTACTCTATTTTTAGACACGGCATATGTTGCAACAAATCATCAGCTTGAAAAATAACGTCTTCTCTGTGGAATCCATCTACGGATGAAGGTAAGTACGAAAATCTAATCTGCATGTCTATCTGGCACGTACAGTAAATGTCAATGATGCCAGTGGATTCAGTTGATGAGTTATTTTTATAATATTTTAGTTTATAAGAACACTTAAATTCTCATGTGAACCGCAGTTTTTCAAGGTTGGCAAAGTAATGAAACAAAAATTCTTGGTTTTATCAAAAGGGCTGTGGTACTCAACAAACAAATTAGAAGTTTTTGGTAGTGCGTCAAATGTTCACTCTGATAAATTACTTGGGAGATCAAAGTTAACTGATCGGATTTGTTGCTTGTAGTTTTGATGTTTCGGCTAAATGAATCGTTAAAAGATTGTTTGTAAGTATACATATATTTCTGTAACTGAACACAGTTCCACATGAGTTACTTGCGTTTAATACCGTAAACAACTTTCTCTTGGAATACTTCACGTTGTAAATATATTAATCTGAAGTCTGGTTACAAAAGATATATAAACTTACAGTTGCTTGCGCGAATTATTATTCAGTGTCGCCACAAAAACTGATACATTCGCAATCGCTTATACAACTAAGTTAGGTGCATATGAATGTGCCTTTTTGGTTTTGATTATGGTTTCTTCAGTTGTTTTTATTAGCAGTCATACGGTGCACTATGCATTAGCTCTCTGAAAAATAAAAACGTTCTTGAAAATACTGTCGTTTGTCTTATAATATTCACGTTGTCTAGAGAAATACGATGGCTATCATTTATTCATAATTACAGGTTTGAAGGAACTTGTTTCTATGTTTATAGTATTTTTCTGGTACCGCTATCTATTTCCGTTTAGAGCAAAAATGTACTGTTCTTCTAAAACGAGCTATTATATACAATAACAGATCCTACCACTATTTCAAATGATTAACTGCCTCTTGTCTAACTAATTATGACTTTATTTTTTAAAGCTATATTTTTATTAGATTTTCTGGAATGGGTCGCAAATTACGTCTGCCTTGTACTCTAGAAAATATTACCTATCTACAAGGTGTGTCTTTTTCATTAGTGTATTGTTAGCTACAAAAGTCACCCTGGTTTCTATCGCTTAGTTTTGCCTAAGGCCTAGGTATTTTATTTTTATTTATTCAATCAACCAATGTAGCTGTTAACTATAGTATATCTGCGCAGAGTTCGTATGTTATACTCTAAAGAGTATATTCAAATTTTGCTACTTTAGCGCTATTTGAATATATAGTATTTATTGCAGAGAGTAGTAGGTTAAGTTTATTTATATGTACGGAAAAATTCTTCACATCTATACTTAAGCGGCAGCGAGTAATGGAAAAGGGAAACACGAGAAATAAATTCATTTTTTATTGCGCATGAAATATGCGGTTTACAGCGGATATTAAACTCATTGAGGTGAGAGTTCATATAGGCCTGCCAGCTTTTGTTAGACCCCTGCCATGCTTTCTGCCATCTACGATATCGATACTGCTATAAGAAGCTGATTTGCCCCTAGTTGAGATTGGCCACTCTATTCAGTCGGCTAGAGTGGTAAGGGAAAAGTTTATCCTCTGTATTTTGAAAAAGCTGAACGGTTCACTTGAACAGATTCGGTCATGTAGCCATATTACACATTTCAGAAAGCATGTTGACAATGCATTTTATCGCATGTACCACGAGATTTGCGTAGCGCTCATGGAATGACAAATAGACGCAGCCAAACATTGTGCGCAAAATCTCCCGCTAGATGAAAATAGACGGATATATATATATGTCGACCCTAGGATAACTCCGCAAGTTTGCTTTTTGGTTAATTTTAAAATATTTTGTACTTATATGTTCAAAATTTGTGTATCATATATACAAGAAAATAGTGTTATATATAATTCAAACAAACTATCTAACTGGACATATTGTATCCTTATATGTATATATATAGTATATCTCTGTTTATATGGTTTAAATCTATAACCTACACAATAAATTATAACAAATATATAACAGTACTTTTCAAGTTATGGCATTTCACATGCTTCAAACTATTGCTTTATCGTTCCGTCTATGACATAGTACATTCCGTGATGGCAGCAATTGCAGTTCATCTTAATTTGCGTTTTCTATTTTAAGGACAAAGCACTTACTGACAGGCGGACCACTTTTAATTGAATATACTGTACTCTATTTGATCTATACAGCTGTCTAGAAAAATGACAAGCGAGTTGTGGATATATTTATACAGCCTCAACTTCAACTCTTAACCAGGAAGCCAGTAGGATTTCCTGCGCGAATTATTTATCTGACTGGAATATTTGTGAAGAAGGGTACCATAGGGAGGAAAATACCTGCGTAATATTTATTTGTCTTGTTCTCATACGGATGACAAACAAGGTTTTTCATTGCATCCGTGCTTGTTCATTAGTTAACTCATTTCCATTCTCAACGATTTACCTAAATCTAGTATTAGTTTTAGTAAACTTAACCGTTGTTGATACTTCCCAGTTCACAAGGCCACCGAAGTTCGAAATTACCGCCTGAGTTACCTGCTTTTATTTGAGGGTGTTATATATGACTATCATAACAATTGCAGTTTTTTATTCCTATTGAATTTTTAAGCGCAGTAAACTGCTATTTCCAAGGTAATATGATGTCTGTAAGCAATCCTTACACTTGAAATTCATGGTGTGTTGTATTATTACCAATTCTATTTGCTCAGCACTTTTAGCTTGTCTAAATAGTTTCGCTCCAAAAGCATCTTACTTATATCGAGTAGGCTAACTAAAGATATAACGAAGAGACGGGAGTGCAATGAGTAATATATCAACACAGTGTCTGCTTTAATTGTCAAAAGCCTTTTAAGTCAAACTGCTGGTTTCATGCTTAAGATAAAAATGACGCGGCCTACAAGGAAAATGAAAAACACTGCAGTCGATAGCCTTAAGTCCAAATCCGTGAAATGCAATAATTCCACCAAGGTGCATCTTGGTATTTCTTATCCGACAAGGACCACACGGTGCTTTAAGCTGCTTGAAATAATTGGGCTGACCACTGTTTAACATTAAATCTTAGTGTACTTTTCTGATTAGTAATCAGCAAATAATTTCTACCTAGCTGGTTGTGACGGGAGTTCAAAATCTGCGTGTACCTTGGGACCGACTGATGAAACCAGATAGCCGACGGGAGACGGGCGTAACGCTTTCCATTGTCGGATACAGAATGACCGACATCCGTGTGTGCTATTCACTTTATTTTAACTGAATCAAAGAAGGCAATTCGTTGACTCAGAAGAGTCGCTGGTTAGGTATGTAAACTTGCAACTTATATGGAAGAGTTTGGCCTGAATTCATGTTTTCAAATTCGTCTAGTTGGCTTTGTGGAATAAAAGCTTATCTCCGAAGGATGGAGTTCTGCACGTGGTAACGAAAGAGACCGAGACCTAGGCAACCGGCGGGATTCATATGATGATTGGATTATCACCAGTTGTTTAAATATCTGCTCGAATGAACATAGTTGAACGAAATTTAGCAAGTAATTAACGTTTATGGCGAAGTAAGTGATTAAAATCCTCCAATGTAGTATGTTTGCACAAGCAACCGGTTTATTTTCGCTTGTCAGTGCTATGAAAAGCAACCGAAGATGACGCGCGACATGTATTGGAGCAAATGCTTTACGACAAAAAATGATCTTAATGTTTTGGGATCGCCGTTAAATGTTTAGCGAAATTTGGTAGGCAAAGCTTTATTTTCGCAAAGCAGAAACGCAAATGAATTTCTTTAAGCGTAGTCTATGATTACAAGTATTTGGCTCTGTACTGTAATCACTGAAAATGAATAGTTGAGTCGCATAATCAGTCAGTACTTTCTAGGAATAAATAAGGAAATTACGGCAAAGCAGCTTTTGCGATAACGCAACATAGAGCTCCACAGCGCACCAATATTTGTAACCTTGTGTGTTCCACCACGTATCTATACCACCAAATGAAAATAGCAAATGACGAGGCATTTTTGCCAATTGCAAGGCAAAACAGAGTATAACAACATGAGAAAGGAGGTCACAAATGTTGGCGCTGCGCAACAACAGATTAACCGCAAAAAGTGTCAGGCGCGGGGATGGAAATTCTTCAATTTTGGAGAAAGGAATCATATTGCTCGTTGCTGTCAACCAACCAATGGAAGTGCGCTTGTTCATGAAAAGTCACTTAGAGACGTAGAAATTTTACTTAACCATATGTCTCTGAGCGAGAAACGAAAATATGTGTGCGCAAGTCTTTTGATTGAAAGCGAAGCGGTACGATCCCAGTTAAACCCGAGGAGCTGCTTTCAACATTCTACCAGACAAGCACTTGCCCCGGGTTAACATCCGATCTGACCATGATTAATTGAGCAATGTGAATGTTTTTGAACTTCATCAATAACACTCAGCAACTAACAAGATGGTTAACATAAGAGATGGATCCTCAAATAGTACAGACGACGCAGTCGAGGAGCAGAAGCTCATACAGCTTCTCAACATAGATATTTTAATCATAATTTTTGAATTATGACCATTCTAGCTTCAATAAGAAATCGTAAAGAAGTTTGCTTTCGATGGTCCTCATCAGACAATTGTAATTATGAGCTTCATAATTATTTGTACAGTTGCTTTTGTTAGCGATAAGCAGTAAATTCACGAATGCTGTGATCGGATGAACGTTAGAGATGTATGTCTATTTGAAACCAATATCACTGAATACTACGCCAGAAGTCAGATGACAAGACTAGGGCCACGGTGCGGTTTAATTCTGCATAACTCCACGCTATTTACACAGTTCCGGCTCCATTTGCCTAATTGCAATTAAATCTGCTGTGCCTAGCACGCGCTTTCTGAGTATTTCTGTGCAGCATTTTGTTGCTAAATACAATACTTTATAAGCCACTTTCCATTGTATAGTATGTCCACTTACTACTAGGTGTTTTATGATGGAACTGTGGACATTTGTGAGGATACCACGCTGTAATTAGGTAGTGCAGTGTTTCGCCATCCGCTTTGACAGAAGTCTGGTCCGAGGGATCTCGGACCACAGGTGCCAGTTAACTGGTATAGGACGTAAGATCCGGACTGGGACGGAATTTCGTCTTTTAGGCGATTGGTGATAAGCGGAACGGATTCGGCGTGAAGGTGAACTCTAGCGGCCGGATACGTTCGGTTTAGCGCGGAAGTCAATTTCTGGCTCAAGAGTTCGAACTCTATGTCTCATTTGAAAGTCGCTACGAGAAAACAACTTTCCTTCTCACGGTCGTTTTGGTTCAGGCCCAGTTCGGACTTGGTAATGCTATTGGATAAAACAGTTAGTTACCCCTAGCTTTCTAAGTCTTGAGTATGAAATTTTTTCCGATTGCAGTGGCTCGGGGCTGCAAATGCTATGATCCAAGTTTCGCTTTTACTTTATCGGTACGAAACTGTAGAAGTTCGTGCACTTATCTACCAAGGTTTGCTTAAAAAATCCTTCCTTTTAAGCGATGCGTCCTCTCATGGTCGCTGCATAACATTCAAAACTGGCAACTAACTGTTCGTTTCAAACTCGCAGGTGAATTTCAACGATGGGTGCGAGCTGTTATATTGATGCAACAAGATAAGTATGAGAGGTGCAAACATTAAATGTATAATCCGTACGCGCCACTTTGCTAAATACACGCGCACTGACGATGTCACCTCGAGTGGTGACGAAACGTTTGCAGTCAACCTGCTAAACTCAGCGAACACTAAGACAACCAACTGAACAACCTGAGCTACTAACTTTTGCCTCTATATTGCAAACGTATAATCCATTTATGGTTTGTAATAATCGAGGGAAGCGATTATGTGTCTGATAGGTTCTGTTCAATTTTTGTGACAAAAATGTTTGGTGCATGCCTGCCAGGTACAAACCGAGATTAATAATCAATATTCGTCTGCGTTTAGCTCCGGGTTGCAGTAAATGTGAAGGGCCCGCTCACTTCTTATTAGATTATTGATATGACCGACTCATCTACAGGTTGAGTTGTAGTTAGGCTAAGTGATTTGTTCCGCATTGGATTAAGCAAATTATTTAGAGTAGATTTGATTGATAAACTTTACGAGCCAACCGAAAGTGTTAGTTAAATTTCATTAAGAATACGGTCAAAATGCGCCTGGGTATTGGTGCAACCTTTGAATGGGGCCATGTGTGAACAGCATTATGGGATATCTACCATAGAACACATTTTGCCGGCTTGGCCAAAACTAAGTATTTCGGGAAAGTAGATCTGTATTACTCATTAGCCCAGTGGTCCTAAACGAAAGACGCAATTACCCTACAACATTTACCCTCCTGTTCGGACGTTGTTGTTGGCTAGGTTAACCTTTTGGTTAGAAGGTTTTTTGTAAAATTTTCCAAGATTAGTACTTGCAAGCGGCAGGAGGTTTTGATGATGTATCGTGCGTGGCAGACGGTGTTTTGATCTATGGATCAAAGAATACTTGACATGCGGTAACCTGCCAATATTCTTGCAGCATGTATGCAAAGTACATCAAACTTAATGCTATGAAAAGTAAACTTTGGATAGACGTGCTGGTTTTGCATGGGCATTTGGTAACAACCCAATGGATCAGGGTTGATTCTGGAAAATTAATCAGTTCGTGAGATCCCGTTCCCCAACGATGTGAAAGAATCCATCGTTTGAAACTTATGCTAGTTTGTTGCGCTGCCTTTTGCCAAGGCTCGCTGATATTAAGATGCTGGTAAGGTATTTAATTCAAAAAGAGTAAAATGTGGCAGGGAGGGAAACAGGAAACTTCATTCTAAGTATCGTGCACCTTTGCAGCACCGAATCAGTATTAGCAACATAGAATAGCGAGGATGAGAAAAAAGGATGTGATTGGAATGTCAGATTAGAGTGAATGGATTGACCAACCGATCAAATCACAGGGCTAATGGAGAGGTGTTATTAAACTAGATTAATGAAATCGCAATGGCAAACGTTCGTGTGAGCTAACTACCGTTTGTTTAACTAAGTTAAACGAAGAATATCATTGACTCAGGTGGGTCGTTAGTTATAGATATGAACTTGCAACTGCTATATAGGAATTGTAGATACGTGCTGTAATTTTCTCCTAGATGGCATTATCAAAAAAGCATTTGGTTGTTACTCACGTGGTTATGTATAAATATATATGAATAGTTATATATATGGTAGTTTAACGGTAAATAAACCATTTTTGTTAAAAATATATCCGTTTATTTCATTTGTTTACACAACACTGTATTAAACCCAAATTATTTTACTTTCATCCTTCATAATTTGTCCTCAAATACCTAAATACAAGTTGTATTCTTGACAATGCTAGACACGCAAATAAAGCCATAAATATGGCAATACAATGTATAATTTGATAAATGCAAATAACGATACAAATTTACGAGTTGCATACGGTGCACCTTATTGGTGCCATGAATGTATGCCATAACGAATTTGTTGGTTGAACTTGTAAATATATTGCCGTATTTGTTATTGGTTTCGGTCAGTTTGTCAGTGAGAGAAAAACTGAAATAAAATCTTCATATTGGTTGTTTAGTTTTCATGGATTTGATAAGATTATCCAAATGAGTATCAGGCAGTGACTCGCTTTATTAGTGAGTTACATTCACCACCATGCAATGTTGTCAAACAGAAATGGAATTCGCCTTTTATGGCGAAGGTATGACATGCGTAAATTTACCACAACCTAGTACACTGTCTCTAAACCATTAGCTGAAACGGGATTAACCAGAACCACACAGCTAGCGTCGATTAGGGGTAGCTCGGCTAGTGAGCTAAAATTGTTTAATGAAAGTAAACTTTGGCGCTCACCTTACCCAAGGTTAAATATGTTATTAGTTGGAACAGAAAGTATTACTGCCGCACATAAATACGTAACATATGTTGGGCATGCTAGTCAATGCAACGGGATAAATAAGTGATCGGTACTGAAAAGCGCAGCCGCCTACGACCACATTTATTTTATGTGGTTCATGAGGTTTGGGGTTGAAATGCAGCTGTATGAAGCGGAAAACTTATTAAATCAAAAGGTTTATATTAACCCAAGTCAGCCAAACACTTTCGACTAGTATTACTAAGGAAGCATTTTACCCGATAATGTAATGCAATGCTTAAAAATTTAAACTTAAAGAAGATAAAAATAGGCATGTTTCCTTTTTCCTTGAATGTAACAATGCAAATTTACTTAGGTCAGCAACTTGCAAGATGGAAGAACATTAGGTGTGCTGCTACACTTAGCATAGAATTCGTCAATTTATTTAATGCGCTAATCTTTAGCCACAGACAATGAAAATTACTGCCTCACAAATACAAACCAATTATGAAGATGATATAATCATTTTCTAATGAATAGGTTTATTTTAATATGGTTACTTTAGAGCAATCTTAATGAGTGCATAAGACTATGTAAATAATTTAAATCTGAATAATTGTTTATACCTCCCACGTATGCGTAATTACATGGAAATAATAACACCACGCTACAGAATGCTACGCAAGCTATCAAGAAGATAAATTACAAACATATCATGAAGGTACTTTCAAATTTATGATAGCTTTATGCATCTGATTTATCACTGAGTATGTATAAAAGGGGATTTTATTCTTATTACATATAAACATATATATATGCTTGAGTTGCACAAAATCGTGAGCAGGGTGATTTTTCTGCCTAATAGTAACGTCTAATACCATGATTATTAATTGTTTAAATGCAATTTACATTACCCGATGTTTATACTTTATTTACTAATCACCGTAGACTACATTGTCATTGTTAAAGGCATAAATGATTGCATAATCTTCAACGGTTTTCACAGTGAAATTAATTGCCAGAGATTACCGACGTGAAGCATTTTAATCTTCCTACTAATATTGATAACTGAAGTTTACATATTATGAATCCAACATAGATTTAGTGATTTACGTTACTATGCAGCTGCGAATAATTAAACCGCGCGTAACATTTATATTTTAATATCGATAAGGGATTTTTGGCATAAATGAAAGAATTCTATTAAGCCTACAAAAACAAACAACTGCTGTTGCGTTCTCGGTATATTGCAGCTATACATATTTTTTGCATTACGTGCGCATTTTCGTCCTTATTCTACTAGATGGCATGTGGTAATTAATGCAATATGCATGATAACGTTCCCGTAACATTAATCTATCTAATCGCATATGTCACACACAGTGGAGCATAATTTGAATAAATATAGTTTATTCTGATGTCTGGTGCATGATATATAGCAGTTCTTCACACACGGTTCTGAAGCTATAGAAAAATTATGGACTAAGAACCCAATAATTTTTACCTTTTTGTTTATAGGTAAACATATATCGAGAGATATACTGGAATCTTTAATATCTGAACACCCAATATATCGTTGTTTATTATAAAATAATGAGAAATTGGCATGTAATGCTTACTGTCGACATTTGTGTACCCATTAATATTTAAGTAAAAGTTCTCTTTAACAGGATGGTCGAACATTTTAACCACACCGTTTTAAGCACTTACAGACCAGGTTTATTTAAATCTGGAACAATCAATAAGGAGTAATAAAATTAGGATTCTTTAAACCATCCTCTCATATCAACTAGCTTTGCTCACATTTGGTATAACCCGATGGAGGATTCATTTTTCGTCCCGTATTTCCGCAAGTAACACGTGTAAAACGCCTTTGAAAATTAACGTATTTAGTCGAAACTGTATGATAAAAATCGTTTTGAACATGTTAGCAATGTATCCTGCGTAATAAAGTTATACAACTAAAGTGAAAGGAGGTTAACTTAACAGTTACTTGTTAGTTATAAGTGAGCAATTTTGCTAAACAAAGTAGTGATTAACGATGCAACTTAAAATTTAACGAGGATTTCAAAGTCTATTTTATCACTGCAAGATCCGGCATTTTAATAACTTTTTCTAAATTGATCCTTACATAATTCCTTAAGGTCTCCGCTTGACAACTATCGGCAACAATCCTCTTGGAATCAAGTAGACTTACTTCGTTGAAACCCAGTATTATTGTAAACATATCATCGGGAACCGAGACACTTCGTTCCGAAAAATTGCCGTCTAATCTAAGAAACATGAAGGAAAAAGGTATTGCAATATAGAATGCGGGATGCTGTACCTACAAGGATAACCGAGCCTCAGAGCCCTCAGGCAAATTCGTAACCCGTCGCAATCATAGCACCAAACTTTTCCATGGGGATACAATTAATTGATATCCGTACCAGTCAAATCTTTATTATAAAGAAATGGGAATGTCGAATAATTATGTGAACAGCTTCGAAATTGAAGCATGTTGCCTCTCCACTAATTACAAGAAAGTGCAGAATACACAGCGAGGTACACATCTTATTCGCTGCAGCTAAAGCGCGCTCCGATTTTTGACCACGCAGCCTATTAGAGTACATAAATATTTTCACTCTTTCCACTCCAATGATTACAAACTAATTTCCAACCTAGCGACATTGGGTTGGAAATCGTCCTAATTGCCCCATTACATCTCACCAAAAGCCGATAACATTCACTAGAAGGAGCTGAAGGCTGCGGCCATTAACTTAACCTGGACCAGATTAGAGTTCTTTTCAAGAAGCTTGGATAAATCTGATTCCCACTATGCGAAAACATAAGATAATTACCACAAGTTTTAAAAAGCGGTAACTGTCTAGGTTCTGCAAACTATCGCTTAGGGAAAGTACTCCCGTTGTTTTTGTAATTGATGAAAGTGGCATTCTCTCAGGCTGGTAGATTAACTGGAAAAAATGCCACATATTTGCACAGAGGCTACATGGCTTTTCTCAACACCGGTTATGCACCCACAACTTGCTGGTGACACGAAGAGATTTGACGGAGGCAGTTAGTGGTGCTTTCAGAGTCGATGTCATCTGCATGGTATTGTACAAAGCTTTCGGTTACCTGGATAATCAAATCATACTTTTCAGGTTACTAAGATATATAATTATGCTTCCTGTTCTGGGGTGGATTATCCAAATTTCTAAACGGTTGTGGATTTAATACTCGTTCGGGTATCAATGTCAAATACAGTTGAGTTGGAATGCTGTGTTCCACATATCTCGGTGTTGTAACCACCTTCATCAATAGTGTTAATCAATGACCAGGCAGGAGTTAATTTTCTATTTTCCTTCCTTATGCCCATGAACATGAGACAAGGCGAGCCAGTATAAAAATTATGATCACGAATTTTTAGGCGACCAGGCTTTCGGTAATGAACAGTAAACGTAGAAACTACAACAGTTTTATATAGCTATGTAAGGTGGTCATCCTAAGTATTCATCCCGTAAGCGCTGACATGCTTAAAGACAACAAATTACAGAATATCCTAATAAACCGACACATACGCATTTCATTTCCTAACCTGTGTTAGGCAAAAGGTTAGATTAGACAACCTAACGTTATGCTATCAGAATTACAGACACCGGATTTATACATTTATTATGTGAATATTCGGCTGTTCTTCATACGGCTGTACCCACGGACGCCGCGGAATTTTGCTAAGCCGTGCTGGATGTGCAATTTTTCTTCTGGAATACTGTGTTATACGTGTTTTCTGTGTGTGAACTTTACACCAATACAGTTTTTTTGGTGTATTGTTTTATCTGTGCGAATTTGGTGAATATCCCCTCGCTACTTTCGGAGATGTCACTGATCACCCAACTACAGTCGGTGTCTGCCATCTTAGATTGGTTCTACAATGGCACGTACCTCTTACCCGCGGAAAGCGAAGCATAAAGCCACCGAGATGAACGTTAGTTGTGGCGTTGGCAACTGTGTAAAACTTGTGCGGTTTGGTATTGAGTGCAGTAGCTGTCGAAACTACTTTCATCCTCGGTGTGCTCGCCTTAGTACCAGCCAGATAAAAAGCTCCATGATACGACCGATTCTCTCTGGTTATGCATAGAGTGTTCATCTCTTCCACTCGTCAGATGTATAACTGTGCTGGCACAGCAGTGCGATAGGTTGTCAAAGATTGTAGAGCAAGCAACAGCAGTAAAAGCTGTCCCATATGAGCCAGATAACTCTGTACATAAAGATCCATGCTCAACATCATGCTCCAATCCAGAACGGTGTAAGAACAATGTTCCAGTGTTAGTCACCGCGACAGTAGCGGCTGCTCATAAAGACGCGTTCACCGCACACTCTTTACCAGAACCACCCACCACGCTGAACGCTGTTAAAGGGACGACAACATACGCGTCCGTTGTCACTACTCATACGGCTGAGGCCCCTTTCATCGTTACGCAACCCGCTGCCAAACAAGTTAATACTACCATTACCACCACGGGACTCAAGACCTCATCATCTACCCAAGCGAAGAAACCAGTTACTGGTCCTCACAAGAAGGTGGACATTAAAAAACACCATAATCCCTTGACAGTTATATGCTCCAATGTGACTGAATCCGGGGCGAACTCCATAAAAGATAAGATATTGGACGACAAAAAACAGTGGGACTCCCTGTGTCAACTGATGGAGGTTCAAGTTAAACCAGTCAGTATGATGCGTCTCGTCCGGCACCCAAACTCTATACACTATGGTGAGCCACGTTTACTCCAGGTAACACTACAATCAGACAACGATGCAGAGGAAGTTCTCTTGTCAGCTACTCGCCTCCGTACCACATCATGCACTGTTCGAATCTTTCCAGATGTTCCTTGGAGCGAACGTCAAAAACGCAAACAAAATCCGGACGACTTCCGTAAACGACAAGACGCCAAATCTGTTCTTGTTCACGGTGTCCCCGAGCTCAAGACCCCAAGCGATCTAGAGGCCAAAGCGCATGACTGGGATGAATGGCGTTTTATTCGCGAACTGCTCTCACTCGAAAATGTTATTGCTACTTCGACATCAAGGTTACCACTCTCACCTAACTACAAAGGATGTGGTCCCCGAGTGATGAAAATATCGTTGCATTCCGAAAGCATGGTAGAATATGTGATTAATACGTGGCGCAAAATGCGTCAAATGCTACCATCCGAAATACGTATAAAGACGATGGGCACTGAACCACCAACAGGCCATGTCACACTAAGCAAGCAACGTACCAATACATTTCTGCCGCCATGTAGCTCAGACCAGAGACAATGCCAAAACACGCTGCCGGCTGAAGGGGGACAAGTTGGTCACCCACTTATTGTCTCTGAGAGCTCAATACAACGACCTGAACTGGCCCTAGGGTCTGCAGCATCGGTCCTCCAAAAAAACTACCAGCAGCCGACCCCACAAGGGTCGGCGTAAACTCCAACCGAAAACCAGAATCTACAAACATTCTTCTAACCACCGATGCCCTCACCTGCTTCTATACTAATGCACAAGGTCTTCTCAGCAAGCTAACTGAACTTCGATTTAGCTAGGCCTCTACGCCCTGGGTCCTAGTTATGGTCACCGAAACCTGGCTGAGCACGGAAATCGCGGAGGCCGAGATTGCGTTACCTGGCATGAGTTCATTACGAAAATATCGGCCCAGCAGAGGAGGCGGAGTGCTTTTGTATTATCGATCCGACCTACATGTTGAGATCATTGATGACTCAGAAGCAAACATCAACGATTCTCTTTGGTGTCGTATGCACCTGAGACGTGGCGATGTGTGTTTGCTAGCAATAGTTTACCGTCCTCCAAAGTCTACCTTGGAAATGGATCAAGGACTTGCTGCTGCGATGAAACGAGTATTGACACGTCCACACAGTCACGTTCTTCTGGTGGGGGACTTCAATCTGCACGCACTCGAAGTTCCAGCATCGCCCAGCGAACAGTTCAAGACTGATTTGCAAGAACTGATTACAGATGTACCACTGTATAACAATGTCATCTCCCCCACTCGTTTCAGAACGCGTGGCACCCCCTCTGTCTTGGACCTTGTGCTCACCAACGAGGAACTAATGATCGACACCGTTACCATAGCTACACCACTAGGTCGTAGTGATCACGCGACGTTGCACTTTCATTACATCTGTTATTCGGAGTACGTTAGAGAGAACGACGAGGAAACTTATATGGTTACACATTACGACATCTTGTCTAACCTTGTTCAAGACACCTACTGGTCCTTCCTGACCGAGAATCCGCCCGATGAGGCTTGGATGGTGTTTGTCACCAAATTCACTGAGCTAGTGGCAAATGCATCAGAACGCAAAGCCTTTCGCCCGAAGCAAGTGGATTCGTTCCTAAGAAGCCGTACGAGAAAATCTATGGCCTTAAGGGATTCGGCCTGGCACGCTTACAAAGTTTGCCCAAGTAATCTGGCCTGGGGAGTCTACACAACTCAACGAAACCACTGCGTCAAGTTGATTCGCGAAGACAAACTCCAGCACCAACAGAACTTAGCGGCGAAATTCAGCAAAAATCCAAAGCTGTTGTATAGACATATCAACAAACTCCGTAGAGTGCAGCGCGGGATCCCGGTCTTGCGTGCAACAGATGGTTTTGCGCAAACTGCACAGGACGCGGTCAACGTGTTTCGTCAACACTTCCTCCATACTTTCCGGAGTGAACCATGCCTTCACCCGATTTTGACAGAGCTCTCACCGTTTCCAGGTTTACACAACGTATCGTTCATGGCAACCAATGTGTTGAAAACGCTAATGTCGTTGCGTGTGCACAGCTCGCCAGGCGTAGACGATATTAAACCAAAGGCGTTAAAGGCAGCGGCCCTAAACATTGCCGAACCATTAGCTCGGTTCTATCAACGTTGTCTTGACGAAATGCTGATTCCCACAATGTGGAAACATGGGCTAGTCACTCCCATTTGCAAAAGCGGTAATCGTGCGGAGCCGTCGAACTACCGTCCAATCACTCTCCTCCCAGTTTTATCCAAAGTAATGGAACGTATATTTGCGAAGGCGCTGATGGGATATCTGGAGTACAACAATATCATAGTGCCACAGCAACACGGATTCCGCCGGAATCAATCCTGCACTATAAACTTGCTGCTGGCCCGAGCAAGCTGGACGGAGTCAGCTGATGCTAGATTTGGGGTCGACGTTGTCTACCTGGACTTCTGGAAGGCGTTCGATCGTTTGGACCACCGCATCCTCCTACACAAGCTTCGAGGCTACGGAATCGGTGACCATGTGCTTGGTTGCATTGCCAACTTTCTCACTCAACGTCAGCTGAATGTGAGAGTCCGCAGCTCCATGTCCGACCCAATTGACGTCCAGTGCGGTGTGCCACAAAGGTCAGTTCTGGGGCCACGTTTATTTTTACATTCATTAACGACCTTGCCAGTGTACTACAGTCGAACTTCTTGCTGTTTGCAGATGATGTCAAAATTTGGCATGGCATCCGGACAGAGGACGATCACACGACACTGCGGAGCGATCTGGACAGAGCGTACACTTAATCATCCGAAAATTTGCTCCACTTCAATGTCGCCAAGTGCAAAGTCGTGAGCTTACGCATCCAGCTCATCCATGAATACTTACTTGGGGACTAGCCGTTGCAACATGCTTCCCAGGAATGCAACTTCGGAGTGATCATGCAGGACGACCTTGGCTGCTCCAGACAAGCTGATATGCATCGAAAAGGGCCAGTCAACATCTCGGACTCTTATGGAGGGCTTTTGGAAATTTAGAGCCATCTGTATTTCCGCAAATGCTGAGCGCTTACGTGAGACCCCACGTGGAGTATGCGATCCAGGCCTGGCGTCCCTGGCGCAAGCGCGACATCAGTGCACTTGAAGCTCCACAGCGTAGAGCAACAAAGCTCGTCAGAGGCCTGTTTCACATCCCCTACCAACGCAGACTGCAGTCTCTGGGATTGTACAGTGGTGAATATCGTCGTCACCGAGGAGACCTCATCATGGTCTACTTAATACTGATGAATCCAAATCACCCATGTCGCAGTCACTTGCAGCTGAGCCAAAATACCAAACTGAGAGATCATCAGCTCAAACTGGCGACACACTACAGCCGACTTGATTGTCGACGAAACTCTTTCTCACTCCGTGTGTCCCGTTCTTGGAATGCGCTCCCCACTCACGTCGTCCTTGCCCCCACATTGGCACTATTTAAAAAAAGCCTAGATGACACACTTTCCAACTTGCATTATTTGGCATAGCACGTCCTAATTCGGAGGACGAAATAACGAGACCCAAACCATGAGTTTACTGACCCTCCCCGCAAAGTGGCAGTGATGTTACGTACAGAAGTGTCCCAATGAGCGACATGGATGTATACAAACTGGAGTAACGTACCAAATCTCTCAACGGAAGCAACACACGAGTGAGCGTTATCCGTTCCTTTGATTTCTTTTTCCCACATTTGCTATAATAACAGCTCTACTTTGGGTACAAACATACAGTCCATACATCAAACTATCATTATGAAGTGGTGCGTTGAAAACTGTAGAGGCTTAAAAAACGATTTATTTGTTCGATTATCCTTCCATTTTATCTATTGCTCCAACCACCCTACGGGACCTGTCAAGCATATGCTTTTTTACCCGTTATAAATCATTGTTCATTGTCTATGATAAACTCCCCAAATAACTTTTATTTTACAGTTAACTTTTATTTATGCAATAAATGTTAGCCCACCGGACCTGCAAAGCGTTGCCTCTTTACCCGAAACACAACAATGTTTATTGTTCCATTTTTATCGCGTAAAAACTTAGATAACACAAAGATGTACAGCACAATGGCTTTTCAACATTCAGATCCTAGTAGGCTTACTTAAGCATTTAATTGCTCTGCTACTTCGTCAAAGTAACTAATATCTAATGTTGCTCGCATTGTATGGTTTATTCACATCACAGACTGCATAACAGCTGCCATTTTGAATTAGACGTAGTAATATATCATAACTAACAGTCAAGCGTTTTCTTCCTAGTAGGCATCTTACGTGTACGCTGATGTCATCCTAAATTATAAGGGATGCACTGTTGAATATGAATACTGACATGCTGGAGTAGGATAGTAATAAGTATATTTCCCGATTATGAAAGAATTTTCCACGAACTGTGAATAGATTATGTGTACAATAATAATTCTGCGCATGCATGAGTTTTTGATATCAAAATACTTTGGAATCGCATAACTTTTGTTTTTGCTGCTTTTTGTGTAGCATCTTTTCTCACAGGTTAATTATTTATTGGTTTGTCCTGGATGAACTCGTGTAGTGATTCGTCAGAATTAATAATGGTCATTATCGAGTTACGGTTCGCGCAGTTACTAAGATGAATGTGGAATGTCCTAGCATTTGTGCCAAACTGATTTTTGCTTGTTGGACCCGGCAGCTGTCCTGGTTCTGAGCACAGTTAATGTGCAAGTATTTTATCGTATATTCCTACTAAAGTTATATTTCAGTATTAGTGTAAACAGATTGGAGTATACATTTTGCTTTGTAAGGTTGTGTATCATCACCCATTTGTTTTTCAGTCGTCGCTAATGAAATGACTCAATATTAGGCTGCTAGCAGCATTCCTGACATCTCACATTTACTGATTTACTGATCGAACGCCTATTGAATGCAATTGGAGGCTTCCCGAAGATATCTTGTCACCCGTACGCGTGTTTTCATAAATGATGCTGCAGTAGTAAAGGACAGGATGTGTGATTTAATTGAAAAGCTCTAGTCTGGCAAGGGTTAATTAGATTTCATTGCATATGTTAGCCACAGATCGTTTGGCAAGTGCTATCTGATACTCAGTATGCTCTGATAAATTAAAGTGTGGAGCGTATCGTATACCTAGACTTCCGTTGAATAGTTTCACATATGTATGCTTATTGTGCACTCTAAATGAATCTTCCGGGATCAAACATCTGTGCGACATAACGCATGATTTACTAGCTATGAAATTTAGCATTCGTGTGAATGGAGGCCCACTTGAAAGATAAGCATTGCTCTATCGAGTTCATTTTGTCAAAAGCTATAAACAATCTTTATGTCATCGGCAAACAAAAGCGGCCTGTCATGTTTTATGAAGATGGTGATATCGTAAATATGGAGTCGGAAAGTGGTAAGACCACTTACACTCCTTTGAATGACACAATTAGTGATTGGACATGAGTAGGTTATAAATACATACGGTGATTTTCTGGTAACGTCCATTTGTGTATGATATCAATCGACCCTGATAATAAATGACTCTATTTTTTAGTAACTGCTTGTGCATTACTATACGAATGCTTTCTGCATCTCCAGGAACAGTATAATACCTGCATATTTGGAGTCAGTGGCTTCTGTGATTTAATATTTGTAGTACATTATATGCGTTGTTCCGGAAAGTATATGGAGGAATCCAATATGGGCTTTGATAACAAGGTCATGAACAAGGATAATGCTATGATTTCGCCTTTCATTACTTTTTCGAATAATCTTGGGATGGCTGGAGTATGGTGGATAGGTCGCTAAATATAGACGTGCTGTTTGGAACCTAATATATGACGAGAAACGATGAAAGATGTTTTGCACTGATTCGGAAATTAGCTCGATTCTACCGACAACGTGAACAGCTTCCACCAAAGCAGGGGTATATCAGATTCACAAAGTAACATAAATGAGCAATGATTTCGTAGTCTCCATAACCTGTTAGATGACGTAGAGAAGGATCTCAACATTATGGCTTGCGATTGTTATAAGTTCTGGACAGCTTGATACACGGTCGGTTCCTCATTCATGGAAGTAGCAAAAATAAGAGCTAAATTGCATATGGGTAGTTAAGAACCCGTCCATCCTCATCAATCTGTTCCGGGATCAAACACATCTGATCCTTAATCCCATTACGGAGTAGTTTCGTCAGCTCTGCGTTTGTATTCATCCGCTAGGCGTTCACTTCCTTATTTTCAAACATTTTCATTTGTGAGCGTTTGATACAGGCGATGAATTAGTGTAGCAGTAATAACAGTGAAAAAACGCTAGTTTTTATGAACTGCTGACTAAAATTTTCCTTTACAGCTTTTACAGTGTGTCACTTTCTTAGGACCAGGAATGGAACATTTATAATGTGGTACAGCACATTAGGCCATTAGGTTAAAACTATGTTATAACGTTATTGATATTAGAATACAATATTAGCTAGCAATTTGGTTATTATGTACAACATAGCAATAATGTTTGACACGTATGTTGCCTTACTTATTCACATATACGCAAATATTATATTAAAGATATCTTAAGGACCCTGAAAAATTAAGGTACCACTTGGCAAAGTCGTATTTCATCAAGGGTTTTCGCCTCTTTCAATTTAGGAATTTACTTACAGTTTTGAAGTTTGATCCATCGCTACAAGTGTCATGCATCTTCAAATCAGCAAACTATTCCCTGCCTGCATAATATCCAAGGTATTGCCAGTTTACAAATGCTAAGCTATTCGTATAAATAAATTTGAGAAATATGAAAAAACCAGGTTTGATAAAATTACTAATACGTTAACTTTTACACACCCTTATCATTGCAAGTGGTGCGAGAAATTTTATGCCAGTGACAGTAAAAACGCTGAGAATATAGGCCGCACGAAACCAGTAATCAATTTTTGCATCGACTGGACGAAGTAACTAAAACGGTATAGATAAGCTCGTCGCAAATTTGGCAAAATATGCGATGAATAGGAACGGAGTAACTCTTGGAATAAATCTGAGACTAATTGAGAAGTTACAGATTCCAAGGAAGTTTAAAGAATCTATTTTTTTACTTAGTCGGTTGCTCTCTAATTGAACAGAACTTCACAATTCCATCTAGAAAAGTAGGTGAAGAATATATGTTTAAAACGACTTCTTCCAAAACGTTCAAATCTATAGAAGACAAGAGTTCTGATGTGAAGTTTTAAAATAAGTTTTAACGAGCTTCACAAAAGATATAAAATTTGGAATTAGCCTGTTATTTATATTCTAAAAGGTTGATACTCATTATGGAGTAATGCATACGGTTGTTAGACTAAACATTAGTGCATGGTGAAAACTGCATTTTGAACATGGAGAAAAGAATCATTATACAAACGGTTGTGTCGTATCAGATTAAGCTGCGTTAAACAATATATGATTTGTCAGCAAAAATTGGTTCATATTCAATTTTGACATACACAGTATAAATGTAATTTTTATAATGTTATATATGGTATGTAAGTAGAAGTAACATAGATGTGCAACATAATTAACGTTTAGTATTAACTTCATTATACGAAGACAAGAATTGTGCTGGTAAATGTTATAAATTATAGCCTTCATCCATTTCAATATCATAGTCAGAACTTGATGTGACCAAACAAAGACATACTGGTTGATGATGATTTGCGATGGCCCTAATACAATTGAAACGCAATATAAAACCCTAAATCAGTATTTCTTACAATTTTGATGCTTTTAATCCCAAAGGGGGTTCCCTATTAACATATCCGCAAATAAAAAGCTTTCTTATGAATATTAACTATCCATTGACTTATATTTTCGGTTTTTATTAGGAAAATAAACACTTTTTCATTTATTTGGCTCATTCAAGAGAACACAAATATGAGCAAGCTAACTTTTCGAGAGAAATGGTGCGTTAATACAACAGCTGATAATGTTAGTCTTAATAGTTTATTGTACACTTGGTGCGGCTCCGTCCAAAGCATATAATAAGTTGGGCTCCGAGTCCATTCGACTTGTTGCTTTCCTATGTGGAACATGATCAAACAGCAGCAGAGGTCAGTGACTTTTTTGTTGCAACCCTATCATCCATGACCTTCAGGATGCTAGTTTCCCATCACCATTGTGTATCGATGGGACCTGAATGCTAATCGCCTGTTTTTGTCGTTCTACCTGGTAAACATTTAAACGTTAGTTTCCCTGGTCGGCTTATCAATTGCCTTAACTCAATTTTCCCCCTGCTTTTTAATTCCATACAGTGAAAGAGTACCTAGCTCAAAAAAACAACAAACGAACGAGTTGCTAGAGACAAAATCTAACTGCGTTGATTTGCAACTTGTGTTCCTATTTAAGATTGTAGTATATATTAGTAAAACTGTGTAATTAATTGACCGCTCTCTAATGATTAGTCACTGAAAAATAATCGATAGCATTTAGGCTGCTAGTTACATGTACTAATACAAGTATTTTGCGATTATTGTGTTTAGCATAATATATGTGCCTTAATAATCTTAATCGTATTTACCGCTGAGCAAATTCTACTTTGCCCCCTTGTAAGTATTTTCCCCCGAGGAAAGAACCACTGATCTGAAGTTTTGCAGACCCATAGCTAGTTTTATCTGGCTTGTCACTACTGTCTTTTAATCGCCGTTAAGGCAAACCAATTTGGCTTGAGATAATCCAGCACACAGGAACTGTTTAACTCGATGATTTGACACAAAATATGACTGCTTCCGTAAGCAAGGATGGATAGAAAAACGATCGGCTTTGCTTAAAAGAGTGAGCCTTTAACATGTCCCTCAGGACCGGTACAATAAAAACAAAATTGGAGCCAAAAGATATTGTATCGAAAAAACATTTTAAGGCGCGCACCATATTTTTAACATACAGACATGCATCGAAGAGCTGGCATTGTAAGTGTTCGCCAGTGCCGGTTTTGAATATTTCGTCAGATTTTATCATCTATCGAAGTACAAAAGCTATGCCTTGGGGTTAGGTGACTTGAAGTTGGATACATCTGGTAAGAAGTCGATGTAGGTTAATAAAAAATACATACCGTAATTCAAAGAAATAAGTTTGCAGCCTTACAAAAATAGATTAATGGGTTTGTTATAAATCGCACGTTTCCCTGTGAGTTTGCTAAATACTGCATCCCTGTCAGGAACGATCACTTATTACGGCTTCAGCAGTTTATTTCTCACTAAACTGCAAAACGTGATCAGTGATATTAATTCTAAAATTAGGGCCGGATTTTGGTTATTTCACTGATGCCGCCAAGATAGATTATTTATTTTGTTTTACCTGTAAATTTGCTCTGAAGGGAGGAAACTTCTACGGCAAAATATTATCACTAGTGCCCAGATTTTATCGTATATATTGGACAAAGCTTTAAGTCAAATATCATGCTTTAGCTGTTACCAAATTTATAATAAAGTGCGAGGTGGTATTAAACTGAAAATCGTGGTGCTAATGATATTCTTAAATTGCGTTAATTAAAGCGCATTTTGCTTTAATTTTATCAAAGTGATATAATAATATGCAAAACAAGACAGTGCTTGTTGCGGCCGTTGGCTACAAAACTACGCTTCGTTAGAAAAAATGCTTTTTATTACGTTTTTCGTGAAACAGAGCAAAGACCATTCTAACTAATTAACAGTGCGCGCTAAAATTACTAGTCCAATTTTACCTCTCGTGTGTTACATGCACTTGCAAAGATATTAAACCTAAATCATACGATACGTTCAGCATCACAGTAACATTTAGAAATAATAACTAAATACTAGAAAGGTAAATTCCTAATCCAAAGGAAGGATAACGTGGTTCTACTTCTGTACACTGCTGCAGTCATTCATGCATAAGTTACAAAAGCCAACGGAAAAAAATGTGTCAACGTGTCTTACGCCATGTTTTATATACTCCGCAAAAACAAGAAGTGGTTCCGGCATTTAAAACTTAATATTTGTGTGACTGCATACCTATGAATCTTAAGCAAATATACCCGCAATTATTGCTCTTCAATAAGTGATTAACCATTTTGCAGTCAAAAGCGGATTAATGCATATGATGCACAGCACCATCCTATTTATGTTGCTAATAACCAATGTGTATATGCTATGCCTAATAGTGGAATACTTGTTCACTTACGTCCCGCTACATCAGATAGTTGAATGCTTAAGGCTATTAGCGAAACATTCTGACTTATCCTCATTTATTCGGATCAAATTGCCGATAGACTCCCTGATGTTTAGCAATGATAACGGTGACTTTCTTTTTCAGGTTATAACTTTTCTCATTTGCTATAGTGCAACGATAAGTAGGTCTTCAAGCCGAATTCTTATCGGTTTTCATGTCTACAAGAAAAGATTTAGAATAACATTTCCAAAAATACAAAAATGTTATATTTAGATGGTTGTGTTTCATCAGAGAAGCAGCTAGGGCAGCTGGCAAAGCGCCGAAATCGTGCACATAGTAAATGTGAAGTTGAATCGGCAATTTGTCTAAAAAAGCTGGGCAAATACAACAATGGTATATGTTATGTTCTTAAGCATTGGGTTTTTCGAAAGGCAAATTGGTCTGCTCAATACTCGCACTTCACTAGTTCCATGCCATTTCTTTACCCTTGGACACCTGTAACTACATCAATTATTTGTGCCAGAAAGTTTTGCCCGGCAGACTGTTTGATCGATGAGGTTACTTTGACTAAAGCTAGGTTTATAAAGAAAGCTGTAGTCGAATAGTTGAACAAAAATACACTTCACCGCGTACGCTGTTACTTGGTGCGAATGACAGCAAAATAGGTTACTATAAAATTGGGCCCAAAAGTGGTTTAAGTCAACATACTAACTGAACATATATTTGCGCAACGCTAATAAGTAACTGCCCTGTCCGTAATTTGAAGCAGCCGAAAATGAGGTTCACCGACCCTTCCAACAAGGTAATAACATTCTATTGAGGCAGAACCACACTAAGTATGTCAATTCGTGTTTAATTGCCGAGTCAGTTACATAGACATGAAGGATATTTCTTTACATTCCTAGTAAAGCACATGTGCCGAGATGATTCAGGGTTCAGTTAACAGGAACCAAATTCACTTCAAATCTCTTTTACGCGTGGGCCATCAAATTTTCAATGGACAAATACCCACCGGCTTCTATTCATTAAATAGAGTTCCGTTCAGTCTCCATCGGCATTGCCGAGGCTATCAAAATATGCCGAATAAAAGCTTGCCCTGTACATCTAAATAACCATTTTGCTAGGTTTTACGCTGGCCTGGACGTTGTAGGGATAATTTACTGAACTTATGTGTACCAAAGTATTGTTTGTCCGCACGCAAGGTTTTTGTACAAATTTGTATACAGGCCAGTATTAAAGACAAATATGAATCAACAATAAAACACACAGTTACCAATTTTCGTCTTTTAACAGTAACCTTCGACCAAGTATGCGTTTAAAAAATCAAAAGCAAAATTTAAACACAACTTTTATAGCTAATTCAGTACTATAATTCTGTTACTGCCGATTATTGAGTAATCGCATACTAATCACCGCGTTGTTTATAAAGTTTTTGAGCAACCAATTAAAAGTCTCCCTTTGGTGGACATTAAAACAAAATTGATCATGCATCCTAATATCACAGAAACGGTCGTCAATTAACGATAAATTTTTATGCTATGTCCATATATATATATATTCGCTTTGAATAGCATAAAATTAATATGCATATTTAATGGAGCAAGATACTATTGCCAGAGTGAATTTTTTCTATTAAAATCAGTCATGATCTTGCGAACGATGATAAGTTAAAGCCATGCGTGACTAAATCAAGTTACGGCTTTCTATAGCAAAACACATTTACTAATTAAACAAAGTTTAAATAATTAATAGTATGCCTTACATCGATCAATTGTTAAGATTTAATGTTTCTGACCTAAACCTACTTTGAAATTTATGATTATATGATAACGTATTACTAAAACCTTGTAATATTGCATTAGGCGTTTGAATGAGCGCTTGGAATGACATCAGACATTTCCGCACACATTGCTTAGAAAAGAAAATTTCGACAAAGTTACTCCTTTCATCCACCAATTGCTCACACATAAAAACAACATTATTATACAAAGACCAATTTACAATCACCAAAAATTCGAAATCCTTCGTGAGAAAAGCCGACGCGGTACCCATTCGTTTGCATCAAACTTATAATTACGAGGTGGCTAGTCGGATCAACGTTGTAGGTATGGAAATCAAATTCACTTTACCCTTAGGCTATTACATGTTCGAGAACTTTTCCATTCTGAAAATTTGCTTTCGAAAATCGTTTGTGATAATGTAGTGCTTTATAACACAGCCAGAAAATATGCCTATTTTGTACGGTCATGCGCAAATATATTCAGTGACATAATGAAACATTTCGCCACCAATAATGTACGCATTTTGTACTGATGCTTTGAAGTACTAGCAATTTACCGTACGTAACCCTGGTTACACGCCTCAACCCTGTTACTTGTGGCATTATATTATTCTTGCAAGCAATCCTTTACATTCAAATATAAAACCTTTGCTTCCACATATAAGGTTCAATGTACTCGTTACCATTCATTGCTTTGGACCGTTCAACTGAGACAGCCATCACTTTTCGTATGGTGACACGCTTTAGAAATAACGTAGCCAATAAGAAACGGTTATTTAAATTATACACTTTCAAATTTTGGCTGCATTAAGACACATAAATCGCACTGCTTGCTATATATCTATATAATATTAAGGGATATATGAATAACAATAAAATAATTAGGTTAGGTATTATAATTACCATTCACCATTTATGAATCCATTCTTTTTTGCATCCGTTACAAAACAAATGAACTTATTTCATCTTATAATTGTTAGTCCTTTTAAATATTGCAAATATTCATTTGTATTTGTTAGCTAGATATCAAACATCAATACTGCTTTAAGGAAAATATGTGTCCTCTCTCTAACGTGCACTGTTTTGAGCCAAGCATGAAAATAACATTATTCATTTTTTAATTAAAACAGTTAAATCCCTTTATTAATTTGAATAACATAACAAGACGAAAATTTGTAGATGCGCGCTTTTCGTATCATCTCGCCCATACAACTATGACTGCCGTGTTAGTTACATAGCAGAACCGAGAGGATTTTGAATTAGAGTGAAGGAAAACGTACCCAACTGGTTCAACGGGAGGTCAACCAAACAGCCTTTAGCGCTCCGATCTCAAGTAAGCCACCAGTGTCATCAATAGGCAGGCACATTTGAGAGTCCCATCATTGGGTTAACCCTGTCTCGGCTTTCCGCATTCTACTGCGTCATCCTCGTTCGCGATTCTACCGATTGGCCAAGGCTGTGGCGATAAACTGAATTAGACCGGCCCTATGTGTGCAAAAACAAATGGTTGTAATTCTTTGGACGCCGAGGTCTTATTGCTATGGCCGCCGTTCACCTTGGTGTAAGTGACTGGTCAGGTAATACACTTTACTTATTATTTGCTTAGTTTGGTGGCTCCCTTTGACTCTAATGATTATTTCCTATTATCTAACGCTACGGACGAGATGATACGAAATTCGCGCATTTAAGAGTGCTCTGCTTTCTTTGTCATTTTTAAATTATCATAGATTTACCATAACCATATTTAGGTATGGTAACGTGCGCAAACAAAACTAACAGAACGGCGACTAATTAAATCCACATGTCAGTCTAACCTTTTCAATAAGAGTGAACAAAGCTTTCATCTCAACTTTGAAACATATTACTAAAAAGTTGTAATCAAACTGATTTTTTAAGTGCAGCTAGTTCATCCCTTCTGTTATGATAAAACGGGTGTGTTCATTAGAAAACGTCGACGCAATCCGATTCAATGTCTATGAAATTCCAAACGTTTACGACATACGCGAATTGACAGCCTTCAGTGATTTTTACAAATATAGATTTCCATGGTCAAGTAGCCGGTTTAGACCTTCATTCCTGCCTTTCAAATATGGATACATATATTTACATACATATGCATATATCTACATATTTATATCAAAGTGAAGATAAATATTATTTGTTAAAGCGCTACTACAGTTAGCAAGTCACTATATAAAATTGATACAGTGCAGTTTAATAAAGCTGTTATCCATTCCAACATAAACATTTAAAATATATATATCAGTAGTAATAACTTTATGGTGTGCATTCATTTCATTATTATTTTTGTACATGGCTGAATAAGGGGTAGACATACAATAATATTTATCTTTTAATTTAAAGATTTTGATCAACTGGTGGGATCGGTACAAGTGTAGCTTTTATACAGACATATGTATTTGAATCGAGTATTTGTGTTTAAGACTATTAGAATTAGAATAACATGTCGCAGCCGCAGTAAACACGTTTATAAGGAGTGCAAAATTTAGATACAAGAAGAGAGAAAACAACATAGCATTCAAGATTGAATTTGGTGAGTATAGTTTAAAATAAATTACTCATAAAATACGTTGCTGTGCTTCCACGGAAACGTTACAAATTGACATCGGTCGTGTAGTTTAGAATAGCTGGTCTAGCGGTCATATCGAAACTGTCTACAACCACTGCCAAAATTTAACTTACCAATAGAACTCAAAAGTCATTCTATAAATACTAGGCTCCAAGTTTCACTCCCTCTCAGGCTATCTACAACTTATAAGTAACAACACGAAAGGAACCAGTTATGTGGCTTCAGTGTTGGGAGGAGCAACATCGAAACATCTTCATTTGGGATAGGTTTTTGTGATGAAAATCAACGAAGTCAGCTTCAAAGTGAACCGATGTCTCAATCGAAATTGCGTTTCGCAAGCCAACCACACGGCGGGTACTCTAAATCCAACTTTAAATTGCTTATTACTGCGCCAAGCGGTGCGCATATATCATAAAGGCATACTCATCAACGCTTCAGACATTAAGCACTAGGCTTCGATTTCCATCCCAGTTCCGGTTATCTTTATCAAATGAGTCCGAATCCGGACAACCCGGTTGTGGGGTGTTAGTGCTGGGAGATACAACACCGAAACACCTCCAACTCAAGCTTATATTTAGGAGCATATAACATTAACAATTCGAGCTAGCAAATAGGCGGGCATCCAGGTTCTGCCGATTTCGGTGACCTTGGACTAGTTTCTGTGAAAATTTATGTAGACCAAAACGAAGGTTAACGAACAGTTTTGTAACCATTCAAAACAGTCCCAGAACAGACAAAAATAACAAAGCGTAAACGAAAGAATCTCTTACCGCACCAACTGAGAACGAAAGCTTCTTGTTTTCAAAGGTGGTATAAACTTGGAGAGGACGAAACTTGAAAAAATATTACAAGATGTATTACAAGAAGTATTACAAGGCATTATCAACCTCTGCTCTGCTGTGGTCCTCCGTTAGAACCATCTTATTTCTAATGGCCAGTTATTCTTGATCATCAAAATTAAGGCAATACGCAACGCCTAACTGATATAAATCTGTGATTCTCGATGCTCAAATAGGTAACGTTTGCTATTAGGGTCACTTTTTAATGCTATCACTGCATTTTCCCGGTAAACCATATTTTAGAAATCGCATAAAATCATGAAAACATTTATTGTTCAGCAAGATAGAACCACTTAACTGTAATTACGCATATGTCAACTAGGCAATGAATTTTGAGGCATAATAAAATCTTAATAAGAATTTTGTCGAAATATAAATATAAGTCATTAACCTGATGTAATTGGGCAAATATCCCTGTGTCCAGTTCGGAATTGACAACGATAGTCGAAGATTTTCGCTTGTCTTTTTGTCCAAGCAAATGTATTTATGCTAGTTCACTTAGTCTGGGATATCTGTTAATGGTTTCATTTTTTCCAAAAATGCTTTTGTATTACGTGAAATGGAAACTTGCTTGAGTGAAAGTTTGAAGCTTTATGAGAATGTCCTGGAATTATCTCCAAATTTACAGGGCTGTAAGTCAAATGTATCCAAAATCCAACTCAGAATTTCTATGTCGAATAGTCATGAAATCTCTCTTTCATTTCTTTTTAGAGTTGCTGTATATAATTGGCGTTAACAAAATCCATTCATCCTCCAGATCTTCTGTGATTTTGACGGGAATTGGAACTGTAGGCATTCCCGACGTTAGGTGTTTCGGGAATACACTTATAACTGTTTAAGAATAAAAGAAATTTCCTAAAATATATTAAATTGATTTTTTATTAAACTGAGTTATGCAAATATAGCATCTAGATAAAAGCACGTCTGGCTAAGCTGCTCAAATTATTTTTTCATACTAATTTGCGCAATAGATGTCATAATACCATCCCGCGTGCAACAAAACCCCGAAGTCCATTGCCCAAAGATGACTACCTAACATTTTTATGCAAAGGGGAAAATCTGGAAATCTTCATTGCTCCTCACACAAAACTGCTGGGAAAGACGATCATGGAGATGGTGCGATTTTATGTTATTGACTGCTATGCTAACATAGGACGGTGAATCGTTTAGTTGCCCTCACAATGTTCTAGCCACTATGTACTCTTTAGGAATCATGCACTGAATTGAAAAAAATATGGGATAAATGTTTAACATTGTTAATTGATCATTTATATCTCCCACTCATTGTGGTAGCACCAAGTTTTACACAAGCAGCCACGTTCTGCATTAGGACGGAGAATTCTTTTAGATAGCCATTGACTACATCGAATATAGACTGGCCCTAGGTATGAATTTTACTACTCCTGGCAAAGATCATCCCAACCCCTGATTCATTATTATTGGGAGATCGGTTATATGTAGCGAGAATAGCGGCGTTGTCAGGTAAAGTAGATTCACCATGTAAGGAACTTATTATGGATTGCAGTAAAGTAACTTAGGCAATTTCTGCGTCATTCCGCAGTTTAGCTATTTGCCTGGATACAGTTCAGTTGCTGATCCGAATGGCTTGAAAAGTTTCTGATGCATTCGTCATCATCAAGTCCGAAAGCATTATTGATAATGAAGGCGGATGAGACTCACCAATTAATCAAGTTACGGCCTCATGCATTTCATAAATATTTTAATTACTTCACGAACGTCGTCAAATTTGAAGGCTCCCTTTAGTCAGTTTCCACGATGGAGAGCCAATCTAACAAAATTACAAATCCAGAGTCAAATTAACAGTTCCACTCAACATGGATACCTACAAACACAAGTACATAAATCATGCGCACATTAATCCAGTATGATACTGGATGACTTTCGACACGTATGTTCACTCAACGATCCTAATTAATTATATTACGATAATCATGCATTTGCAAGTGTGCCACGCACGAAGGAGAATATACCAGATATTTTTTCACCCTACAATGTTGTAACACTATTAGTGGTAGCTCAAATGTGCTTTCTGATGTTTTGGAAAATACAGCGGTAAGCCAAAATGACTAGAGAAATCTTTGGCTGAAAACATACAGAACTTGTCGAAAGACATCGCTCTGCGGACACAATGGTTTTGGGAAATTCACCCCAAACTGCTAGATAAAATGAAGAACAGAAGAGACAAAAAAGAAAATATTACCGGATACTTCAAAAAGAAGGCATGGGATGGTCAAAACTGATATTATAATGCACATCAGCCACTACTAAACATGAAGCCAATTGCGTGTTGACAAAGCATTTTACTGTTTTGAGCATTATGACATTATGATTATATACGTATTGTGTCACATATTAGCAACCCAGGAACCAAATGTCCACACATATGATATAAATTGCGAAAGCTGCTTTCTAATTTTGGACTAGCTGAACGGAATGTTAAGAAAGCGTTACTACTCGTGTTAGTTTTTTCGACTCAGTCGGTACGGACGAACTGTTTTTAAAGTTAGCTCCGCACGCGTGCTGTATGGGCACTCGAATTCGGAACTTTGCGAGCTATCGTCATCTAACCGTACACGCCAGTTAAGACTGATGAGGAAAAACATGTAACCTAGCCCTACTTAACTGAGACCCAACGAGAAAGTGCTAGACTTACCGACACACAAATTGTCAATCAACTGGATTGTCCAGAGGAAAATTCAATTAGTAGCAGTGTGAAATCGTGTTTTACGGCTGTGGTGCGCCATGGAGAGTTTAGTGGGTTCATTGTGCATAGAAATCAAGTTCCTGGGAACGACTCGCTTGTTACTTGTACCGTCTGAGTCGCCTTTAGTATGATTGTCTGAGGTGAGGCTGGTGTAAACGCTCAAGTTTCCAGGGCTGGCATAGCTTCCCGACAGAAAATCTGCCTTTTCTGACTTTCACACCATCGTAAACAGCCACTTGTGTATGCGTAATTAGATTCGTTGACCGGTAGTGACCAAAGGAGTTTACGGTATGGAGATAATCAGAAAATAGTTTCGTCAATTTTGTTGTGTTATAACCACATACTTTTGCAGTATAACTCCCTATGCCACCTCTAAACATTTTTTCTCATTCCAGATACCCGCAAATTTTTATATACCCCAAGGAAGCCACGTGTTTTCTATTGTGAACGGCTGTTTTTACGTTTCAGACTCAACGACAGATCATAATTAAGACATAAAATTGGGGGACCTAAAAAATTGAATCCTGCTAAGAAAGCCAGTTCTTTGCTCATTATCACAACGCAAACTTATTTTTACTATGGCGTACCAATTTTACTATATATTATATTTCAGTTGGGTAACAAAACGCTAACTACCTTCAAGTCAGCTAACCGTCTTCTTTATTACTTATATGATGTTACCATATTCTCTGACATTCGGTTGGACTTAGTGTTGGCAAATGACCAAACAGAGCTCAAACCTATACAAAACGAATAAAGATCGTTCAGTGTTCTTAATGCTTTCAAATTTCACTCCCCCGAAGAGCTGAAGCTCTACATATGACATAAATATGCCTGATGTTGACTAAAGCCAGGCCATCATTAACTTATATTACACAAAAGCAACAATCTTTCATTGCAAACCCAACAGACTGTATTTCGGAAAGGGATGCAGTGCAATCCTCATCGTGCCAAAGAAGAAAGTGATAGCTCTTTACAAGCTGCCTCTGAAGGATTATATACTGGGTGCACAGTACAACACTTCGAAACGGCCCAGGGTGGTTGGCCAGAAATTCACCAACATATAATCAGCCGGCTCCACAAAGTTTAGGGTTATTTCGCAAAAAGACTTTTACGTATTCGGGTACGCTTCTGACAACCGGAGCACATGACTGTGTTCATTCGAACGCACAAGGTATTTTCATCAAATTAAGGAAAACGCAATCTCGTTGAAACTCAGCCTACATATAACTCAGCAAGGGTTAGCAGAGCCATGTGACAAGCACTGCCACCAACTAAAAACCGGGATGTTACTCACGCAGCAATTGGTCCATTATGGAAATTGGTGTATTTATTTACTATCGTTCTGGCCTGCACTGTCAGCTTGATATTGGATATTGAAAACCCCATTATTGTCCATTTTTTAGTCTCCAGTACGAATTACACACTAGGTTAATCGTACGTCTACATTCCCTGCTAGGAGGATTTAAACTTTACGCAGTAAAAATCGTGGCCACTCTCAGTGTGCAAGTCAAGATGCGACTCAAACAGCTTGTCGCTATTTTCCCCATTTACAACCAATTTCAATTATCCATTGAAGTGCAGGATAAGATGCAATTCGGCTAGTAGGACCTCATTTTCACCAACAAGAAACTAAATTTGCATGTAGTTGCGATGGGCACCTAATTGCGTCACAGATATCATGCAGCACGATTGTTCCACTAGTTGTGCCACACAGAATATCTTAAAGAATCGGTCAAGGATTATCACACGAAAACACTATACCATAACTTGTCCAGCTCATTGGTGCCACTAGCTGGCCATCCCTACCCGAATAGTCAATGAGTTATCATATCGGAACTTGTCAGCATATTCATCGAGCTAGTAGTAAGCAAATAAATACAAAAAAGATGCAGTCATTCCGATGGAACAAAACTATAAACTGCATGACATTAGTGCATTCCCCGTGGTTCGACCACTTGGCTTGTCCGAGCGCGATCAATTAGGATGCATATACAGCCCAAGGAAATCACTGTGTTTAATTCGTCCTGCGAGAAAGATTACATTATCAACAGGACCGTATGTTGAGCTTTGCCCTAAAAGACGCTGCTTTAAACAACTGAGCAGGCTTAGTGGCGTTATGGACATTTATATTTTACACACAGCATGCGGTTGGCGGAAACGACATAGGATTTGTCCAAGAACCTTAGAAAACTATTATGCTTTGCATTTTAAAATACAACCATATTTTGAATTAATCTTAGCATATCATGACAAAATCCAGTGTTAACCTCCTCGTTTTGAACCACAGATGTACTGAAGAGTCCAAAATACCTGCACCAGTTCAGCTTTCACGGTGCAGTGAGAAATGGCTCTAACGCATTGAAACTGGTTATCATGGACTTAGCAACATCGTTATTACAATTCGTTGATGTCTAAACACGAACTTTATTTCAAAATTTGAGAGCAGGGGATCTGCACTTCAGAACCCAAGTTCCACCCATGCAGAACCAGAAAATTGTTTTCCTCTGTCAATAATTCTAATAAGCTTCAAGTTTATTGAGTCAGAGGTAAGTGATAGAATCATGTGGTAACTGCAGAATAACACTATTTTAAATCCCATGCAGCACGTATTTCAACACACTCGGTCCAGTACAAACAACAATATGATAAATCATGCATGTTATTCGGAGGCTGTTGATGTTAGCGCATAATTGGATGCCTTCTACTTGCATTTCTTAAAGGCATTATACCATCGAAATAACTGCATTCTACTTCATAATCTTCAAAACGTTTGGGTTCGGTAAGCAATTTTAACTTTCAATGTGATCTGAGTCTATGGGTTGTTGCACGCTATCTGACCCAATCGGCGTACTTCAGGGCTCAAAACTCAGAAATTGCATGTTCCTGATAATCAGAAATATTCTTACATATATGCTTCCTTTAAAATATCCAAATTTCGCAAGTGTTGTGAAAGGGTACAGTTTTACTTCCACAGTAAGTTCACATATCCCTGTATAACGAATACGCCTGGTCCACAAAGAGCATGTTGAAGTTAAGCAGCGCTGGTCGCATATATCTGGACTAGACGCTGTAATCCTGCTAACTGGTAATACAACTTTCAAACTGTGCCTCTATAAAAACCGGTTTAGCTTACCAAGTGGGACTTTTAATCCGTTCCGAGCGATAATGCTTCTAGTTGTAAAGCATCAAGGGGAGCATTTGACAGGTCTAAAAAGTACGTATTGGGTTCACGATATGCACTTCTCCAGGTTGTCAACTAGTGAATCCTGCAACCGGACCTCGCATTTTTCCTTTGTAGGATCAAGAGTGCATTTGCGATTTAGTAAACACAATTCTGCAAGACAACCATAAGTCATCCAGGATTGGCATTAGGCGGGAATGCATCTCTAGTAGCGCAGTGAGTCGAGTATGAGCAATATCCATTTGACCAGAGGCAATGAGCTGGAGATTGCCGTTGTACGGCTTTAGCTCAATTGTACACAAAACCTCCCAAATCCAGCTTGGATATTGACGTATGGTGACACAGTTAGAGAGAACAGCTATTTCCGAACGACAATAAACAAGTTTGCATCTCAACCTAAAAATGCAGCGTAGTTGTCGGTACCTTCGATTTCTCTTCTTATCCTTTGCTTACATTACTTGAATGCTACAGCAGAGACTGCTAGGGCAGGAAAGGTGGGCATTAACTGGTTGGCCAGGGTGCGATACGGGTGTTCCATTTTAGATCCATTGGGAACTCTGAGCAATTCATCAATTCATTGCTCAACGACCCACTCAGGATGGAACCCTCACGAGGTTCTGCTATCGTTCCATTCCCATCTGAACTTTAACTTGAAATCAATGGGAATTCTCTTTTTGCAAAATATGAAACAAGTTTATTCCATTTAGTAAATTGAATACGGATGTAAAAAGACGAACGCTGGCATTTCGCATTGTCTCTTCAGTGCAAATCTAATAACACGAAAATATATAAGACGGCATGTAGGATGAGACCGTAACAATTAGAACAGGCTAAGGGCGTAAGCCATCTGATTCATCAATAAGAAAGCATTTACTGGCCATCTGTCATCAGTTTGATCCGGCCAAACTGTTTACACTGGTGTTAAGACAGGCTAACTCCCGTTTCCTACGTTTCGCATAGGCGATGGCGATCAACCGAATGAAACCCGCATTATGTGTGCAGTATCAGTTGTTCGTAAGCCCACGGCTGTCCAGGGCGTAGGGTTGTCAAGCCTGCCCTTTACCCCGCTCTAACATATTCCGATCTCACCCTACATGTCGTCTTATATATTTTCATGTTATTTTGTTGGTACTGAAGAGACAATACGAAATGTTGACGCACACTGTTCGTATTCTTACGGCTTTATTCACATGAACATGTCCCAAAGATTTGAAGCGTGACGAGTAGGAAGCTAGATTAACTTACTTGCTTGGTTAGAGTCTAGTGGGGTACTCGGGTGATTGGCCGTCGACACTTTGCTGACTTATGATTGATTGCTATTGTGATTATGTCTAATACACCTACAACACATTTAGTACATTGTTTAAAACATGCATCCTCATCCTTTGACTTTTCAGGGCCTTGAATAAAATAGCTAAGGTGCAACCGATTGAAACCAAAAGATTTTTATTTATTTTTACTTGTAGTACATCGGTTCATGCTTATTGTCATTCTTTTAATAACTAAAATGAACCACCCCTTGTTTGCTTTAAACTTTTAGTACTTTCCTCTTGTAGCTTAAATATATCTTGCCATATTCGTATTTTTTGGAGACTACTGCTCCTAATTCTGCATATATGATTTTGCTACATTTTATCAGATAGCCTTTTACAAAGAAGTTGACATACGGCTCAATACCACGCTAACTATAACATGTTCTCTACGTTATCGCGGTTCCTCCTTTTGGAGGTACAGAAATCTATTTACGAAATGTATGTTGTCGACTTCCGCTAGAATCAAAAATGGATAACAAACTTATTAGGACGTACTTATAGGACGTACGAAAGAAAACCCCAGTGGTTTTGTTAGGAAACAAGGGATCGTCGACCATGAAGTTCTGTGCTCATACATTGCACAGCCAGAGTTGAGAATAATTCTATTAGTGAAAGCAGATGTCATGGAAAACATGCCTTTCTGCATTATTTCACTTTATAAGTTTGCAACCAAAATAAATGAAACTAAATGTCTCCCTGAATCCTTTCTTATCAACCGTTACTCTGAAAAGGGGTACTCCCTATTTATTACACCAAATGATATTCAATAAGATGTTCGTTAAATTTATATAGCCTGTCAAGACTATCCGAAATTAAGATTAATGGTCAAACAAGATGGACAAGAAACTGTTACCGTGGTTTTATAATACAAAGTAAATACAGGAATCAACTAACAAATAGGTTTACAATTTTAACAGAAAACGCCAGAAAATACCATACGTGTGTCAGCGAGGCAAAACGGTTCAGAGCAGCGTTTGCTAATAGGTTGGTTGTCAAGGACAAAATGACTTTGAACGTTGAACAATGCAAATGGGCAGTGATTATGTTAGGATGGAAATGGGTTGCCTGCGCATGCGTCTTTGGGTGATCTGATAGGTTAGCGAAAACGTTAATGCAAAGCAGTTAGTAGTTTGATTGTCAAAATAATGGACTTATAATTTTTGATTCAGTAGTTCTGCACCCTGAGCGTTTCCATGGATTCAACAGGCGCAAAATGGAAATCCAAGGTATTTTCGAGGATTAAGATGGACAGTAGCATTAAGTAACAAAATGTAATTGTTTCATCCAACCGAGTTTTACATACGACTAGCGTAGATGCTGACACAACAGGTTTGAAGAGAGCATTCCATGGTTGATACACACGAATGGAAAACAAGTTTCTATGGCACTACAAATTTTTGTGTTGTTCCGCCAAATTAAAAGAGTGATCTCTAATTTTGGTGTTACTGCCTAGTCGTAGTAAAGAGAGTCACATCTGATTTGAATTCTATAAACGCAAATACGTATTAATCAAGTCACCTCGTAGTCGGCGATACAGCCCGCTGAACAGTCCCAAAGGTTTAAACCTCTGCTCGTACGGAAGGTGGTACATTCCAATGATGTATTTAGAAGCCCAAAATTGAGGTTGGTCCAGTGTAGTAAGGTCGTGTTTTAGCCATGTCTTCTAGGCTTGTATTGTGTATTCAACATGGAGACAAACATATGCATTCAGCTTCTGTCTGTAAATAGTGGTGTCTAGTTGTCCGAACGCTCGTCGTAGCAAGCCGACATGCAGATTACCAGTTTTCGATGTATTTGTGATTGTTTGGAACAACCCAAGTTTTCCTGAACAAGGAAGCCAAAATCGCGTTCCACAGATGACCGCTGCAGTACTTGCGTTCCTAAGTTTTAGGAATAAGTACTCTGGTGTTGTATTGAGAGTAGCCTGCATTTGTCCACCTTAAACTGTTACGTATTTCAGGTCGACCAAAAGTGTACCGTATCCAGGTCACACTGAAACAAGTTATGATCGACATCCGCCTGAATCAGGCGCTATATCTTTATATCGTCAGAAAAGAACGGAAAATCGGAAACGATATTCCGTGCAGTCATTGGTGAATACCCAAAACAGTGATGGATGTACAATTGAGCTCTGGGTCGCACCATACTCGAATGATATGGGATCAGATAGCGAACACCGGACTCGCACCATTAATTGTCTTGGAAGGAGAAAGTTGGTGATCTAGCTCAAGAGAGGGTCACCGATCCCGTAAAACTTGAGCTTGGAAATGAGAATTCGTTGGTCTTAACGTTCGAATGCCTTCAAGAAACGCAAATAACTCACATCAACAACCCCTCCAGCTGCAACTGACTGGGTCCAGCTACTACACGCGATTACTAAATTCCTTTTACAGGATCGCTGTCGACAAACTATGTTTCTTGTAAGCAAAATGTTACGTTTTCTAGCAAACGCACCAATACATCGTCAACGATGGATTCCGTGACCTTGGCTGATACATAAGGAAGGGACATTGGGCGGTAGTTTGAAGGCTAAGTTCTGCTTCTACCTTTGATATTCGAAATCATTTTTCAAGTTTCCATATAGCAGGAATCTGGTTCTGGTCTAGGCAGCGCTAAAAGAACTGTGTCAAAGGTTTTATAGTTGCCTTTCTGTTGCCCGTAGTGCCTGTGGGCAAATGTTGTCAACTCCACGGTGAGTTGTGCTTGCGCAGATACATCAGCTATCGTAAAACAGCTTCGGCAGTAAAAGAGGTGTGGGTCGTTACTGGAGGCTTAAAAATAAACATAGGAAGATGGCCTGATGTTGAGACCCTCAGAAATGTTGGAGCACATTTTGTCCGCAACGCGTTTGCTGCCTCTTTGTCTGTCCAGTTGGACCATCTGTGGTCCGAAGAGGAGTAATTCATGGCCATACCTTACGAAATTATTGACATACTTGTACAGCGTTTTGTGAGTAGCGCTGAAGCTTTCGACATATTCTGCTGATATGCGACGGCATTTCTGAGCACTTGGGTGCAATGGTTAAGACGGCTACCTGGTGGTCTTAACCATCCGTAGTTGGTGCTTAGTTTTACTCTCGCCAGGCTGCGCTGCGTATAATCACCCATTTTCAAAATCTGCACCTCACGTTAGAAACGATTTTTAGTCCGTTAAGGAACCCTTGTCTCTGAGGGATTCGTAACCAGTTGAATGAATTTTTTGACGCATTCAAGCCAAGTGACTTCCGAGTGGGCTTCATCAAGCAACCATCAGGTTGTGGCACGGACGTGCTGAGCCAAGTGGTCGTAGCGCGAAATGGTGCGTGCCGACCAAGGGTTCTGGTCGCGCTACTAATTTACTTAACTGAAAACTCATGAGTGCATGATCATTGCAACCCAAAGGGCATTCTACGAGCAATACATAAATCATGTGTTATTCGTTAGTGAAGAAAAAGATCAGCAAATAATGTTTATTACATGTTCTAAAACGATTAGATGCAGCCACCTGATGGTTAAGTGAAACATTTGTTATAAGCTCTTGGAGATGTGCTTGATTGGCTCCCCGAATTTAGCAGATTCTAAACATTATGTATTGAAAACGACTATACTTAAGATGCGAGTTTGCTTTCGGTGTAGGCTGAATTTTAAAGGTGTTGCAAGTTGGCAGTCCTATTCCGATGTAGAGTTTGGGGCCGTATACCAAAACTATACTGCAGGTGTCATTGCCATGTAATTGCAGGTGGCACCAAAGTGAATTAGTGAATTGTAAGTCTGAATTCCCAAAGGCCTCGCACCTTGGGTCGCCTTGGTAATACAGAATTACGCTTCCACCTTTCTTAAGTCTGTCTTTCTTATAAGTGGCATGCCCAGAGGCGAGTTTTCAGCGGCTATCATTCCAGTGTGCAACAATGTCTCAGTGACACCGATACTATCACATGGCTTCGATATTCGCGATCCGTCAGTGCGGCTAGCTTACTGCAAAGACTTGGTGCATTTGTACAAGGCAGGATAGTTTCTTCGTCTAGGAGCCCACAGGGAACAAAAGCCGTCGTGTGCTAGAATGCCAACCGATGCGAGGTCGGCCGTAATTCGTTATTTGTTAAGAGGTGATTCCACATCGTTAGCAAACGGATTTGGTAAAGAAAGACCTCATTCCTAGTTCAGAAAAGCTGCAGAATCGTGTGTCCGAGCAGTTAAGGATTGCTCATTGGTAACCACTAGTAGGATAGCTTATTCAGGTAGGCTCATGTTTGGTCGTCGCAAGAATTCAGCAGCTTTTAACCGAAGTTCAGCTGGAAGGTTTTTCCGATGTCTCCGCCAACGTTCTAACACAGCCATTGCTTTCTTCTCTGACTGAACCAAGAGTTTTAGGATGCGTCTTCTGCTTGCCATGTAATTTGGTGAGAGAGGTAACTTTTGAGAGACAGCGCCAAAATGCTTTCCAAAGAAATTGTTTCACTAATTAACCGTTGCCTTTCCAAATTATGATTACCGACCCCATGACTCTCGTGCAAAGCAAATTCTGCCAAACTATAAATAAAGATAGTGTTTAGAAAATCCAGCTTCATATGCCCATTTCTGATGTTTCTTTTTGATTGTCGCTTGCTCCAAGGAACTTCGGGATAGATAAGTAAATTACAAGGCCCATGTTAAAGTGCAGTTGCAGAGTATAATGTTTTCGGCAAGACTGGCCGATTGCAGTGTTACCACAATAATTCTGGGTTTGCCAAATTGTGCAGAGTTTGTGTGACCGGTAACCCTCACCAGATTTGTGGGTTTGTCTGTTACCTTCATTAAAATGCATAGTGAGTTCTACTGGTCTTTGTGGTCAGACAACTTATTCCGCAGTGTGATGGCAGAAGATTCGTTGACATTGGTGCACATGGCAGTCAGGAAATTATTATTGGAACCGTTTTTTGTTGAAATGCTAGGTCAGATGATATTTGCGCCTCGCTTTATGCCAAGTGATAACGGTCCACTGTTTGTCGCTCTATTGGCGTTAGCAGTGTTTTCAACATAGGATACAATAAAGATAGCATCCCAAGGGAGTTTCGCATCGATCACTGCATATGTGCCTGGAGTCTCAGGGGATTTGAACTCGACCAGACACCTTTGGTTTGCATAGACTTTAGACTCGCTTTCGACTGTCCCATCCTTATTAATGATACAAATTGAAAGAATCAGCGTTTCGAGCGGTGACTAATTTTCCTTAGTACTGCATGTCTATCAGAGCTACGGTCAGTTATCGCATGGCGTTCTTTCAAAATTGAAGAGGCTAACGGCAGAGAATACCTTGTTCTTTCTTGAGGAATCAAGCGCATGCCAATGACTCAGCGAAAACAAAATTTTTATAATACAAGTGTTAGAAGAAAACAAGTATCAATTTCCGTAAGTATATAAGTGAAGGGTGTGGGAAAAAGGGACATAATGTCATAAATGGAAAACCAGTTCAGCTGAATATTCAAAGTACTCCCTGGACAAACACATAGCTTATGATGTAAAGTAACCCAATTAAAGACCCAGTTCTGAAAACTTATTTTTCACTGATAAATGTCAAGTAGACCTTCTCTGGCCCGTTCTGCAGTAATTGTTTCGATATGTTTCAGCATCTGTGATGTTGAAATATGGTGTGAAATGCAATAGGTAGCTCTACATGTATCATACATTTATTAAAATATGCAATCAGAGCGCTTTGCGAGCTATTGTTATAGGTTACCAATCAACCAGTATTGGTTATATATTAGAAGCGTTCTAACTGGAAAAGTGTATTAGGTGGGAGAATCTCCCAACTTAGCTCTAATAAACGCATTCCAAACGCTAACAGACTCGGATGTAGCCTAGCGCGAACGCCGATCCAGCTTGACACAATAGGTAGTTCTTTCACCAAATAAAGGAAATAAAGGTGCTAAAAAGAGTATTTACTACAGCGTAGGTAAAAAGGAGTCGTAACCGAAAGAAAGGACAAGCAGATGACCTACCTAAAGGAAAATTTATGCAAAAACGTTTAAAAACATTCATTATAACCTTGTTAAATCGAAACAGCAAGCAATATTCGAGCACACGAGCACAGTAAGTAAAGCACGAAAGACAAAAGCAACGCCTTATGATGAAATCAAACAGTGCAAATTGTTTATGAAATAGTAACTCCACAGCTTTAGATCACAAGAACATTGAAGGAACATGTTATAAAATAGTTTATATAGAACAGAAGCGCTGCATGTTGCAAAATAAAAGGTATCATTAGCATAACCAAAAATACAAGTCATGTTCAATTAAACGTTAAGCAAAGTTAATCTTTATCTTTTATAGTTTTACGCAATCAACGACAATAAACATTTCGCCCATAATCATGGTTTGAATTTTGCTGTCGAGTTTGGCACCTATGAATTAAATTGATATTTGTAAAGTAAAGCAAAACCCAAATAAGCACAACGAACTTATTTCTTCTTACGCGAAGCTCACATTCATACACGTCTGCTATAATTTTATTAAAATTCCTTGGATTTAATCTCCACATGTATTTCATTTAGTTTCCGATTTACTAGATCCTGATTTTACGATTGTTGCTCTGAGGATCCTTAATTCGTCATTGAGGAGCGTATCTTAAAGCAGTAATATTAAAGAATGCAGATTTGTAAAATTTGTTTTAATAAAATCAATTTTTAAAATGTTTATTTGAAACAGACAATGATTCAACATACTCCGCACTGTTGCATTAGGTTAATTATTTACTGAAACATATTCGTATTTCCTCTGACGTAAAACTGCTTTATACGAAACCAATGGCATCCGCTTAACGAATGCTCATTAACCAATTCAAACGGCCAGTATTGTTTTGTATCGCCTCCGCACCCTTGTTACTGCCGAGGCGATCAGCATTCCGTTGTATCAACCGCTTTTGTATGCACAAAAGAAGCTGTTAAGCTGCCTTGGCCAGTCAAAACGGATCCTTCTGAGAGCAACTGCGATTGTGCAACTGTACCTCTGCCCTAGTTTTATGTTTGTTACTGGTTCATGCGTTTGGTCTATACGTGATCTATCTCATTTGAACTGATCGTTTATCCACTTGTACGCCCATTGCTTTTTCACCCATATGATTGTACAGATCTGAAGATGAATCATCGAAAACAATTGTTTACCTTCGGTCTTTTGTTCTTGATAATGAAATGGGAATTTTCTAGTTACTGAAAATAGAACAATGATTGAAAAATAATAACCTACTCTATGGCTGAATTGCTGCTGTAATAAGCCATTATTCTAGTATTAAAGCGAAAAGAAAAGAAAATTTATAGAAGTTAATAGGCAATGCTTTACAATTCCCGTTAGTAGTATGAGGGGCTTGTCTAAAAATAAAAATAAAACACTTAATAATGTAAGCATGCACAGGACTTAACTTTTTCTCCGCTGTAGTCTTGCAACTCGCGTTGATTCGTAGCACTCACAGGCAAGAGCATGATATCCTAGATGTATTCCAGGAGTAGGATGGAGAGGGTGGTAATTAACAAAGTGTAAGTGGATATGTGGGTCATCCAACCTTCTTGAAACTATTGTTAGTGTCGGCGCAAAGCGTCCAATTCCGAGAAAATATTCCACGGGGGTAAAAACGAATGGAAAAGCAATTTCTGCCACACTCCAGCTGGATATACTTATCTACGAGTTTCAGTGAGTGACCTACTACTTTTGTTGCTTGCTGACTTGCATTTAGAAGTGACGCACATATTGTGGCTCGTGCAGAAGTAAGTATGCCATTATCAGGTCACATCGCTATCTGCGACACCCTGCGTTTAATACCTCCCAATCGTTTCAGCCTCTACTCGTATGGGAGGTTGCGTATCCCAATGCTACATTTAGATGCCTGGCGTTGAGGCTGCTCCGGTCTAAGAAGGTCGTGTTTAAGCCATGGATGCTGGGTTTGGATGGAGTGTTGACATGGCGCGAAAGTATACAATGTACACATGTCTAATAATAGTTGTGTCCGCTTGTCCGAAGGCTCGTCGGAACAGCCCGGCTTTTTGCTTTCCAGTCTTCGAGGCATTTCCGGATGTCCTGGAGCAACCTATATCATTTTGAACCCGCACACACAAATTGCCTTCGTGGATGATTGCTGCAGAACATGCGTTCTGAGCCAGTATGGGTAAATGATGTGGTGTCATATGGAGACTAGCTTGCATTTACTCCAGTTGAAAGGCAATAACGTCGTGATTGTCCAGCGGTGTAGGTGTCCAAGGCATTTTGATACTGATACTGGTCAGTATTCACATGAATCTTGGGCCATCCTTTGATCTCGTCGGCAAACTGTGGTACGTTTGACGCAAATGAATTTTCAACTTCACTAATTAACACAAAAACTAATAGTAGCCTTAGAACTGAGCCTTGCGGCACTTCGCAATCCTTTTGTTTGGGTGCGTAAATAGCTCCGAAATCCGAATAACAATGTACGTTGAAGGAACAGGCTGGCGATTCAGCTTAGAAGGGAGTCAGGCACCCCGCAATAATGGAGCTTCGAAAGGAACATCAGCTGATCAAGATGATTGAATGCTTTCGAAACATTTAGGTAGTTTACATCATGGTCTTCTCCAGCTTCAGCTGGCTTAATCCAACTACATCATGCGATCACTAAATTCGTTTCGTCCGATCGCTGTCGACGGAATCCTAACTGTTCTGGAGTATAATAGCAGAAGTTTCCGGATAACGCCCCAGCAGTATAGCATTGATGGATTACATTACCTTAGCTAAGGGATACTTAGGGGTAGTTTGGAAGTTTACTTCAGATTCCAATTTTATGTGTCAGAGTTATTACGCCAAGCTTCCTCATGACAGGAAACTTACTCTGGAATAAACAGCATTAAAATCTGAGCAAAATATGCTGTCAGTTGGCTCGTTTCTGCTTCCAGTGTCTTTGAACGCTTGGTATCGACACTCAGGGTGTTGCTTTTGTGCAAGGAGGTAAGATTAGGCAATAGAGCTTTAAGGTTAAAATTGATGTGAGTTAGACCCGGCGGCAGGACGATAAATGCCGGAAGGTTACTTGAGGGCAAGTCCCTCTGAAAAATGGGGCAATTCGCTTCCGCGTTGCTTTTGCTGCATCGGTAGACGCTCTTGTTAAGATAGCTGGCATAAATATGTTTATAAGATTAATACGTGTATCTGAAAACAAATCTGTCTTCAAGCTTTTGCTTAATTCACTGTACTTGAGGATTCCAGTTTGGATACTATTTATCGTCTAGACGGAAAACAACAGAATGCTATGTAAATGACTATACGGGAAAGCTTTAAATAGGTAATTATATCTCCAAATATCTACAATCCGCCTATCCCATAAGAGGAAACATGTACACACTCCACTCCAAAAGTGGATATTTTGACGAAATTTCAGAGGATAATAGTTGCGATTTATTGAAAATTGAATTAAAATAATATTTAGTTTACCTTAACGTTCATACTAATGAAGGCCAACTAGCAACTAAAACAAAATCACCAGCAGGAACAAGCAAAATTTTCAAGTTGCACGTTACTTCAAAATTTGGCTGGTGGCCAAAACCCAAAACGACCATCTGAAGACAATCAATGTATGCAAGATAATTAAATGTTGTGTTTTGGAGCACCGTCATTGTGCCTTGGACTGCAACAATTAATCTCAATTGTTACCTCAGTTAGTTTTATGTCCAACTTTTCCCACCATGTCATTTGTCATCCACATACAAAGTTTTCTGTCTTTTTAATAATGCACGCAAATTTCAGTGTGTTACCTCAAGAAACATGTGGACCATGTTTTACTTGAATTTGGCTGCGGTAAAATTATATATCTGAAACTAAATTTTCGTTTGGTTTATAATTCCTAGCTGAAACTTCGTGAAATACGAAAAAGGCGAAAATGTTCCAGATTTACGTAAACTCAGAAGTGTTTGAAACTAATAATCCAAAAAGTGGCATGTTTTTCTGACCTGCAGCCCATTTCATTTCTTAGTTGAATGGAATACTGCAGAAGTATTTTTACACATTTGTAAGCTATTCACACTCAAATGATCAAGATTGTTGAAAGCAAAATAATTTGTTAGCCGGTTATGAACTGGCATCTCGCATAAATATACTGCTGTTAGTACTATACAACTTTGCAATTAAAATAATCATATGTTACAATCCATTTAATAGGTATAATATCAAATTTGCTGTTGTATACACAATGTTAACATAGAAAATAAATATAAATTTGATGTGTTTGCTCGCTTTGCATGGTATTTCTACACGACAGACATGGAAAGTAGAATTCACTCGTACGGTTGCGGCAAGGCATTTGATGAATAACCGTGCGTGAGAGAACAGACAAAGACATGGCCTATAAGGCAACTGATTCCCTGGAATATCGTTTTGAATAATTAAATTAGAGGCAACCATTTTGCAAATGTCAATGACCCATTTAAATGTACAAGTGGCTTGCAGTGTGAAAATGTATTCTTTGGTACTTTATTTGCTAATAACTGTTTTATAATGAAGTATAAGCCATAATGTTCGTTTGCTTTGAGCGTTCTGTTTCTTCTATCTCAGACATGCAAAGCAGGTCATAGTAAACATTGTGACGGTTCGTGAAACAAAGCATGCGGTTGAACGAAATAACTTATTATCAAACCGTTTTTACGTCAATCAGAATATTTTTTTGAAAAGTAAGCGGCATACTTTGCGAACGTTGTTCAACTTAAGTGATTAAAAATGCCGTGATAGCTTGCTTAAGCAGTTGGTTTAAGAACCAACATCCGTCAAATTCACCTGGCAGGAAAGCGGGGAGTTTGAATATCGAACCAAGTGCTTTATTGCTCCCCGTTCTAAGAGGGCACTAGGCTGTGCGTCTGAGGAACTTTTAGCCGATATATACCTGTTGAAATAGACAAACCCCTAGAAAATAGATGAACCTGGATTCATGATTAATTAACGGAGTTCTGAGATCAATATTCCGCGACGCACGGTCCTTCACATTTTCGAATGATTTTCGCAGGGACGCCCGTTGTTTTTACCGCTGCTTTAGGCCAGACAGTATCAACAGGTTTTAATTTACATCCGAGATTCTCTAGAACAGTTAAGCCTTTTGGTAGCGATGTGAAGTGTGCACATGCGCTTGTATCAACTGGTGGGCTCGCAATAAACACGACTACAAATATAGTGTATGCTCCGATTTAATTAGAGTTTCACCGGATGATGATGGCAGCAGTATATTATAGGTTAGTCGCCGCTGACGGCCAGCCAACATAAATTGTGGTGTTTGACCGGTCGATGAGTAGACAGATATGTGCTAAGTCAGGAAGCAGTTGGATAGGGCTGTGTCCCAGTCAAGAGGGGTCTCGCTATAGAGAAACAACTGATTTAGCTCATTCAGTCCAAAGTTGGTGTACCACTAACAATTTTCCTTCTGGCTGATATGCAGTAGTATATGTCTTTTGCATGAAGCATAAATGGTGAATACAGTTCATGAGTGTGCTTTCAAAGTTTGCTCCGCGGTTTGAGTGCAAATGATAGTTTGATCTTCACCATGCCCAAAAATTGTCAAAGAATGGTAATGTCACACTCCACGCGTCCACGTTTTAGGCTACTAATTCACATTACTTAGTAAACTGGTTCGCCAACAAGAGGACGTAACGACGGACGTTAGCAGTTACTGGCATTCGGTCTACGATATTGAAACCCACTATATCGCCCCTAAATCCAGCCATCGGCGGCTACATTGGACCGTAAAGAGTGATTACAGGGTTTTGATCCTGGTGCATTCTGCACACTAATGGCAATACATAGCAATAGCACGTGGTTGATTGGGCCACAAAAACTGACCTAGAATATCAAACCTAGACCATTCTGTACTAGGTGTTCCAGCTCTTAATGAAATATTTGTATCATTTCATGTATTGAGTGGAATGAACCGCCATTATTTGCACATACGCCGGTTAGGTTTTGAAAAAGCAAGATAGCGTCGATTACGTGTAATTACGGGCATTGTGCTCATAAGCATTTCTTTCTAAACTGATGCTTTCCAGCTCCTTATGTTTGGTCGCACTTCATGTCTTAGGATAATCCGGCGCCGTCAAATACAACAGGACCATTTCCTCTGTAGTCGGTGCGTTCAGGATAACAGCTGTTACACAAGTCCCTGTGAACGATGAACATGGCTCTTAATCCTTGGCAGACCTAAGGGATTAGTCATCAGCATTCCTGTAGTGTTTATCTCCAAACTCATATTCCTGCCGTTGTACTTACCAAAAGCCGGTCTGAACCTCTAGGTTTAGAAACTTTTGAAGATAGATGTATAATTGGGGGTTAGTACACAAAAGAAAATTGCTGCCCAGCAGATAGTGAATATGTTGCTTGCCGAAAACCCTACCACCGGCTTTCACTTCTGTTGTTGAACACATGGGTCGCTCTCACTGCGAGAGTGTTATGCTGGTATACGTTTTAACCGGTCCATTCCTTTCGCTGTGGTTTTGATAATTCATATCTGCCAGTGGTTTATTTCGACAATCACAGTGGGAAGACAAAGGTCAGCAGATGCGTGCATTTTATAACTGTCTTAAGGATCGAAAGAAAGCTTAGAATTGAAATACAACTCAAATGATGCAAAAGTACAAACAACCGAAAGGAAAAGCTGAAAATAGCTTCTTTATTTCCAAGGCATCCTAAGACTGAACAGTAGTTGCTTTTAAAGCAACTAAAGCAAAGCAATGGTTTTTCCGGTTTAACACAACCTCCTCAGAAAAGTACAGTAGACGTTAATTGGTGTGCTGCAGCAGAACTTCCAACGACCTGATGACCTGAGATCGAGAAATGCCTATGATCGAAGGTGCTGGTGCCCTGCGTGAATGCATCACCTGAGCCGGGCACGCCAGTTGAGCTGACTCTAGTTAAAGCCATTTCGGAACGTGCCCCCTGCTCCGGGTACTCATGGTCCTATTGGTCCTGCCTATGTTACTGTAACCGCAGTTGCCTTCGAATTGGTACACACAATGGGAGTCGGCCTCCATAGGCTAATTTCCCTTCAGTGGGGTCAGCGTCCACTTGTGGGTCGGGTTGATCATAATTACTTTGGCAGCCCGAAGTTTCTCAGAATGACTGCGACTAGTCTTCTAATAGTTCACATTGTGGCGCTCTCACGCTTAAAATAGAACTATAGAATTTGTTCTTTTTAGCCACGGTGGGCACTGGCGCTTTGGTTCTGCTGAATTGATTATGCTTTTTGATGAACCTACTAGGTCATCCATGTGCACGTAATGTATTAGTAATAAATTCCAGTTCGTCGGGCAGGAAATCGGTCAAAAATATCCGTCTGGCATGACTAAATAAGGTCTTCACCAGCGTTTTTATGTAACACATTGTTGTAAAGCCAGAAAAATGATGGTACTGACCGGATCACAAGGGCGTTTCTGTATATAACTCTTTTCACCTATCTGTTTTCTCTGCGGCTGATGAGTACATCCGAATAAGAAAGGTTGTTCTGTTGCTGAACTTCACAAAAGACTCCAAAATTCGTGTGCATAGCCTTTGGAAGCCTCACCAGATGCGCGCTGTGCTGTTCAGATGAACAAATGATAGGATCGCTTCGTATATTGTAATTCATATTTCACTTGGGCTATTTCGGACGCATGTTACGAAGTGTCAGAATCGGTGCTTCACACTGTGCATACAGGTGTGTTTTAATTCTGTACAGCTGCTTACTTCCCAAAGAAAATCGTGCTCAGCCTTCAGAAGTTCGTTTAGCAGGATTTTGGTAAGTTTTCTAACGAAAGGCTTTTAACAAGATTCAAGCTACTTTGACAGTGTTTTTTGGTGCTGGTCATGGATGTGCCCCTAGACTATCTCTAATTCAGAGCGTACTACTTTTCCAGACACAGTGAGACCTGGGTAGGCCACTTCTTCTATTAGGAATTGACAGTGGGACGGTTTAGGTCTTAACCTCAGCTGCAATAGACCATTTAGCACAGGTACAAGAGTCTGCTTGTGTTCCAACATAGTTCTGTCATACACAATGGTATATTTTAAGTTGACTAGAGAGCGCTATCTTAAAAGTTATGTTACAGCGGCGTGCATACAGTGCCGAAACTTTACAAACGCATTTGTTAAAGAGAGCGGAATTATCTGGAAGTCATACAGTCCAGATGTTTTAATAAACGCAGACTAACACCAGTCTTCACGGTTTAGCTCAAATTACGGAAGACCTAAACTAATCCCACGGTTGTAAACCGAATGGAGTCTATGAAACCGTTCATTATGTCATTCAGTACTGGTAAGGGGAATAAGCACTATAGAGTAAATAACTTATGGGTTCAATAATATAAAAGAAGCCGATGTTCTCAGCTTCTTTTGACAAGTACAGTTGGCTATGCCTAAGATAATTTTGACGGTTAAATATTATCACATCGCAGCAGATCTTCAAAAATGAGCTGTGAAGCTTCATACTACTGTAAGCGCACAAGTCTACCTGGTTGTCAAATGGGTGGTGCACTGCTTGGGTCCATGTGGTGTTGTAAGCTTTGCATCCAAATATGTGATAACCACACCAAGCAAAAAATGTTGCGGTAAGAGTATTATATCTTCCAATTCACTTTCGCTAAAGATTTGTAGTTTTGCATAAAAGTTGTACAAACTTTTATACAGGACTTTCTTCTACAACACAAGACGGAGTCGGGCTTTTGTTAAGCATGAATGATGGTGTCTACTTGTGGATTTCCAAAGACTTACTGACCAAAATATTTAAGTCTTGAAAACAGTAAAGTCCACTCCTAACACTACATCCTAGGTAAAGTGAATCAACACAAATCAGTAAAATCGGACAGGCACTGAAACACCACAAGCTTAACTGAGCTTTTGTTCCAAAATTTGGTTTCATACCGGTCTGGTGGGTACACTGAAATATCATGAATATTGTTTACATCCGTTGGGACGATATGCTTTCCAACTACAGAACATACGTAGATTGTACCCACTAGTATTTAGACGATATCAGCCCACATAAAACTAAAAATAAAAGAAACCGCTGCACACTGTAGCAAGTTACGGCTGGTGCAATAAAAATCGACTTCGGGATCTGCCGCTCATTGGTGCTCAGGGATATTCGCAAGACCACAGAAGTTCCAGAGACGCAGCTCATTTTACCGTTGGCTTGTGTCAGGTCCCAGAGCTAAGTGCATGGTGATGACAGGATCGTTTAGTTTTATGCACATCATTGATGCAAACATGGACAAATTCACAAGCTTAAGCTAATAGTGCTAAGTTCCTATCCTTGTCCAGTTGCTGTGGTGGGTGTAAAGATTGCTTACTTTTAATAGACGACATTAACAGTTTCCTTCACAAGTTCCAGAATACCTTTCTGATTTTTTCAAGATTCTGGTCCGCGAACGCTTGATCAGCAAAATGTTTAAGTTCCAGCCAGATGGATCCCAGTTTTCCGTTTGTTTCTTTGTAAGGAGAGTAGAATATCTGGCGTCAATACGTGGGAAGTGGTGGTAAGTTGACAATTTGCTTGCGGTTCTCGAAAGTGGTTGCCTTAGCTAGTTTCCCCAACATTTCGATATTAGTTTTAATGTGGAAGGCTTCAACTGTAAGTAATCCCATGAAATTTTACTCACGCATGAACTCAGCAAAATTTAGTATGTATGCTTTTGTCTGCTTCGCTCACTGGTTAATGTAGTTCAAAAATTTAACGGAGCCGGAATCGATGTACTTATTGGAACAACCGTAGGGTGACAAGCAAAATCCTCTAAAACCCCTGAGAGCTTTTCATAATTCTAGACTAGTCCACTTCATCCACACTTGTAGTTTCAGCAGGTCTAATTATGAAGGTCACATTAATCTTTACCAGATAAACTCGAGATCACACTATGGTCATCATAAATGCACTATGGGTCCAGCTCGGAACTCCAGGCTCTTTTGTACCTAGCACTTAAAGCCCGTGAAGGAAACGTGAGTGTTAAAAGAAATAAATGTTGTTACCAATTCGTAGTTGAATAATTAAGCTTGCTTTCTGAGTTGTCACAGACGTAATCCTACAGATGTTGTTCGTTAGAATTTGATTAAAATTGCGGAAATAGCTTTATCAATGAGAAGTCTAAGAACAAACAAGTGTAACAGCCACGCCAGCCGGGGAACATGGGGGTGGTTCAAACAACTAGCCAGCTTTACAGCTAGAAGACCGCTAGGGTTTAAGTCATTATTTGTATACACTACACAGGTTAATTAAAACGTGCAATTCAAGCGCAATTTCACTAGCAAAATAAATGTTTCTCTCTGACTTACCGCGTAGCGACGTCACTAGGTTCCTCCTTCTATGTTGAAATATCAATTCGTATTTAAAAGTATAAATTTAATAAACTAGAAATTTTACCACTTTTATTACAAGTTGCACACTATATAAATATGGAAAGGGCCTTTGTAAAATGCTTCATTCTAAGACAAATTTAGATTGAAGCGTTTCATGATGGATACAGTTGACTATTAAATCATTATGAAAGATTATCAACAAAGAACAGCCAATATTTTAATTAACCCAAATGTGGTCACATTAATGGTTTAAATGAATAAGTTGAGATTGTTACATCGCACATCAATTCATGTGACCAAAGAAGAACTTAGAATAACTAGCTAGATAGTAGCCTTTATGACATGTGTTATTCGCTGCAACTGATGGGTCTAGAGACTTCTGCCTATATGTAAATTTTTCACGAATTCATTTGAGTTCCGGCTATTTGTCTGACAAGTAAAATCGAAATAAAATCCTAGTCAGAAAGCGTTAAACGATTACTAATATCAAATAGGTAATAGGGAAGAAATATCTCACTTTTTGAGCAAGCAGTGCCTTATATCACTCAGTCACAAAATTAACATTTGCCGAAAACAGTGCAAAATGAGGTAGAACGTTGCAATCAGAAAACGACAGCAGGGTTTCAGAATGACAATTTGCTTTTAGGATTGTTTATTGTCTAGTATTGTAAAATACTATTTTGGAAAATTTCCGTACCACATTTTATACAAATTGAACAAACGGCTTTGGACAATGAATTGTTCTGTTATTTTATGAAAAATATACGCCGACTTGATGGTGATTTTTTAATATCGTATTTGCGAGGAATGTAGATTCAGCTGTTAAACAATGCAAGTTTCAAAAATGCAAATAGCATTTGAAAGTTATGTAGCTGAATGCATATACTTACTATCAAAATTTGATTTTGAAATGATTATTATTAAGTTTTATATGGCTGCTAATAAAATATTCCCGTCAATCAGAATTGCAGTAAAAACCTATTTGGAAGATACTCAGGAAAACGTTGTTAATACAATTGTCCATACAATATTTTAACCAGCTTTTAGTAAAATAAGAAAACGCTAACCAGTCACTTTTAGTATTGCAAATTCCCTGACCGTCTTAACTAACTTAGCACCCATCTATAAGTTGATAACCCTTGTTACTTATACGTACAGTATAAGGTGAAATTCATTCCTTTGTATGGACCTTAATAGTATAGAATATGTACAGTAAAATGTAACAATTATGATAACATAAATCATCCTACTAAGCTTTGAATCTATTATGTTGTTTGTACGTTTGTTTGCTAGCCAGATTACTCATTTCGCTTAATTCTGGTTGTTAGCGAAGTAAACACGATACTTCAAATATGCAAAGTTTGACCTGCTGCACTTGAAAAATGATAAGCCTTTTTGACAAACGGTTTTTACATGGTATATATTTCCTACACGTGTGACCGAGACGTTTCTGGCTAGAAAGTGTGGTGACAGGTCTCTTGCTTTGACTTAACTTCACGGTGAAATTTACGTAGCGCGAATTGTCTTCTTTGCTATTGGTCTTCTGGATTAACCAACCAGAATTAAATGTTGTATACGGTACATATGAAAAAGCGTTTGCCTAACTAAACGAAGACACAGGTGAACGTCGCCTACAGCAATGCCACAAGCGATTGTTTCAGAATGCGGTTATTTGCTTCAAGGCAGTTCGTGGATGTTGTCAGATGATCTTAACATTTCTCAATGGCAACTCAATGCCATAGGATATTCAGTGGCAGCAAATTCCATGGATTCATCAGGGCATGATTCACAAAAGTGGCTTGATATGGCGCCAAGTCCTCAGGTTGCATGCTACGCTATCAGGTTTATTTTGAGTTATGTGCCTCCTTTAATCCTGTTGATTGGAACGATCGGAAATGTGCTATCATTTTCTGTGTTGTGTCAGCGATCCATGTTACACACTTCACCTCATCTATATTTAGCAATACTAGCTTTGGTTGATGAAGGGGTCCTGTGTGTTGGCCTGCTAAGAAGATGGACAGATTATTTAACTGGAATTCGTTTGGAAGACAGGCATTGGGTATTATGCAAAGCACTAAACTTTGCTGGTGTAACGACAAGTTGTTTATCTGTATGGATTATAGTTGCTGTGACCATGGAACGCGTCTTGGTTGTGATCTCACCGTTTCAATCTTCACATCTACAACGAACAAAACGTTCAAGAAATATAATTTTAACTCTGTCGTTATTCATTTGTACACTTTCATTTCACTTCTTTTTTACACTGGATATCGTCTCGATACATCCTCCGGAATATACTCAGATGTCGAATGCAACCATTCTAGGTGTATATACCTACAACGTCACCGCCACAAACGCTCATTACACAGTGACCTCTAACATGATTGCCCAATACCCTTTGGAAACATGTGACTTTAGAAACTGCTTCATACAAAATGGATTCAAACGAGCATGGATCTGGATAGATGCCGCACTGTACAGCCATATACCATTCCTTTTAATTACCATTTCTAATGTGTCCATCGTGATCAGTTTACGTGGTGCCAGCAAGAAACGAGCATGTATGATGAATACGTGGAACTCGCAAAATTTGGCACACATTTCGAAGCACAATAGATCACCATTTGCAAGAAGATGGAGATCCTTGAATTACTTTAAGGTGGATCGTTCTGAACAGACGCGGGAACAGACATGCGCCTTCTGTGCACAGTCATTTCCAATGGACCGATACCACTTTGCCTCACTTCGGCACAACTATCATTTCCAAAATTCAGCTTACTCTACACAGTCACCGGCTATTCCAGTAAAAAAGCGGAGGTCAAGGAGCAACCAGTCTTCACGCTCCACAGCAGTTAACATTCGTTTCTTTTCATACAAAGTTGATGTAATTGAAGTAAAATCGGTTGCACAGCGTCCTAGAAGGCATATGGCAACAGAAATGCGGCAACTTACAGTGTTACTTCTTCTTATTTCAAGTACATTCTTTCTTACAACAGTTCCAGTTGTAGTTGTGAAGGTTTTGATAGCCTGCTTTGTCTTCTCTCGTGAACATCAGCCAAAGCTGGAGCTGATAGATTGCATTGCAGAGATGCTGATGTACACGAATCATGCCATCAACTTTTACCTATACTATGCTGTTGGGACACGCTTCCGACGTGAACTTCGGCGAGTACTTCGATGTGACAAAACATGGAGAAAAAAGATGAATAATCAAATGCGATATTGAACCAAAGATATAACTTCAAGTATTTCTTCCTGATAAGTTTTGCGTTTACGAACAATCACTGATTAGATGAATTTTGATGTTGATTGATTCAAAAACTTTTATTAATCTTCCTTTTGCACTTGGTACATGACATAGCGGCTTCAGACGTACATTAAGAATTCTGTTAGACCTCACACATTACCAAATGTAAGGGGCGGATTTAGCTGCTGCGGCATCAGTAAATATCATATATCGACAAAATTCAGGTAACATTTTAAGGCCTTTACTACAGCAGTATTTCTCATGCATTTAGACCGCTTTAAAATGCAGTAGACTGAAGTTTGGTTAGTTTGTGTTAGTGTTACGTTGTCTCAATTTAAATCAAATTGCTGTTGAGAAATTTTTGATGAGTATGGCCTTAGTGTTAGCAAAATATAAAGCAATTGTTGATCATTTATTCATGCAATTGCATATTTTATATAGGAACAAACATTTACGGCTGATACCTAATCGATTAAAGTTTGCCTATTTGATTTTGTGCGAGATTTTTAGAGCTGAGCTATTGATAACCAGACCAAAGCCGTTATGTTATTTTATTCATAGTTTGATTATGTCGGTATTTCCTTGTGGCGAATATTTATACTGAACACTGGAATATTGCTTCGAAGCAGCGAGTAGAGGTTTCTCTGTGTAAATGCATCATTCGTCCCTCTTGGACATATACCCATTATTTATCGTTACGATCTCTATATGTTGCCTCTGCAAAGTGGTTGTCTAGGAGCTTCTTAAATTCCGACACTGAATTCGCTTCTACTATATGCTGCGGCAGGTTGTTCCAGACATTCTCCACTCTGCGTTCGAAACATAGTTGGTGAGCGACCCGCTACAAATCCGGTACGATAAGTTTATACCGGTGTCCTCGCTTGCAGCTTGGTATGCACGGATGAATCAGTTGTCTCAACATGGGGTAATCACTCAGATGTAATATCCAGTGCGTCATGATAGGGTCAACCCTCAGCTGACGATAAGCTAGGGTGTACAGCCCTAGTTTCTTATATTGGTCTTTGTATGGCATACATCGTAAGTTGGGAATCAACCTGGTGGCTACATGCTGCACCCGTTCAAGCTTTTCTACCTCGCCCAGGGTGATGGGACAATACGCGGGAGAGCCGTACTCTAGCATTGGTCGTATTATCGAGAAGAAGGGAGCGGCAATCTCTTCGGACCAAATGTGAAGCTGCGCCTGAGGGCCCAAAGCATCCGAAGGCTGTTTTGGTAAAGCCTATTCGTGCTGTCAATGGACTTTAGGTCGCAGCGTGAGAGCACACCGAGGTCGCGCACGAAAGACGCGGGATGCAGCGGTTGACCAGCCGCTGTGTACGTTCGGCTGTGCTCAACTTGCCCAACCTCATTAATTGCGACTTGGCACGGTTGATCGGAAGGTTAATCTCTTCAGACAATGTCGAGAAGCGGTCGAGGTCCTGCTGAAGTTAATCACAATCACTGAGTGTGCGGATTACTTTCCACACATTTAAGTCATTTGCGAACAAGGCACAAGGTGATTGGAGTAGCTGAGGCACATCGTTTACATGGATCGGAAACAATATCGGCCCCAGTACATTGCCTTGGGGCACGCCGCTGATAGATGGATACCAGTTAGTTAGATTTTTGTCCACCTGGACCCTCCACCTTCGATCATCAAGGAAATTTTTGATCCATTTGTGCAGCAAACCACCAACACCGCACATCCTCAGCATGTCAGCCTTGTCAAAAGACTAACTGAAGTCAATGTAAATGACGTCGACCGATTGGCCTTGGTTCAGCGCTTGTAACCAAAAGTAGGTTGGTGATGCAGGAGCGAACTTTCATGAAACCATGCTGTGCGGAGGTCAAAAGGCTTTCGACTCGCGAAGCCGCAGAAGGCTCTTCTTCACGATCTTCTCGAGCGTCTTTGTCAAAACATCGGTCAGGCAGATCGGCCGGTAGTTATCCACTTTGCTTGGGTTACCACCTTTCGGTATGGGACTTATTACTGAGCATTTCCAGTCGTCCGGTAACAGTCCAGTGGGTAGTGACGGGTTAAGCAGTTCAGTTACAGAAGGCGCGATGATGACCGATGGGGGCTTGAGGATCAGTGGGTGTATGCCATCTGGCCCAGCAGACTTCGTCCCGTCAATATTTGCTGGAAGTTTGCGTACATCCTCAATATTGCAGTCCAGGCTGTTAAATTCTGCTGGAGCGGTATTCTTCGAACTCGTTACAGACACCTGGTCACTATCAAATACGGAGGCGAATTGCGCCGCTAATGCGGACGCACGATCTGTACTCGAGGTAAGCGGCTGTGCATCGGAGCCTTCTAACAGTGGGACATTGGCTACAGACCTCAGGCGCCGCTTCATGTGTGCGAAGATGCTCTTGGGAACAGCTTTTGCGGCGGTTGTAAGCTCCTCTTTGAAGCTTTTGCGTTTTCTTGTTTTCGCGTTGTTGCAGCGATTTCGCTGTATCTTGTATGCATTGTAGTCCTCATCAGAGCCAGATAACATGAATTTTTCTATAGTCTGCGTCGCCCTCGGGCCAGTTTGTTGTACTCTTTGTCAAACCAATGTGGTTTGAATGGCCCAGCATTCCGAAATTTGAGGGGTACAAATCGGGCGCACAACGATTTCACTCCCTCTTTAATGATAGACCATCAGGTTTCAATAGATGAATCCGGCGGTAAAGACCAGTCTATCTGGCTCGCTACTCGAATGAGGCCATTAAAGTCCGCCTTTTAATAGTTGAAGGCTGACTCTAGTGGGGGAGAATAGGTAGCGGTAGTTCCAAGCTGCCTATGGTCAACGAGTGGTCGATCTCTCCCAGAGGCTCAAAGACTTGAATGTTTGCACACGCTGCTCGCAGCTAGTCAAAAGCAGGTCTAAGCACGATGTAGTCGCGCGCGGTAATGCTGTCGGTTGGTTGATGTGCTGTGTGGCCCCGGCTTCAAATAGCAACTCCGTAAACTTCCTCTTGACTTCACAGTGGCCGGGTAGAAGTTCAGCTTCAGGCCACTGTATTCGGGGCAAGTTGAAATCACCCATGAGTAGGAACATCTGACGATTGATGTGGCTACGGACCTGCGGCAACCAGTCAAAACAGCGGCTCGGTGGACTGCAATATACCACGCACAGGAGCAACTTGCAGCTTCTCAGGTGAATCGAACACCATACCTGCTCACATAGACCATCAGCGCTTTGGTAGGCGCTCACAAGTCTCCCACACAAGGAAGACTTTTTGTAAAGCATAACGCCACAGTGATCATTTGATGGTCTATTACAGCGGAAGCATGAGTAGCTGGTGAGTTCCACTTATTGGGCGGTTACCTCGGACTGCAACCACGTCTCAGCAAGGCGTAAAACGTCTGGTCGCTAAAAACTTACAGAGTCGTACAGCACATCGCGCTTGTTTATCAGACTGCAGACCTTAGTAAAGGCTACGCGCAGACCGCGGTAGAAACCGCTGGGCGCGCCTGAAGCATTAGAAAACTGTTGATCTGGATTCGTGGAGGAATCCGGGCAACTACCCGAAAATTTACAATACGGAGGTTTATTTCTCCACCCTCCGTGCGTTGCTTTAGCTCATTGATAGCAGACTTACGTTTCTCTCTGTCTGCTGGGTCTAAGTCAGCGTGCACGTTGACTTTTAGACCCATCAGCCTATTAAGGCGGCACAATAGCAACTTGGGACTTGCTTCTTCGACAAATATCACCCTCAGGGGCAGACTTTTGCCTTCTATTCTATTTCCTAGAAGGGCGAACTGCTGCACTTTGAGCCCACCCTTATTTACATGGAGTATCCTATCAATCAATGATTGTAAAAACTCGTCGTCATTTTCATAGCGCACCTGAGGATTGGAATCACCTGTTTCAGGTGCGTGAAAGACCATGAGGCTAAGGAGCTTCAGGTCGCTAGATATCGCTCTTGGTTTCTTCGGTGTTTGCACTTTCCATTCGTTATCGTCCATCTGCCTATTGCGAATTGGAACTTTACTCTTAATAGAACACATTGTATGCCTTGAGGGAGAGCCTGACGGAACTTTAGTACCTTGCTTCCGGGATGGGTGCGATGTTGTAGTGGGCAATGGCTGCTTCCCTGACTGTGGTGTAGCACAAGGCGAGCTGGGTAATTTAGATCACTTCGTTAGTCTTGTCGGTTCCATTCTGCACAAGTTTAGCTTGGCACTGTTTAAAACGGTCTCCAAAAATTCGCTCTGAATGCCCTGAATTACACGAAATTGGTCTACAGTCAAACCAACGCACGAAATATGAAGTTATACACTGCAGAGACTGCATGTAATCACATTTGCGCGATGTTTAACGAATTTGCAGAAAATTCCACGCTGCGACTGCTTCGCCATTTCAAAAATAAGTACCGATCGATACGAGAGAATCAGTGTAATCAGGAGCTATAGAAGTTATGATTAATTATCACAGATATTTATGTCGTAAAACGCTAAATGTCTAACTAGACAGAACTACGCCAAATAGAGTACCAAACTGCTATAACAATGAAAACAACGAGCTTAACCGGACTTGACAGAATACGAGCCAGTTACCACCAGGATCGACGAAACGCTGGGCAGAAAAATGTCAGAAAATTACGACAGAAATGGATCCAAAAATATCACTGGATAACGCAGAATCAAAAATTATAGAGAACTATATAATTTATGACAAAAGATATTCTATATGTGACACAATAAAATTGAACAAACTGGCCTGGGAGCGGAGCAAAATATCTCATACCGGAGGCCGTGGCCTTGACCTTGATGATGATAACGAGCATTTTGTGTACTGTGAACTGAGGAATATCATAAATGACGAAGCTTGCTCTTACTCGTGGTTAACAAATATATCTACGTTTAACTTAACGGGTTTATTAAAATAACCTCACTGGTATCAACATTAGCTTTAATGCATACTTCCTTACAATATGCTTGAATTTCTGAGGTATAATTTAAATTGCAGCACTACAATCGAATGCTCACAAAATTGTTTTTAATCTGAAGTCAAATTTCAGAAAACAATGGTACAAAGTTTATAATAATTTGACTTCGCCTATAGCCAAAGCATGTTTGCCATTGGGGAGATGCGTAATCTCTTGGTCGTTATGACTACAAATGGATATTTTGTTTACAACCGAATATTGCACATCAATTGAATGTTCTAAGAGCAATACACTAATTTTTAAGTAAGCGAAATATATATGTTCCCGTTTGTTTTTATTCTTTAATGTAGCAGTCTGTTAAATTTGTTTTAACCTACGTCTGATGGTTGTTGCGTTTACCTGTGTACACTGGCTGAAATAGTAATTTCATCATATAAATGAATAGAATGACTTTACGTTTAGCACCAAGAATTGCAGCAATTGAAGAACCTCTTTCTATGTTACTCTTAATAGGTTAATATTTTAAGCTCCAAAGTGGATTCTGCTCGTGCTACTTGATTTTTAAACCAAGTGCGCAAGGCGTTTAAGTTTTCATATTTGAATAATGCAATTCGAGCAGTTTTGCTTGTACCGAAATAATAGATGTGCAAAAAGAGAAACAGTTAAAGTATGAAGTGTGTAGGAAACGGGCAAATTAGTGGTTACCAACATTATACATATGTTATCCGCTACAAGATGCTCATCATTTACCTATATTAGTCCAGTTTTATAGTCAAATTCCTCGGCGTATATAGGGAATATTATTAATTTGGTTGAATTCAGGAAGCAGGTTATTAACAGTTCTTATGCTCGTAGTTAAAATACGCTGTTTAGTATAATGCATAAGTTATTTCTCCTCTAGCTGCTTGTAGATAATATATTTGACTTCCTAGAAATACTGCCTGCACGCAACTTATGTATAAATATCAGAGTAGCATCCCTGTTAAACTGGTTTATTTTTCTAAATTTTTTATTTGTTGCGATTTTGTGTATTCGGCAGACTATGAAATCCAACATGTTTTGAAATAAAGATAGTGAGCTAACAAATCAGTGTTAGTTAAATTATTGATAACCTGTTTGCACCGGTTAGTTTAGCAGTGGGCACGAACTTTTTGCGCCAACTACTACCTTGTGAATTATGTATCATTATAATATACACTCTGTTTTTGACAGTGTAATGCAAGAATGTATATCTTTATTTTTCTTGTCCCCTTCGGTTTCAACCGTAGACAGCTTAATATCCTATTTCCCAGCTACCGGATGACGCAGGTTTCTAGCAGGAAATATAATGGTACTAAGTTGTATACGTAATCCAATCAACCTACGGTTGAAGTTACATTTACAAATTCCCTTTTCCTCAACAGTGTTTTCTATATCTGCTGTGCTACGACCATACATAGTGATGTATGCCTAACTCAAGCTTTAAATTCAAGCAGTCACTACATACTGTATTGAAATTAACCAGCCGTCTACCATAGTACGTACTGTTTATCAACAGGAGATATGGTGGTGAAACTCCAATGTAGCATAACTGAGAAAATCGTCTGCATATGGTTGCTCATATAAACCTTGTATAGGGCGGGATCTTGACTGTCCTGGGGTAAGCAAAATTTCTCTTGACAATAGTTGCCTTAGTTATTGTTCAATTTTAGTTATGTTTAGTTATGCTTTCTTAGTTCGTCAGAACTTATTATTGATAGCAAGTGTAAGAATAATATTATAATGTTAATGACGCAAAACTAGAAATGTCATGCTACTGAGGTGAGTACGGAACAAAAGAGGTAAACTGAACATTTTAAAAAATAGAAATCCACATCTACCTTATCCTTAGACAAATTTTGTTGATATATAAGGAATCGAATGCCACACAGATTGCATTGTAATTAAAGAATTGGACACTTTCTAACTCCATGGGAAATTTGTTTTTGGCTCAGCTGCGGCGAGCAAAAATATCTCGCATTTTATGGCGAAAGCTGTAATGAGAGTGTGAAGTAATAACGTTTTATTACCTGTCTTCCAGGAATTCACACACAAATATAAAATAACCGCACAACTGATACATTTATTTTCGTACTTTTACAACTAAAAATAATTACTGTCCAGTCAAAATTCACCAAACATATAAGCATTATTTTCAAGCTAACGGGAAGCCAAATATTCCTCATTTAAATCTGGAAGACAAATATAGCATCCGCACTTATTTTATTTTGTTATTTTGAGGCTAGTTAATACTAGAAACAAATGTAACTTTATTCGTAAACTTGGTATTTCCAGCGTATGTTTTGGCATAAGGTATATTCTCTGTCACACGTGTACTTTTCCAAACTCATTATAGAAGAAAATGTGTTTTATAAGTGCTGAAGAATATTTCTATCTTACTAAAGGCAGGGGAACTTATTAGATTTTTTGAAGCTCTTTCTTCGACTTACCAGTAAATTTTAACCATAACCAGTCATAATGCTCAGCACTGTGGTCCATTTTAATATGCGCATACCCTTGTTCTGTTAATAGCACAAAACATTTTCATAATTTTGATTATCATAGTTTATATTTCGGCTGATTACTGCAGTCACGTAAACAAATTGATACAGATGTTTGACGTAGTTTATTTTGCATTTATAGAAAAACTCGCTTTTGGATGGATTATTCATACAGACAATATAAGAAAGCTAACTTTGTCATTTAAAATAAAAAATTCATAAGGTATGTGATTGTATGATTCTACCGACTTTTTCTTAGTTAAGTAACAAATAGATTTTCTACCGTAGCCAGCAAGATTTCCAATAGTTTAAATTGCTTTTCACTGAGGATTGGGGCAGGTTCAGCAAAACTTATTTTGATGCATTGCTTTGCCAACGATACTGCCCGCTGTTTTCTAATTATGGGAAAAATGAGGCTAAAATTACACTAGAAATGGACTTGCTTGCTACGTATACAGAATATTTCTAGTAGCTTCGATATAAATTTAGATTAGTTGATATATAAACAACTACTTCAGCGCCACCCATGCTTATCCTTCAATTGTGTGCAAAGCTGCATTGTTATAAGACAGTAAATTTTGCTTCTTAAATTATAATGCAGGTTTCTTAGTTTAAGTACAACACAACAAGCCATACAGGAAGCAAAACATTCCACGACTGATTCAGCAATTTCACCAAAATAAACCTTTATTGCACGTCCTGTATATGGGATTGCAATTTAGTAAAACTAGGTGTAACATTATCCACACAGACTAGATTAAAGCCAACTAATATATACGAGGCTTAGGATATTTAGCCTCAGCTAGTACAGATGCTAATTGTTAACCTCACAAACTAAACGGTACAAAGCACGATAAACAATATTTTATCTATGCATTATAATAAATAACTTATCATGTAACTTATGTGCAACCTATCTTATTGTAAACTACACTTTTTATTAAATATTAAATCATACGGTTTTTGATTAGCAGTACGCTTGTTATTTTATTGGGATGTTGGTTTGCAAATACACCACATAATGTTCAGACACTGAAAAGATTTTCCTACATAAAAGCCTGTAAATCAGACACTTAGCATATGACAGAAAAAGTTTACGGTTATCATCGCAGTAAGCGCCCATCGTGTTTAGTTACTGTGCAATATGCCGTATCGTCTCTATTAATCACGTTAACAAGGATTCAATGAGACTTAACGTGGAAATATTCAGACGAATTGATTTAGGGCGGATTTTATATCAACGCAAATTGTTCCAGATGAATAACCGTAATCAGTGCTTCTCGGAGATATAAAGGTGTAATTCCCTGGCTACGTCAGCTTCACGCTATTTTAAGCTAAACCAATGAAATTGACGATGATTCTTAGATATCAAGATAGATATTTCGGCTTTTGGGTCACTTTATTTGCTCAGACTTCGTTGTGCCTGGAAAGAAATACATTTGTGAGGACTGAAACTATAGAAATCTTTTAAGAATACCTTACTGCTTTTCTCAGGCAAATAATGGGAGCAATACTGCTTTGATTCTTATATGAAAAAAGTGAGCCGTTGATTATATCAATAAGAGGAAATGTACCTGTCAATTTTATTGAAATTTGTTGCATTTGCTAGTTGTTTTCGCACCATTCGCTTCAGCTAGCCGATCACGACAGGTTTAAAATGCCCTCTGTTCATTGCGCTCATAGTCCTGGACTGGATCATTGGATCATTGGAATGTATAGAGTAGAAGGAAAATTCCTTTGTCTGCTCCATCGCCTCCCGTTCGTCACAGGGATCAAGGTAGACATTGCAAGTTGGTACCGATGGAACCGCTGCAGTGACACAAGAAGCAACAAGATCCGAGTTTACTCAAAAGGTAAGAATCTAACTTATGGTTGAAACATTCATCCGACTGCGCATCAACGACATACAGGTAGATTATTCCATTCGTTCACTACTCTGATCGACAGAGTGACGTCACAACGAACCAGAAGTCTCCTTTGTTTAAACAATTTCAAATGGTGATCCCGAGTCGAACTGAAAGAATTGAAAGGAACTAAATACAGCAATTCAACTCCAAGTTCACCTCCAACGATAATCCATGTGAAAATCAAATCTTTGCGATCTCGACGGTAGGCTAGAGAGAACAAGTTCAGGCAATGGAGGCGATGCAATTAAGGCAGGTTTCGTAACTCCAGAACGGGATTTAGATCCTCTCCGCTGAACTTTCTCAATCAAGTTGCATTCAAATTTGGAAAGAGGATAAATAGCGGGCAATCCATACTCAAGAACCGGACGTACATGAGAAGTGAACAGGAGTCTGAAGATCTCCGGAGTCAAGCGAGGGAAGGATCGTTGTGAGGCGAAAAACAACCTTTTGGCAGAAGCGACTTTTCTCAAGGTATCTTCAGTCAATTTTAGGTCTGGGTTCACAACAACGCCCAGGTCCCTCTCACGATTAGAGTTTGGCAGCAAAAACCCACCGATATAATAAATTCCAAATGGTTCGGAGGCAGCGATCAGAAGAACGGAACATTTATGTTGATTTATGGGTAATTGACAGCGGATCGACCAATCATGCAGCAAATCGAGCCTTATTTGTAGTATATCCGCTTTATCTAGACAGAAGACTTCCATCCATACCTTTAAATCATCTGCGTAAATCAAACAATCTGCCCGTAGTCCAGACGCCAGGTCATTAATAAAGACTTTAACAAGTTCAGGGCCAAGAACAGAGCCTTGCGGACCACCGCTGGTCATATTTACAGGGAAGGAAGGGGCCTCATTTACTTGCACACGGAAAGCGCGGTCATGCATGAAATCAGTGAGCCAAGGGAAAACTTTTCCTGAAACATCAATACTGTGAAGTTTGCTAAGCAAAATTTTGTGTTAAACCTTGTCAAAAGCTTTACTGAAATCCACAAATACAACATCTAGCCGCTTACCAGCATCCATGGATTTAGCATATTTTGCTCGAGCTACCAGAAGTTTGGCGGCACATAAACGCGAAGGACAGAACCCATGCTGCGCAGCTGAAATGATCTTGAGGTTCTGGAAGTGCAGGTTGAGAGCGCACTTAATAATCCTCTCCATAACCTTGCAGACGACAGATATTAGACAAATGGGCCGATAATTCGTAGTATCTTGTCAACTTCCTCCTTTGTATACGGGCTTGACTATGCTCAATTTCCAGGCAAGCGGAAGACGCCCGACCTCAAGTGAGCGCCGAAATACGTGGCAGATCAGGATAGTAATATACTAGGCCACAATCTTGAGGAAAAGTGGATGCAATCTATCGGGTCCCGCGGAAGAGTTGGGATCCAACTCGCACAAAAGTTTGTATACCATAGTAACATTTATGTACATATCACTGCGAACGGAGAACAAGGACGTATAACAACCAACTTATGGCACCTTTGTTTTATAGACTGGATTATGTCAGACATAAAGCATCTACAGTGAATGGTAGCTTCGATATTTTCCTAATGTTGTTCCTTTTGGCAGTTCGAAAAGAATCGTCAAACTATCTGATAATCCGAAACCCTAAGTAGAGGTGGCTATTGTGTTGCTTTTCCTGGCGTTTGATTTTGAGGCCAAATTAGGATGGATCCCTTGTGTACTTATGTCCATCCTATCTAGACTGTCAGAATGGATGAAGCAATAGTTTGCCATGGCCTAGGAATTAGGGGTACCCGATATATAGATCCAGGAAAATAAAGGGTATGCGCACACCAGTGGACCATATTATAGATCCAACTTTAGCTTAACATTCGTCTAGACAAGCAAAAGTAAACAATATGGAGTTTCATGAAGAGCCCAAGGAAAATGCTTATTTATCATAAGTTTACGCTGTTGGTTTTCTTGCTTTTGCTTAACAATATATGAGCAATTTGCTCGAAATGGAACATAACTGCTTCCAGACGAGCGACTACCTCCAACGGTATATGGAGTTGTGCTCAGATTTGCGGGACCTTAAGTGTAAACCAGATTGCATATTCACTGCACATAAATGAAATTTAGGCATTATCATATAAAACATAAATGCAAAAGTTGTCTATCTGGCCATTTAGATTAATAAAGCAGCCGCTTGGTAACCATGGCTAACCATACTATTATTAAACATGTATCATGCATGCAAGTAAATATGTTTGTTTAAGACGTTAGACAAGATGATCATCATCATCATCATACACGTTAGCCAGAGGTGGAAAACATCTCAGCTACTCTGCCGCAATACATAGAAAAAAGGAGAGAGAAAACTTCAACTGGTGCAAGCCGACTGAGCTACCGGTAACAGATGTGTATCGTTCCGGTAAGTTACCATCCGGCTACTGTGCAACAACAAAAAATTATTAGGCAAAAGTATAATATGTTAACTAACGAGAGCATGGCTGGAGAGGGAGGCTAAGAGGGATGTAGTAGGAAGAAGAAACTCACAGCACGAACACCACTGAGGTCGGCTCCTAACCGTATCAGCAAGTGCATCCAGCCAAACGTGTTGATCCTATTTCGGGCTCCAACCAGAGAGCCGAAACGCTCCAACCAAAGCCAGTTCAGAATGAGGACCTTCATTCCTCTCGATCAATCCTCGTTTAACCACCCCTCTTATTCTTCCATCCACAACACCTGTGAGCAAATAACGCACGTCGCGGGAGTCGGTAGACTGGCATGCGCAACACGTGGCCGAGACATCGTAGCCTGGTGTGTGAAATAACGGTGCTGAGTATTTCATTTCCTTTTCCTGTGCCGTAAACAAGGCCTCAAACACGCTCGTTGCTCACACGGTATTCCCACCAGATGTGAGCTACATAGTGAAAGCACCGGTGGTCGAAATTAACTGGCCTCTTTATGTCCGTTGATCTAAGAGGCCTGATTTCACAACCGTACAATAGGGTCAAACGTACCGCTGCACTGTACACTCTACCATTCAGGACAAGAGTAATGTCGCGCCGGCGCAATAAGTGGCGAATGTTATCAAAAGCGCCTCAAGCTTTTGCTATACCATTCGTGATCTCATCTTCAATCCATTGGGCGTTGATACAACTTCCCAGTTAGCTGAATTTTTAAACGACTACTAACTGATCCACAGCAACGGTCAGCGTAGGAGGCGGTGCATAACAACCTTGGAGGAACAATTTGCACTTCGAGGATGCAAAGCAAAATCCGAAGTGACGGACAGCTAGTGCTCATCTGTCCAGTGCCACTTGGAACGTCTGGGAGCTGTCACAGATTAGGGCAATATCGTCAGCATAACCCAAGTCAAGAGATCCTTTTCCTGTAAGCAGGTCCACACCTTCTAAGTCGTGTCCTGTGAACGCCATTACTATGACTTCGTCAATAGCGAAGTTGATGAGGAAAGGTGACAGACAGCATCCGTGTCTCACACCACTTGGAGATATCACAGGGCGATGACAGCTTGCCGTTAGCCCTCACCCTGCCCGAGCTACGCGCATATAATGCTGGGATAATACATACATATTCCTTAGGTACCCCTTTCCTTAGTAGACATTCCAAAAGTGCAAGTCTATTCACCGAATCGATTGCAGCTTTGATATCGAGGAACACGACTACGGTGGGCGGCCAATATATATGACGGTGCTCCAACAACAGACGCATGGTGAAGATGTGGTCAATGCAGCCACGACGTCGACGAAATCCGGCGTGCTCTTCACGAATATGGCTTGTAAGAGAGCCAGTCATTCTATGATGAATGACAGGGGCAAGCAATTTGGAGGTGATGGATATCAGACAGATTAATCTATGATTGCCGCATTCTGATCGTGGTCCTCCCTTAAAATTGGGACTATGACGGAGCGGCTCCAGACGTTTCGGACAGTTTCTCGCTCCCACAGTTTCACTGGTAGCTCGTATAAATCATCCACAAGTGCAGGTCCATCGAATTTGAAGAGGGCTAGGGGAAGATTATCTGGTCCCTCGGCTTTACGTGACTTTAACATTGCAATCGCAAGTTTTACTTTTGAGTGAGAGGGTTGATCCAGAGAGAAAGCCCAGGGAGCGCGGCGATCAGTGGCCGGCGAGAAATCTAACAATTCCGACCGACTAAATTGTGTTTCAGATTGCTGAGCCCAAAATTCCAAGCGTTTTGCAAGTTGTGGATAGGCTGTCCACTCTAGTCACAAATTGTATTACTAACACCAGTATCCAGCTGCCCAGTTCCCGTATCAGCCTGAATAAATTACGATGGTTACAAAGGGCAGCGGCCATTTCTAGCTCTGATGCATGTAGACATCACAGGATTCGTGTTCTCTCTTCAGGTTAGCAAGGAGTTTTGCACGAACATCTTTGCGAGTTTCAATGTGTTCTCTTCCAGCCGGAATATGCCTGCGAGCTTCAATAAGTTCCAGAAAAAGTGAACAGACCCAGTGTCCCTCTTGGCAATTAGACATACTGCATGAGGATTTTCCGGCTGCTAGTAAGGTCCGGTGAATAGGAGACCAGTGAGCATCAACTGCATCCAGTGAGCGTTTATCCAACTCGCATGCAGCGTACTTTGATAGGCAATCAGAACAGCTGCTTTCGCCAGATGGCTAGTTTCAATGCGGTCATAACGTCGTCTCGGGCGTCCACCAAATCGCATCGACAGATCAGCACATGCAAGTGCATGGTCGGGGCATACATATTTGCTCCAAATTGAGCGACAGTTCTGGACACGGTCACTGCATCGGTAACTTATCGCAATGTGATCCATTTGCGTCCAAGGCTAGTTCGATGCTGGTGGGCACAAAACTCAAGCGCATTGTCACAAGAACGTGTCACTGACGACTCGCAAACCTGTACAGATTTGGACCATGTTCCCTTCCCACGACGCAACGCGGATGAGAATTTGTGTCTTCGAGGAGGGGCTTCAGGACAACCCCTCCAAATTTTCATCCAGTATCTTCGCTTCGCTGCATTCGATTCTGGCCGGACATGGGTTATTCGATAGCTCGTAATTTGTTTTCGAACTGCGTTCACTCCGGTGGGATTTGTTAGCAGCGCATTTGGCGGATTCATTGGTTTCTCGACAAATACCCCCTCCACCGCTTTATGCTTAGGTTTCTTATCAGATGCCGCCCGTAATCCGTTGTCGGCGCGATCCGCAATGCTCGCAAAGACTTGTCTCACCTTAGCCATTGCGCCCGTTGTTATTTCTCTACTAACCCCTTTCGGTTATCGCTCCGTTTCGTGAGCAGTCACCGGCTTCTGTAGCCTTAACATATGACCACACAAAACGTAACCATGATCCATTTTTTCTATCATAAGGTCCACTGTAGGCAGTACATCTTATCCGACAGCCGAACCCAGTTGTTTCACTGCGGTACACCATCCACGTCCATGAAATCATACGGCGTGAGGTAACCAATTATGTTCGTTCGACCTTATTATTTGCCTTTGATTCCGTTGTTAAAATCAATTAATACGTGAATTAACGTTTATTCTCGACTTACGGCTACATCGGCTTTATCGGGTATGCTCATATTTTAAAGAATGTTGATCACAGGTGGACCTGAAAAAGCGCATATCAAATGAGATAAGTGTGATGGAGCTTGCAAGCACCAGACACTACGCGCTTTACTGAGTTAAAATCATGTTGACTAGCTTTTAACTTTTCGCTCCCACATAAGGTAGATGAAGCACAGAGAATGTATGATGGTGAATTATGCGCTATATCATATAAGACCTAGACCCTGCCCGTACGCTTAGCTTGTCGTTATACAAAAATCAAACAATTTTTGTATGTGTTGCACCGAAAAGAACTTGCTGATGTCTATTCGAAATTCGTGTTCACGAGTGCAGACACGTATTCCTAGTCGTAGCTTGTCCTAAACTTTGGCATACCAGTGGGGGAAAACGTTCACAGATCTGCTGGTCCTGGACTTGCGTTTCGCTACTTATTTCTCTTTTGTTTTGTCTGTGTTTAGCATTTTAATGAGAATTAGGTCAATCTGAGGTTAGAAACATGTATATTTCTGTCTAAATATTGAAAAAATATCTAGGTTGTGCTTCATTGGCCGTCACCAGAGCGGGGCAAGTTTCAATTTATCACATCACGCAGAATATTTCAGTTTTGAAGAATTATCAAGGAGACAATTTGTGAATGCAATCGGTACTTGACCCAGTTTAATGCCACTGCGCATTTATGTGCTGCTATACACCATTGAACACTTTTCCAACATTGGTCGCACAACTAATTTGTAAGAATTCAGGTATGATTCATGTCAGCAATAGCAGTGGATATCATCCCAACTCATTTTCATAAGTATGGGGGAAATTTTTCCGGAACCCGGAAGTAGGATTATTTTATGCACCTGGTAACTTTTGTTTATCGTGAAGCGCAAGTCAGCGCCAAGTCAGCGCTTGGCCACCCCTCCTCTTCTTCCATCCACAACCCCGACGAGCAAAAGCGCACGTCGAGGGAGTCGGTGGACTGGCATGCGTAAGACATGGCCGATCCATCCGAGTCTGGTGCGTGAAATAACAGCGCTGAGAGATACCTTTCCTTTACCAGTGCCGTAAACAAGGGGCCGAACACGCTCGTTGCTCGTGCAGTGTTCCAACCAGGTGTGAGCTAAATTGAGAAAGCGCCCGTGGTCGAACGTAACTAGACTCTTCAGGTCGGTTGCTTTAAGGGCCAGGTCTCACAAACGTACAGTAGGGTCGAACATACCGCTGCACTGTACAATCTACCATTCAGGGCGAGAGTGATGCCTCGCCGGCGCCATAAGTGGCGAATGTTAGCAAAATCGCCTCGAGCTATTGCTATACCATTCGTGATCTCATCTTCAAACCCACGGGCGCAGATACAACTTTCCAGGTAGTTGACTTTTTGAACGACTTCTTTCTGATCCCAAGCAAAGGTCAGCGAAGGAGGAGTTCCAGACCAATCATGGAGGAAGGCTTTGCATTTCGTGGGTGCAAAGCAAAATCCGAAGGGACGGACAGCTAATGCTAATCTGTCTAATGCCGCGTGGCACGTCTGGAGCTGTCACTGATTAGGGCAATATCGTCAGCATACTCTAAGTCAAGAAGTCGTTCTCCTGGGAGCAGGACCACACCTACTAAGTCGTGTCCTGTGAAAGCGATTTCCATTACTTCGTCAATAGCGAAGTTGAAGAGGAAAGGTGACAGCTGGCATCCTTGTTTCACAACGCTGGAGATAATAAAGTGCGACGACAGCTTGTCGTAAACACTCACTCTGCCTGAGCAACGCACGTATAATGATCGGATAATATTTACATATTCCTCAGGTAGACCCTTCCTTAGTTGACAGTCGCAAAGTGCAAATCCATCCGCCAAATCGAACGCACCCTTGATATGGAGGAACGCGACAACGGTGGGCCGCCAATATGTGTGACGGTGCTCCAACAACAGACGCATGGTGAAGATGTGGTCAATGCAGCCACGACCTCGACGAAACCTGGCTTGCTCTTTACGAATATAGGTCTCAAATGTGGCAGGAAATCTGTGAAGGATGACAGAGGCAAGCAATAGGGAGGCGATTTATATCAGACTGATTCCTCTATGGCTGCCGCATTCCGATCATGAGCTTCCTTGAAAATTGGGACTATGACGGAGCTGCTCCAGTCGGTTAAGACAGATTCCTGCTCCCACAGTTTCACTGTGGATTCGGATAAATCATCCACAAGAGCAGGTCCCCCGAATTGGAAGAGGGCTGGAGGTAGTTCATCTGGTCCCGCGGCTTTACTTAACTTTAACAGTGCAATCTCACATTCGACTTGTGAGCGAGAGGGTGGAACCAAACGGACAGCCCATGGAGCGCGGCGATCGGTGGCCGGTAACAAATCTAACAATCCCAACCGATTAAATCGCTTTTCAAAATGTTCAGCCCAACGCTGCATGCGTTTTGATACGTTGCGGATATGCTGTCCACACTCGTTACGTAGAGTTTCACTAACCCCAGTTCTTCTGCTGCCCGATTCCCGTATAAGCCGGAATAACTTTCGATGGTTACCAACGGCAGTGGCCATTTCCATCTCTGATTCACGAGCAGACCACCAGGATTCGCGGTCTGTCTTCAGGCTAGCAATAAGTTTTGCCCGAACATCTCTGCGAGTTTCATTGTGTTCGCTTCCAGTCGGAATATGCCTGCGAGCTTCAATAAGTTCCAGAGACTGTGAAGAGACCCAATGCCCATGTTGACGATCAGACTTACTACATGAGGATTTTGCGGCGGCTAGTAAGAACTAGTGAATATGAGACCAATGAGCTTCGGCTGCATCGAGTGATTGCTTACTCTACTCACATGACAGCGTACTTTGATAGACATTCAGAACAGTGTGTTTCGCCAGCTGGCTAGTGTCTATTCCCTCACAACATCGTCCCGGGCGCCCGCCAAATCGCATCCGCAGGTCAACACGTACAAGTACATGGTCGGTGTCTACACATTTGCCCCAAATTGAGCGACAGTTCTGGACACAGTCTCTGCATCGGTAACTTATCGCAATGTGATCCATTTGCGTCCAAGTCTGGTTCGATGCTGGTGGGCGCCAAGTCACCCTCCGGCGGGTGCTGTGTCGGAAATTTGTGTTCGCAATAAATAAGCGAGCATCTTCACACAAAGGAAGTAACCGCTCACCGTTATCGTTACGGGAGCCTATACCATGTTGGCCGCCCAGATGCAGCTCATTTGTGTATAATTTTCCAACTTGAGTGTTCAGATCCCAAGCCAGCACAAGCGTCCAATCTTCTTCTGTGGCGAAGGCACTCGTTCAGTTGGCGATAGAAGTCGCCATTTACTGAATCATCGTTAGAGTTTGTGGGTGCATAGGCAGCGATAACGAATAGAAACCTCGGCTTCGATGCTTTGAATGAGCCAGCCAATCGGACCACACACATCCGGTTACTGATTAGAATTCCATCAACCAGATAGCTTTAGCTCGGGGACTCAGTGCAATACCAACATGGGCTTGTCCGGTGCTCGAATCTGCATCGTCACCGGGTAGGCGCATTGAGTAAGTTCTGCTAGTGTCATCTGAAATGGCCCGCAAACTGAGCACAGAGCTCGAGTCTTGCAGGTGAGGCTCCGATAAGCAGCAGATATCCATCGAGAGGTTGTCTAATTTTCGCAAAAGTGTTGTCTGTTAACCGATCTGAAGCAATGTGTGGACATTGAGGCGTGTCAATCTGACGGACGATCGAGGGCTCCAAATGGAAGCCGTTGAACTAGAATGGACCGCTTGCTTGGACATGGGCTTGTCGACAGTGCAGGAATGATGCTCCGTGTTCACCTGTGAGGGAAAACTGAAAACATTAGACGAGAGAACGTTAGAGAAGAAAATGAAAGAAATTGCGCACTGTAACCCGGGCGAGAGAACATTGAGCTTCGAATGTACATGCGGTCCCAACAATGGGCCAAATGAAGAACGCAATAAGTAACGATAATTCTTCATCATCATTATACACGTCAGCTAGGGGCGAAAAATACCTTGGTTACTGTACAGTAATTGCAGAAAAACATACGTAACGGAAGCAATTCATTTGAGATATCAATAACGGATATAGATCGTTCCGCTTAATTACCAGCCTCCTATTTCGCAGCAAATTTATTTGTTACAGAAAAATATATTATGCTTAGAAATGAGGTCCTGGTTGGAAGTTGCATCTAAGGGGAATGTGAGGGGCAAATTAGCGCACAACTCGAATGCCATTGCGGTCGGCTTCAAAATATGTAAGCAAGCGTTTCCAGCCAAACATTTTCAACGTTCTTCGGTCCCCAAGCAGGTATCCGAAAGTCTCCAACCAAAACCAAATTCGAAATGAGGGCTTGCATTTCTCTTGTCCATGTCATCTCTTAGTCACCCTTTAAATGCTTCCAGTCGCGCCCCTGGCGCGCAAACAACGAACATTGCAGAAGCAGTGGGATGGCATGCGTAACATGAGGCCGACACATCGGAGCTTAGTGTGGGAAGTATCAGCGCTGAGTGATTCATTTCCTTTTCCTGTGTCGTATACAAGCTGTCGAACAGGTTTAATGCTCACAAGGTGTTTCTACCAGATGCGAGTCAAAACTTATAAATTAATGTTTGATGAATGAAAAAGTACATGTCAAATTGCGAATCTCCCTTTTTATCTTTGATCCATAGATTAAGGACAAAACGTACTTCAGACCTATTATCTCTCGTACTTTTGCTTGTTATAATTTAACCAACATTTGAAAATAGGCCACGAAATTTGTGGCTTGCGACAGTAATTACCTCCGATGTCAGTTTTTGGAAAAAAGTGGTGTTATACATAATTATATCGAGGTATTTAAGAATCGTGATGTCCGATACACCTAGATGAATATCCTAATCACCTGATCCTTAATTTGAGAGCATTAAACGAAAGCACTAAAAATTTAGATAGAACAGGATGTCCTGCGGGTAAGAACAATTGCGTTGACATGGTAAATTATAAAGTCATGTGGAACATAGGTTTAACAGCCGAGAAGCTTACAACTCAAACTTCTGATATTTGTGCATGATTTATATTTATGAAGGTTGTTGGAAATATCAACATTCTGCACCATATTATAACATTGCGCGAATGCAGTAGGGTGCAATCGCTCACCGTTAATATTTAGCTCAGGACGCAGGGTTAGAATTTTCATGCACTGAGACCTACTCTAGAACAAATCGAAAGGGTAACAATGTGATATATTTAGCAATACATGCCAGTGTCTGACTAAGCGGTTAGTTTTTTCAGAATGGCTTGCTGCCTGAATTAGGAAATATTTATTTTGTGATTGATACCACGAACAAATTCAACAGCATAACTGAGTAAAGCTAGTTTCATTGAGAAGGGCAATGTTGACATAATTGCCTCCTGAGTTTTGCCAGAACTGCTAGTGATCGGAATATAGAATTATTATATAACGCATATAAAATATCTAGGCTTAAAATGTCTCTTGTGAAGGTTCGTGTGAACCACGTAAGTTCAACTTATGAAACATGGGAGGCAAGCGCTCATATGTGGAATGACCATATTATCCACGTCAACACACAAGTTTATCCGTGTACACCAATTTCGTAAGTTTGGTGAGCACCATATGTGTCCGCGTCTTGTAGTCACCCGATGAAAACTATCAAACGTGTTGAGTCAACTTGTGCAAAGAGTCGTCCAGGCTATTTAAAAGCGCACAACACATGGGCTCATAAGTTACTCAAATCGGAATAGTCTCCGACAGCCGACTACCAATAATACTAAATTAAGTCTAGAAAAATTCTAGTCGTCTACAATGAGTAATTGATTTTGACTGATAGCTTAACAGTGTTCTGTCGCACCTAAGTTTCAGGAAACTGAGACAAATTTGAAAAATGTTATTCAATTCTAGTCCTTCAAAATAAGGCCAGTATGTAGACGATAAACAGTTTCCGCTGTGAAGTTCTAGGACAGGTGGGACAGTTTATAATTTTAGTTGAACTACGCTGTGGAGTCACCAGTTTAGTCAACTAGAAAATTGTTTGATGTGTCAAGCTTGATTCGCGTACATAGGGCCTCATATTGGCATAGGGCAATTGCGGATAGATAGTAGGATCTAAACACCCGAGCGCCCTTTGTTAGAAATCAACGCGTTTGTTCTCGACTTTTAACACCTTCAAAGAATGTTTCCAAGTGTCAAGGTCATTTTTCATCTCCAAAGCAAAGTCGCACTCATGTGAAGTGGTATTCAATGTGTGATTACCTTAGCTTACATTATAGTGAACGTGTGGAGCACATGCAGTTTTAAAGTTGCTTGCGTTGAACAGTAGCAGATTTGCCTTTTACCATTCCAAGGCCTTTTCTAAAAATTTTAGCAGCATATTGTGTAGTTCCTGAATATTAAACACTCGTCAAACTTGGTGTCATCAGCAAAATGCAGGAAAATCGACTAGGTGTTAAGCAACAGGTCGTTGGCGAAGACGCAGATTGAACGCAATCCCAACCATGAACTGTGTCGAAAAACATGATTTGCGTTTATAGTATCAGCAAATGATCCCCGTACTCGGTCCCGAATCTGTTACTAAATGAGGAAATTCTTAATATATCTAAGAAGTAGGTTCAATTCCATAATTTTGCTATTTTCGCAAGTGGATGCTGTGAACATATCGGCCGAAGGCTTTATTAGTCTCAGGTTAGATGACACAAGTGTCCGTCCTAACATAGACTACTTTGGTCCAACGCCCACTGAAGCCAGTTGATTGGTACTACATGCCCGATGCTGGCAGACTCAGTTTTCCTCGGGTGTCATGATGTAAAAGCTTCTAAGTCGCACATTAGTACCTCAGCTATGATCGACTCGATCACATTTGTGACCACCAAGGTGGGGGATCACTGATAGATAGTTGACGGGATCCGAACAGCTACCGTCCTTTAAAACTGTTGTATTGGTATTTTGATACCGCTTGTTGCGGACCTGCTGTAATCTTTGGAAATTTCCGGTACTTCGCTCTCACATTTTAGCTACTGCAAAATGAAGTGAATTCAGCGGAATATTATCAACTCGGTAAGAACCATGGGCAAGCAACTATCGCACCTTTCTAAAAATGGTCGCCGACATAAAGGTGACATCTACAAATATTAGCGTCTGCTATTTGACACGTCAAAATAATGAAGCCTATTGAAGTCCTAGAATGTTGGCTGCATCCTTAGAGGCCTGAGCACATCCTTGTGCTGTAATGTGTTTGGGAACACAACGAATCTCATGCACTAAGCTGTTCCCAATTTTCTATAGAAGATTGTTATTATCATCGAAACACTCCTTTCGGGCCTGCTACTTAACTAACTTGTTCCCGCGGACAAGTGTGGTACATTGTTTAGGATGTACTAAATAATTATCCCGGTTGTCAGACAGAAGTTTCAGCCTGTACACATGCTTCGCTGCGTCTATTATTGCAAGGCTGTTTGTGGGGTTACTTCTAATGATCGCTGGGGCTCTTTCAATACGAAAAGGCCTGTTAACCGACGCAGCATTACTCAAATGACTGACTTGACTGGCAAAATCTATTAATGCATTATCAGTGGAACATCCCTACGAATAGTCCCAAATGGCGTCTCAGACAAGTTAGGTCAGTATATCTTAGTATGTAGTTGCTGGAAACAGTTCGCTGTGTTCTTGTTTATATTCCGCATAACACATATGATCGTAAAGTACGGTTACTCGGAACTTTCTGCTTATAAGCGTCGTTGGTATCTGAACCTAGAGCCATTTGGTCTTGAGTAATAAGTCAAACAGAGATTGATTATTTCCTTCCCTGAATCTGGTAGGCATCTGAAATGGCTAAAGAGCAGAAGGATTAAATTTGCTTACGTGGTCATCCATCCGTTAATTGTTAACAGATGGCTGAAATACCAGATCGAAAACATTGAGTTTGTTTGCGATGAGAATATGGTTCTATATTCATTGTATTACCATCATCTAGACCAATTTTAGGTTTTGATTTCATCACTGTGGCAGACATTGTGGGACGATAAACACCTGCTAAGCGACAAGTGTCGTTGCATCGCCGTCGCGGGACTAGGTCAAAGCCAACCTTTAATGAGCTATACTGCATCGTCCACCGGTTTGCAATGCAGATCATTACGGTGGTATAAAACAACCCCACCGCCTTTATTTGAGCAATAGTTTTTTATAAGGGATATACCCTGTGCCACGACATGGGCGTCGGTAATATTTAGTTTGAAACCAATTGCAATTACACTTACGAGTTCAAAAGCACATGATGCTTAACGTAGCCGCAGGCTAGCAATTTTGTTCAGGAGATTATATGCATGAATGTAAATATAAGAGAGTTGCTATGTTCTAGCAATGTGCCGTGAAATAGTAGTTCCGGTTCTAATGTTTTGCCTACCGGTGAACTTTGGCCACTGATCTTTTTCTGGGTGCTGAGACTACGAACTCATTTGTATCAGATCAAATGATCCCGCCACTACCTTCATGCTTCTCTTTTTGTGTAAAGTGCGAATAGTGTACACTAATTTCATTGGCTGGCCTATCCACATTATGAAAGCGATTGTCTAAAAGTTGTCCACAAATTTCTGTTCTGTTAATTATGTTTATGGGCGCTGCTTGAATCTGGAGCTCGAAATAAGGGCTACTGCCATTCGTATACCAGCACTACAACACTCATCTAGAAAATTTTCAGGCTAAAATTAGCACTTTCATAATACTCGAACTACTTTCTTTGTAATGTGGCTATCTGCGCAGAGTCGTGTTAGATTGTACTATGCCGCTTAACAACGAGAATGTCTGTCAAATGCAGCGATGCTGTTACAAACCGCGAGTGGTCGCTTTGCGCTTATCATAAACTCTAAGCTCTGGAACCCTTGGTACTAAAATGTTCCTGACTATTGTTTTTTTCGGTATTCTGCCGATTTGTGCTTCGGCAGTTTGCGTTCGCTCAATTAAATATCCTGCTAAAAGCAGATGAAAGACTACACATTTCTGAGACGATTTTCGGACAAAACGTTTGCTACTTCATCGGCAATAGCCAAACAAAACAGAGAATTATCGGGTCATAAAGTGCTCTGAGAATGATAGATAGGAAACGGGTCAATTCAGTTTGATTAACCAAAACACCTAGTTTCTCATTTATGGATTTCTACTAGTTCATATCATGGAGTTGTTTATCTGTTAACGAGTTCGACATCAATGCTGGACCTTACGTGCAGAGTACAGATGATAGGCTTTGTGCGGTTTGGAATATGTTCCGCATACAAACAAGGAAGGCGGTGGTAGTTCAGCTTTAATTTCTTTATTACATTTGGGCCAAGGAAAAGTAACTGCAGAACTAATTTTCCGGCTGAATAGTGCTATCAACAATGGTAACAAAACGCAACAGTCGACGTTCTTCTAAAATTTCGGAAATTTTAAAGTAGGGGTGAGCCACTGGCTGTACTTATTGCAAACAGAATGACCATTGATCCTTTAGACGTTAATAAGCAAATGTTGGGTTTGACCTCCAAAGAAAATGTGGCGTAACGTTAACGCGCTGTTCAGCATTATTACGCAGTTTCAGGCGAAAGCTACTTAGAATGACTAAGGTATCCTCAATGCCACTCTTTATAAACAGGGATAAATAATAGTATTATATAGTAGTTCAATTATTGGTGGTGATGTATAAAGTTTCCTCGATAGTTCACGTATCTCCTTAACAGGGAGCAAACCAAAGGCAATGCATAGAAACACAGAAAAACTGCTTTACTTTGGTGTACCTACAATTGACTTGCTGTTGCACTAGAGCACTTAGAACGTAGGTTGCTGAGGCAACTGAAACATTGGTTTCTTTTCTGTGCATTTTCCAGCATAATGTAAGACCACGTACTAGTGTTAGAGAGGGTACAAACGACGGACAACTTTGGATTAGCTGTTTCAAACCATTGCGTCCATCAATGCATTTCCGGCCAATATTTTGGCTGCGTATCTTTGTCGCCTGTGGGCTGAATTATTCGCTTTCATAATGTTGACAATTTTGGTGCTAACGTAGTTGACACGGTAGGTTTAAACGGCCGGATAGATTGCGCAATAACCCCGCTGCGAGCTCAGCAAACAGATTGAACGTTTGAGACAAAAGTGTAGGATAGTTTCTTAACTAAGCTTCAATAAGTATTTGAGAATTCTCTTCGCAAATAAATTAAAGCTGTCTTTCTCTTTTGCGATAAAGGTATTGCTGTGTGGCTAGATATTTGTTGATTGTTTGTTTGAGTTTCTGTCAGAATTGTGCAAAAACTGTGTTGTGGACAATAAGTTGATACAGCTAGCTATATTTGAACAGTGGGATTCACTAAGGAACGCTGATGAAGGTGTAAGTAATGATTATACGCATACGTGTGTGTAAGGAAAGGTGTGACAGAGGAGCTGATTTGATTATATGGCCGATGATTTTGCATCCAATTTGTGTGAATCGGTAGAAGTCGGTACTATTGACATAGACGGAGCCACCTTCACGTTTTGCTGGTATATACATTAGCACACGATGAAAAATCCTAAAATTCCCAATAAGATGATATCTGTTTTCAAATAAGTATGGGTTATACCTTGAACTATGGGCTGTTAAAATATTCGGCGAAAACCTATGGATTTATAGGAGCACTTATTCGGTTCAAAAATGTCAGTCCTTTTGGTGGCGGACAGTGAGACTCTTATACTGGTGAATATTCCAAGGAGTGACTACGTTTCATTATTTTCCCGTTTCCAAGAGGGAGTGGCCATGGTAAACTAGCAACAAATATGTGCTTATTCTACGGTAGAAATCTTATCTACATTTTGTTCTTATTTCACATTACGTCGGACATCGGGAAGTTATTGGATTAGTTTGCCGCAAGTATGTCAGAACCCGTCAAGAATGTGTTCTATGTTAACAGCTCGATTATTACTTTGCTCTTTATCATTTGAGCAGTCCGACATTTTTACAATTTTGGATATGTTTGAGTATACAGGATTTGGGCTTTAAACGTGTTCCTACAAAAGAAATAAGGTGCTCATGTTGTCTACAGCTCTCAACTTTGAGAAAACCCCATTGCATCTCCTTCCGATTCGATGTAAAGCATTGGACGGAGACAAGGTGATCAAGTTTGTCAGTTATAACTCTAGTTTGCTAGTCCCTTTGTTCGGTTGCTACTATAACCCTATCCGAAATGCTTCTCCTGTAGAAAATAAGATATGACTAACCAAGTGCGCACCAAAAAATGGGGGAAAACTAGAAAGTTGTATGAAAACAGTGCTTGATATGAATGAGATTAGATGAAGGGAAAGCTCAAGTGGTGTGATTACGTGCCACTATTAAGTATAACTACCGCAGCTGCATATATCCTGCTACGCTTCAAAAGAAATTATTAAGCAATCACCTACAGAAGGTTCGTCAATCCGGACGTTAGAGTGCATTGCTGTCTGCTCTCCTAGAAATATATAGTCCCTCCACGTAAATCCGTGTCCATTCCTAGACTAGGGCTAACTGCAGCTTAGTTTGTAATCCATGAGGTGTGACAATGTGTTCCGATAGTCAAACAGTGATTTTGAAAATGTTAGTTTTGGACAGACGGCATACAGTTGTTGTACTATCTAAACAATACACTTAATGCCTTCAGCAATTCCATCGCGGATATTGGTAAGATATTCAGGAAATATCGACAGACCAAATGGAGGTATGTTAAGTCGGAGAATAACCCAAGAGACCTGTTATCATGTAGCGCGTTCTCGTGCTGTCGCCTGAAAGACCCATTTATGCCCCATGGATGCGGGGTTGCGAATTCATGTGACCATCACCTGGAAACTTTGCACATCCCAAATAGTATGAAACGAATATGCACGGTAGTTCGGGTTTTGCAATTTTAAATTGGACTCCACTATGATTATTGATTTGAAAGCAGCCTAATGGGTTCCGAACACCGACGTCTGTGGCATGTTTCCACAGTTTCACGATATCATCAGCTGCCGTTTTAGTAAAGCCCCAATGGCATCTGTACCACACGAACTACTTAGGCTCCTCAAAATTTGTGTAGATAAGTATGGAATAATCCGTTGTGTGCAGCGTCAAAGTTGCTTCCAGGAACTAATTGAAAGCAGCAGACGTACTGGCTACTTAGTGTTGGAAGAATATTTGAGATAACTGCATCCAAGTTTACGTCATGAATTATCCTGTGTCTGTACTAACCTGACGCATTCTGCTCTTACATATCTTGGAATTAATAATATCAACTTTTAAGCTCAGCACTTTTTGAAATAGGTACTGCATCTTATAACATGTCACGGAAGGCCGTTCCATGTGTAAGAATTTCAAGTATTTGCAGGAAATATTTGCTTATACAAAGAGCTATATGAGTCAGGCAATTGTTGGAGTTTTAAGAAACAGTTAACGGCCACCTGTAACAGGCAGCCACGGTCCAGAATGGATGGTGTCGAGTGAAAAATGACTAAATTTTTCTACCTGTTTCTCATACTCGTCAGCCAAGATCGAAATCAGGAGAAACCTTAAAGTTTTCCGTTCGCTTGTCTAATAATAATGGCGGTGCATCTTGAGCTCTGAAGTTCGCTGACTACAGAACCTTTTGTTATAGCATAGCTACGCACACATCAAGTAGAGACACTTTAGAATAATTGTTGTCGCTACTAGCACCAAATTTAGTTGCACTGCAACTGAATTACGTAGGCTTCTAAATAAGTGGTCATAGACTAATATAAAGTATAAGCGCTTAACAAAAATATTTAGTAACGCTTTGAGCATTATCCTGGGAGTATTCGTACCGTTTATAAGGAAGGAATTGTTATGTCACGGAGTCGAGTGTTTAATTATATAGAAGAAAACAGACACTCGTCCATGGAACACTGTCCACTTTTCTTGTCTAAGTGAGGCGCATTATCATCAGCAAGTTTCTTACATATGTAGGAAAAGACGCACATGTTAAACCGATACACACGCCAAAAGACTTGTTAACAATTAGACAGAAGGCAGAAGCGCAGCGCAACATTTTGCACTGTTTACCGAATAGTGGATACAAACGAAATACAGGGCCAAGCTATTTTGCAAAAGGTGTCTCAATAATGATATCTCCCCGCATACCTGTTGGAAAAGTGGATGCAATTAAATGAAAGTATAGAACTGGATGTGTGGCCTTATTGTCGATCTATACTCCATAGTAGTATTGTTACCAGTGGGGTGTGTTCTTGGTCCATTGCTATTTCTACTTTACGTTAACGACCTCTTCAGCGTGGTTAAATGCGGCACACCTTATTTTTTCGCCGATGACATCAAAATAGTGTACTCCTTCCATCCTACCAACCTCAGCAATACTCTAATGGAAATCCAACTGGACCTCCATGCGCTTAAGGCTTGGTGCAACACATGGAAAATGTCTTTCAGCACTGACAAATTTAGCGCGATGTTATACAGGTGCAATGTTAAGCACAATGCTCTGACCCTAGATAGCAAACCACCTACTATCTGTCAGACCATCTGTGACCTAGGGCTTCGCTACTCATATTCCCTTAACTTCTCAGAACAAGCATTTTATGCAACAGCTAGAGCTAAACAACGCATTGCATTACTATTCAAAAATCTTACTCTACGAGATTCAATTTGTTCAATGTATGAATTATTCGCCCACGCTTTACTTGAATATTGCTCAATGGTGTATGGCAATTCCAGGAAGCATGATCGTATCGCCATAGAAAAGGTACAAAGAGCGTTTACAAAGCACCTTATTGGCACGAGCTTAGTGTTACCCTATTCTGAGCGATGCGACTTACTTAAGCTTGACCCAATTTGGCTTCGACGCCTAAAAGTAAATTTAGCACTTTTTCAATATCCTGCACAAAAATGTCCACACCCCTAGCATTGATCTATCACTCATGAAACCAAATGGATACAATACACGCAATAGAGGAACTTCTGTAATGGTAAGAAGGTCCAAGACAAACATATCAGCAAACTTTTTCCTAAATCGGTACTCCCGTATTTGGAACAAATCGCCGACCGATATTCGTACTAGCACATCTGAGTATAACTTTCCTAGAAAGCTTGACGAATATCTTACAGTCAGCAATGTGATTATGCTCCTGCGCTGCCCTACAACTATTCAACAAACGTATGAACAAGGTCCAGACAACGTATAACTGAAAGTTGCAAATGACTGTATCGGTCAGATCAACAAACACCCGTTGATTCCCTGCTTACCCTTCCCTTTTATTGCCCTCTGCGGATCTGCCTGCCCGAAAGCTCACCGCTGATTAGTGGCTCCACTGATACATGGGTTGGAGGTAAAGGCTTTGTTATCCTCTTCATTCCATCTTGGCTCACTATACTTCCCCTTCATTTTACTTGGCTCCACTGCATTCATGTGTCAGTTGAATCACTGGCAACTTGGTTAGCTGGACTCCCAAATCCGGTTAACTATCTCTCCAATGGTAACTTCACTTCCGTTTCACCCGCTGGCACACCTACCATTCGTTTGTGAAAGCACTGACGCTTTGGTAGGTAAAGCACCCGGATCCTTTCTTTACATCTTCAACCCACTTTGCTCCCCAACACTTAGCTTCGGTTTTCACTTGACCATATCTTGCTGGTGAATCAACCGACACATTGTCAACATCGATATGTTTGCCACTCAGGAATACTGTAACCTCGTAAACATATCACTGGCGTTCTGTTGGACCAATTCCCTGCATAATCAAACTCCTAGCGCAGTTAGCCAAACTACTAAAGGTTCGGCATTCTTGTTCACAGCCCACAACCCACACATCTTAAGTAATCCGAAATCCATATTGCGCCTCCTAATTGTAAAAAATATCTGCAATACAATAATAAGGTAGTTGCTTAAATATTTCCCTTTTTCACTGTGCAGTAATGTGGAGTTATTTTTCCCTGTTAGCCAGACCCATACTGCTGTTCCTTATGCTGAGTCCAGACATTTGGTTGCGAGACCCTCCCCACACTATATTATTCTCAATTCCTCACATGTACATAATTCCCTAGGAAGTTTTCGGCCTCCATCGCACTAATACTTACTAATACTTGCTATTTCCCTTCTATTTATGTTGATCCGGACCACAACTCGTTCAACGGTACGATGAGATACTTGCTACCGAAGAAAGTTGGATCTGCATAAGAATAAATTACAACTTGAATCCAATCCCACTCAATACGAATCTCCTCACATCCGATAAACAATTTCAGTTTCAGAGAAAACTTGTGCATAATGATCGATCCAGGATCTCTGGAACGTGTCGCACCTTTCTGAGAAATATACCCATTATTATTGTCAAAAGAGTTGTAGAAATCTGGGGACGAATTTTGACGAACTGCATTGGTTAGGATGAAGTAGGGGTATTTGTGGTCTATATCAGAAACATCTGTTACATAGTACTCAGCGAATGGTGAAAGGAGTACGTTCTGGCATTTGGTATGCCGCACATCCTGGTTAGATCCACTGATTCGTCGCCTCATGGGGGACCACCGTGACTAGTTGCTGACGTGCGGAATCTACGACGTTTTGAAGGGAAATTGGGATGTTAAGGATTAAATGGAGCACATCAAAACGCAAATAATGTAATTTGATTTGAAAATTCTGTCGGGATATAAGAATATTTTATGTCACATTCTTTCATCCGGTTGTCCCTATCACTGCTACTTTCGCCGTTGGAACCCACAGCATTAACCTAACTATATTTTTTCTCAAATCAAACATTGTTCACCCGAGTATTGAAATTCAGATGCTCATTCAAAAGTTTCAATGAATCACCGATAAGGCTGTTCTTCTCCAAAGCATCGTATTTACCATCGCACAAGTTGACCTATTTTTCCTTATGAACGAACATTATTCTATCGCTTCACGTAACAGTCAGATGTTATCGGACCTCTGGAGTGTTTCCATCCTCACCACTTTGCGGCATCTAAACAATGATATTTAGAATTTTTGCCGCATTTTGCCTCATGTCATCTCGTAATTCAGTCCTTATCCCAAATAGAAATGTTTGTATGGGTGGATGTTACATGGATGAATTAGATTACGCACGTGCAGTTTGCTGTTTCGTTTGTTTTCTCAATTTCGAATTGAAACACATACAACGTTAGGTTGCCAATGGTGTGTGACACACAGACTCAATTTTCAGACCTTAGTTAGCACCCTTTGTTTGTTTAACTAACTTAACTCATTCCTGTAAAACGCGACGTATTGAGATACCACTGGCTTGTTCTACTTTGGATTTGAAGCAAAAGCATATGAAATTTCGGATAATTTGCATTTGATGATGCCCTTGTGCTGGGAGTACCTATTGTTGGCACACAGTATAGGTTGTTTCTCTAAATGGTTCCAAAGAGTTCCTGGAGTAAAACCACTAGTACAGTTCATCCAATTGCCATGCTACTTTTGGTTTTCAAGTTTTAGTTACGAGGATAAGGTTACACGGAAGTAGTGATTGAAGTAGCACAAATTAGCAAGTTTCTTTTGGAGAACGTTTCCTTTGTTGTACTTGCTGGAACATTTCTCTGAACGCATTAGTGAGTCAAGAGACGCGCGTCATGTTTCTGCTGTTGCGCGGACCGATAAATTTTCCGTTACTAATAGCTTTTTGTATAGCGGTACTGAAATCATATGTGCCGTGGATCCCGTCGACTACTTCATGATGATCCTTTCGTGTGAAAATATGGGGTGTGTCAACTAGTTTCACCAGATAAATGAACCGGTTTATATACATCTTTGTCGGCAAGCGGTTTGACTGAATTGCTCATATCGTGTGTTTGCTTACGATACTCCGCCTAGATCAGGATTTTGGCGCTTGTTTTGCTGCGCTCAGTATATTGGCACTGCAATAATCGCGTTGAAACCACTATCTTTAGAATCTGAGGAGCAACGTCATTTTAATTTGGCGGTCTACCTAGCCATATGCTGTGGTTATTCATGCACAGCGTCTTTTTAATCTGACGCCACTTTTCCGAACCGCTGATGCCGGTTTTACACTCATGATATCCTTTAGCCTCAGAAACAACATGTACTAAAATTAGTCTGCTTAACTACAACCACCGATTTTATTGCACGTCTTGCTTCGTCACTTTACGGTCGCTGTATGGAATATTCCTAATGATGCGCATGTAGGAATCTGTTGATATTGAAACTGCTTCTTTTGTTTTTGGGATGATAATACAACTTTACCAATTTCTGGGTTATTAGACTGATTTTATTTCTGGTGACGGATGACCCGCATCAGTCTTCAGGCTTACCTGCAAAACCTAGGATGCCACGTATGATGCGTCAGTGACACTGCTACTAAACATTTGGTGCATATTACTGGTAGTCCACCATGTGGCCTAGTATATTCTGTTTGTGCAGCCTAAACTGATGTCGACTACCCCATGGTTTGTAATCAATAGGTGGGGGCACTATAACTTCTTCTTTATGTTTATTTACTTTAAGTCCAACAGGGAATCTATGAATCCTTGTTTGTACTTATGCTAATAGGTCTGGTGGTCATTATTACAAGAGCAGTTGGGTCACTAGTGGTATTGAGACGCTGATTGAGGTGTTGTGACTTGTCATGAATTGGCAATGGAAGATAAGACGCGCTATGTCAAAGTTGGCTTGTAAATCATGACCGTACGTAGCTGTCCCCCGTAGTCCAGCGGCATAAGCGTCTAACTGGCGGAGAAAACCGCTGGTGGCCATGATTTCGAATCCTGATGGATCCACTGGATGCGCACTACTGATGATTCCTGACATGCCGAAACTGCAGTCTAGTGTTTTCGGGCCAAGTATGAAACCACCTGATTTGGAATCGGGCTGTGACGAAGCTCATTTACCTAAATTACACCCCTTACTAATAAATACCCCCTTAGACATTTTAAAAGCAAAGCGTATTTGGCAAGACAACAACCTAATCTCCGGTCAACTTTCACACAATACAGAGACTATGGTGTTTCTTTTTATTTACTTGATGTCACCAATCTTAATTATTTCTGGAATGGTTCATATACTACTTTAGCTCTTGGGTAGAATAAATAGATACATACAGAACCACGGATATTGGGTTGTTTAACTTTACTATAATTCGCTTATTATAAACTTAATACAATTTGGATGGGACTTGCTAAGTTTTGACGAAAAGCAAGGTCTGCGGATATATGTGTTTCTTTACTGAAGTAGGTACTCAAACTTTCTTGATCTTGATCGCACTATACTCAATGTGGTTACAATGGTCGTTACACCCTTGAGTACGCTTGTCTGTCGGTCAAAGTATGAGCGTTTAACGGTAAATCAGTGACAACCCCCATAACATTGTCGGTCTACTACATTCTGAGTTGACAGATTGCCATGTAAGACCTTCCCTAGCACGTCGCGATACGTCACAGTGCTTCCCGGAGCATACTAAAATTACTTGGTCTTTCGTGTAATTCTCGCTCTGAATTGTACTCAAAGCAGCTTGGCAATAAGGAACACAGAACAACAAGTAACATTTCCACATGGTAATCGACGCCTGTGATTGTTGGATAGGTCTAAGCTTTTACTTTCGTTTAAACAGTGGTTTCGAACTAAGTAAACTGCGCTCGATTGCTTTGATGAAAAAGCTGACAGTTGAAATCTGGAGATAAAAGTTGATTCACACAAGTGGAGTGCAAGAAATAGAGCGATTTGCGCTGGATCAAATGACTAATGATATAATTGTGCGCCCTAAATAATCTGAGAGTATTTCCAGTCTGGGTACATGGTCAGTGGGAAGACGACTACACGTTGTGAAGCAAAGGAAAAATGAGTGTAACAAGAGGAAGTAGTATCTGTTATCTAGCTTTTATAATATAATATAAATGGATAATTAATTACGCCTTAAATGGATGCATAAAAATATTTCCCTTAACATATATGACTTTTGAGAGCAATTCGCGGTTCATGCAACCGAAGGAGTTGACATTGGTAGACATACATAATACTACACTTATTTTTGTTGCCCGGCGATAACCGCACCCAATCCCGGGACAAAAACTGCGTCTATAACAGCGTCGTTTAAAGAATTATTTTCCTTGTTACAAGTAAAGTAATCAAATTGCAGGCAATTTCCAATGGTTAATTGCTGGTTTCTTAACTACGGATGCAATGTTAACCCACTAGTAATAATCTTTAATTTATGTTTCCCATTCGCATATTATAAGTAATAAAATAACTTTGACTAACAGCAGTACCTTAGTTAGGGATTGTGAAAATAGTCCGTCTGAGCCAGTTGTTTTACAAACGTCGGCAGAATAACAACGTCGATCAAAAAACCTTGGTCCACAAGCCCATTTACATAGGCAAATAAAGGACCTAAGATGGTGTTATTGTCACATGTACTGAACTGGCAGTTAGATTTGCAAATCGACTTCAATATAAGGTGCCCCATGTGTTGCTTCTGTGCGCATTTTCAGCATCCTCCAGATTTCATAATATTACTTTTCACAAATACTGCCTAAATGTACACGTGGTTAAACGGCGTAGCTTTTATTTGATAGCACCAGTAAGATAAATGAATATGTGTAAAGCTGTCTTGTTGAACGCAGCTTAGGTAGAGGGGAAGATGAACATGTCTGCAAGGAGGTGGACAGTCTCATAAGGAAAGCATATCTCAAAGCAGAAAATCAACTAGCTCGTCAAAGTTTTACTACCTTGTTGTGCAGGGGTCAAGCCCTAAACCAAGGTATATCCTTGCGTCATTTAATGAATTTATTCGATAATCCGTTAGGATCGCTGCTCTTGTATGGTCCTCAAATCATTGTACGGAGTAATATTCATCGGTTACTCTTGCTACATATAACTGGATAAAACTTGCACATCATATATGGAAAACTGCTAATCGGTCCTGATTGTTATCAAGAGCCAGTTCAAGTCACGTCTAAACTGGTAGGCGAATTTGCTAGGTTAGGTCATTCGAGATATTTTCAGAATTGTACCACCAAAATGTACCATCAAAATCTCGGATCCTAATTACCAAATTTAAGTGTAACCCTCATTATAATGTTGTTACAATTGCAGGTGTTTTCGCACTGGAGAGATTTTACTTTTTTTTCCTCATAGCATAGTCATCATAAATACATTATTCACCAGCGCAAAAAATACTGCGACGTTAAAATATAGCGGCTTGCAGTTGGCATGGCATATTGTATAGCAAAAATTAACAAATAAACGAGCGTTTCAACAGAACCTAATTTTTGATACTGTGTGATATTCGTTCCACAGACGGGTATCGCTGAGCGCGGTCAAATTTGAAGGCTGCGCTCAAATAATCATTAATAAAACAGTGAAAAATAACTTTAGATGTAATGCCTCTAATCAAAAGCTCTTCCTTGTGTACCGCGTCATTTGCAAAAATATTCTGTCCGTATTAACAAAAGCAGATAATTTTTATTGTAAACATCCTTTAAAATGACACGGTAAAGATTTATTATTTAGAAAGTATATTAAAGAACAAATGAAACCTTTCCAGTTTTGTTTATATTGGTATTTTCCCAGACCCATGTAGTGGTAGGTTTCAGGTAGGTTTCTGACTTATTAAAATAATCTAATGGAATTTAGAGCAGGATATAATCTGATTCTTCTCCTAAGTTACGTGTTGCAAACGTAAAACTACTCTAGGCAGGCTAGAAGCACCACGTGTTTCTAAAAGCAACTTCGGATTATTTGTGTGAATTTCGACTAACCCTACAACAAGTGAGTACAGCCATCACGCTCCGTAAATAGTAACTTCATATAATCCTACGAAATGACCGCACTTGTTGCAATGACATGGTTTTTGAAACGGTCTAATCTACAGTAGATATCGCTATATATATATATATTTGTACTCATGGCAATTGCCACAACGAAGGTAGCTTAATCATTGTGTCATAGTCATATACGGAGAGTAGAAAATCTGGCACATAGTGTGAATTTTATACAGTTAAATTACTATGTTGAGTTGCGAAAACAATACTAAATATAACTGATTATGTGAGATCCAATTTGGAACAAAATGCTCAAGCAACGATAAGGTAATCTAAAGCTTGCATCTCGATACAAAAGCCTCCGTGACAACCGGCCTCCTGCTTTTCAGTCGTGCAACGGTACTTTGAATTAGGTTCGAGTGTTCAACTGATTGAACTGAAAGTAGGATACCTGCAATTCTTAAGCTCATCTACACAGGAGTATCAAGCCAAAAGATGCCAATTTTGGATTCGTTCAGCCATCGATCAAAACTAGCACGCATTATCATCAGTTTGTTTAACTTGCATTAACCTGGAAAAACAGTCTTGTTATAAATATGGATGGCTGCATCCGGTTTCGGAATTGCCTGTCACTGTGGCCAGCCACAGGACGCCTGCGCCTACAGAGGGAGCATGGGTCGCTTGCGCTGCCCCACACACAGCTCTAATCACACACCCCATATCCAGTGTAAACCCGAAGGAATAAGACCGGGAGGCATGTGGATGGCAGACACGTTTCATCAACGGAGCCGGCCCAAACTCCCTCACAGGCAAACACAAGCACTCTGTATTTGGGAATCAAATGCACACAAGGCGGTGGCTGGACCATAGTCCGCTCCACACTGAGTGCATGGAACCACTCTTTGATCCTAACACGGCCACAAGGACCGTGGATCCCGTCCCCTCCAGCAACGACCAACTGTCTCCTGGAGCCAGATGGACGAGGTAGTGGGTTATAAACAAATAGGCACCTTGTCAACATGCACATCAAACGCAGCTACACCGGGATATCAAAAAACAGCCAACCACTTGAGAGAAAGATAACCAAGAAAATAAATCGATTAATGCATTAAGAAACGGTTATATAACTCTCAAATTAGAGCACATATTAAATAAGTTGTTTACCAACGAATACGAGGTAAGTTCAAGAGGTCAGGAAGTTTATTTTACGGAAATGCTAAAAACACCAACATGTTATCGAAATAACTACAAGTGACTTAAGCGACTTGTGCAGATAAATAGAATAGAGTATAAGTAGGCATTTATATGGGAAAGAAAATCATTAGGACAAAATTGAAATCGCACCACCTGAAATAAATAGATTTAGCATGCAAACACGCTGTTAGTAAATCGAATGCAGCACACCTGCAAAGTCTGCGCCTTTTCTGCCTACGTTAACTGCAAGACCCGTCGTCGCTTCGGTAGTGGATCCGTGTAGCCTCGCTTATGGCTTACTAAGCATGTCTGAATCACGCAGTCGCGACCGTACGTGCCACAGCACCATACGCTCGATGTCGATGGAGTACAACCCATCGGTGCTTGCCGCTTCCACAACTGCCGCTTCTTCTCTGCATGTATGAGGGAATTTTTTCCGCACTTCGGCAACTGCCTTCATGATTACATCGCGCCATGCACGCCGATCAACCGCCTTCAGTTCCCGTGACTTGCAATAAAGATTAGAAGGTGAGAAGCTCCCTTAGATCACGTACTGGTAACGTAAATTTGGTTTCCGCACATGCCGCTTCCCAATACTCTGCAGACCGTATAAGAGTTGGATCGGTATCCTCGTTGAATCCATACAGCTCACATGACCGAGCCACTTCAGGTGTCTCAATAAAAGTATGCAGTCCACTGCATACATAACACAGCTCGAGAAATCGCACATCCCGCCGGTACATCGTCCACGTTTCACTGCCGTATAGAAGAACAGAGAGCACCATGGATTTGTACACCATCAGTTTCCTGCCAATGGTAAGCTGATGGTTGTTCCACACTCGGTACTCAAGCTTCCCGAATACCGCAACTGCCTTTGACACGTGGATACGCAGCTCATTGTGTAGATGGTGGTCAGTCAACATCACACTCCCAAGGAAGCCGACGCGGGAGGTGGTTTCCAGTACTTCAACACTAAGGCTGATTCGCGACAATATTGAAGATTGCACCTCCGGTGAAGACTGAAAGAGACAGAGAGTTTTGATTGTGTTGATGGTGAGCCTGAATTTTGAAGCTATCGAAGCCAGAGCACTAGTCATAGGCTGCAACTCATCCGCGCTGTGTGAAAACAACGAAAAGTCATCAACAAACTGCAACATGCAGATAGCTGTCTCACAGTCTAGAGTTCTCGCACTGAAACCACGAATATTCAGCAACCCACCATCAATACGGTGCTCCACAAGAACACCGTAAGCACAAGCGTCATCAAAAACACAAGACAACATTGCATGATGATAAATATTAAACAGGTCAGGAGCTAAGACACAGACTTGCTTCACACCAGCGACAACTGCAAAGTCATTCGAGGTCTCTCCACAGCTGTACCGGCGCTCGCATACCCCTGTGCAGACATCCAATTAAACTTACAAACTTAAGCGGGCAACCAAACTTACCCAACACCAGCCACAATGCCTCGCCGTTCACCGTATCTAATGCCTTGGTGAAATCAACAAAAAGCGAGTACAATGGCGGGTGTCGTTCTTTGTACTTCTCTTGCAACTGACGAGCCGCAAACACCATTTCTATCGTGCTGCGACCCGAACGGAATCCACACTGGCCTTCCGCCACGTTATGTTCCACAACCTGACTGACGAGGCAGTTGAGCAGGATTTGGGCAATTAAATTGTCCACACAACTCAGCAAGTTGATGCCACGATAATTCGTGCAAAATTGCTTGCTCCCTTTGCCCTTGTACAGTGGTAGCACAAGGGCATCCTTCAGCTCAGGAGGAACCTCCTCATCAATCCACACGCGTTGCACCAAGTGGTGCAGCGCAGTCAACAACGCGGGTCCGCCGTGTTTCAATAATTCGGGCGAGAGACCGTCGGCCCCAGCACACTTGATGTTATGCAGTTGAGCAAGTGCCCTCTGCGTCTCATCCGGTGTCGGCGTGTCCGCCAGACTCGCCTTCACATCCTGCTGGTTGAGGCCATTCAAATAGGCTAGTCGATCTCCGGACGGCTGTTCAAGATACAGCCAAATTGATTTCGTCAGCTCTGCATTATGTCTGCGGTCTGTGTGCAGGTAACGCCTGAACTACCATCGATCAGTGTCCTCAGCGGCTCCAATCTCGGTCTATACACCGCCTTCAACTAGTCAAAGAATTCCTTGTGTTCTCGGCGTTCAGCATAGCATTCCATCTACTTCGCCTTCTTAGTCCACAATTCATTTTTAATGAGAGAAAGTTTGCGAAAATAAATATTCTTCCCCAACTCACTGGGTTCTGCCACATGTGCAGCAAATGTTGCATTCTTCTCCGACACCAATGTGCTGATCGTCACATTTTTCGCATCAAACCAAGCAGGCTACTTACAGTTTGTGCGCCCGATGGTCTCCTCGGTAACAGCTGTTATCTGGTCCCGAATGTGATGCCACAGGTCGCCCACTGTGGCTATGCAGTCCACATCACACAGGCGTGCAGCCTTTGTCTTCTCCAACTCAGTAAGTTTCGCCACAGTACCGAGGGAGAGAATGTTAAATTTACGCCGGTTCACGGCGGGAGTGCAATAGGTATGTGAACGAAAATAGATGTACAGTTTGGTCCGCACCAATTTGTGATCGACACTACACTCAGCTTCACGCAGTACATGTGTCATGCGCACTGCACGTATGTCACGCTGACGTTCGATAACGTAGTCGAGCAGGTGAGCGTTATCACTCCGTGGATGCGTCCAAGCTGCTATATCACTCACACTCAGTGCAAACCGAGTGTTCGTGATCGTCAGGCCGTGAGTGGCACATAGTGAGAACAGCCTGTCACCGATGACATTTGCTAAACCAATGCCATGTGGACCGATATCATCTGTCCACACCGATGCATCACGACCAACGCGCGTTGAAATCACCCAACAGAAATAGTTGGTTGCTCCTCTGCACAGACCGTATCACGGAGGATAGCTCAGTGTAGAACTGATCACGCGTGTCATCAGGATAACACGTTGTCAGAAAGTATGTGTTTATAAAGGTGGCAAACTTAGGTATTCCGAGTCGTAGGCGATCAGTCATCAGTCGCGCGCTGATGCCTGTTGGTTCACCCACTAGCTGGACATAGAGGCGATCGGATATTGCTGAGGCGGCGTTGCCTTACCAGTAGAATGGGTAGCCATCACCTGCTTCATGTAACTTACCTTGCTCAGCGGGCCGGGTTTCACTGAGCGCCGCAATATCGATGTGGTAGCCCGCCAGATCAATCGCAAACAGTGCAGTGCGTCGCTAGGTGTGCTCGCTGGAGTTCCGGTCCAATAGTGTGTGCACGTTCCAGCACCCGATGCTGAGTGCTTTGCGCGCAGGCATACGATTGCATTGGTAGGCAATCGCACGCGAGATGGTCGTTGTACTTCGGTGGTTTGGTTGTGGAACTCCACCTGTAGTTTTTGGCTCAATAGCCTGACCCACAAGGCAGTGGGGAGCAGATCCAACCCGGAAATGTCATTGCAGAAACAGATTTGGATCTGCTTGACAGCCGCCACAAACAGCATTTGATGTCATGGAACGATTTATATATATTTTGCGACCGTAGTAGGATACACCTGCGACCACGGCCAGACGCAGGTGGGTTTTGGCGGGTTTGCACCAATTTGACCAGGGGTTGCCTGGATTGAGGCGGAAAGTAGTAAAGCATTGAACACCTGGAGGTGCCCTCCCGCCGTCAGACGAAATGCTTGGCGCTCGTGCTCTACGCCAATTGAGCTGTATGCTTATAACCCGTAGACGTGTTGTCTCCCATGGCTAGGTTTTACGGGAAGAGTGCTATCGACCACTTCCTAACCTCCGGAGAGGATGGACTAGGATACTGCCAGGACGCCCACACCTGAAAGGATAACGACTCGGGTTTTAAGCCAAAGCCGTGGATTAAATGAACACCTAGAAGACAGCGGGTCTAGCACATGCTCAGTTCACTGACTCATGCGGATTGATGTCCTGGATGTAAGCAGGGAGAAGAGCGAAACACAACTCCCAACCAGCTGTGGCCACGAGGAGGCGCACAGGACATCAGCCATTGGCACGAAAATAGCATCAGTGGGTAGATGATCTGTCAGGATCTAGCTACCACCAGGCTCAGCGCTCCATACGCTCTCTCCCTATATATATATATATATTTTTATATATATATCCAGTGAGATGGGCTGAGAAATAGCGAAAAGGCGAGCTCATATAAAATTTCAACCTCTTGGGTAGTAAAGGTATGAATATTACGATATTACAGAGCAATCAGACGGATCAAGGAGCGGCGTTGAAAATGAAATGAAGAAGGAAGGCATCAGCATTACGTTGGTATACAGTATAGGCGCTTTGCTACCGCGCAACCACACCGGTCGCATGTGGGCTAAGGATACTACAAGGTCCGCCCTACCCCTACGCAAGCTCAAATCCGCGCCGTCAAATCACAACACAAGCTTGTTATCTTTAGGTTATGGACCGGCTGAAGAGAAATGAGTGCCAAGCGAAAACGTTGTATGGTTTCTAACTGCATACTGTGTAGCTAATTTCCTTTGCGGCGGTAGATATCACGCAGTGAACCCCGCTATTTTAATTGAAAATATTGGTTCGAAAAAAACATCTTTCTTTACAAGTCTCCACTCTATCGGAACGTCTGAGACCACAACCCCTTTTCCTATCACAGTTAGACTAAACACTACCTTCTATAACATATCAGTCTGCATTCTTACCTTGTGTCAATGTTTAAATATCAGACAGTGAACTTGAAAAGATTTCGATGGCCATCTCTCCTTAAAGCTCTGCTATGAGATTCAGAGGTTATAATCTCAGTTCACTGGACCTAGGGTGCGAACGTCTGTGGTTGTCCCTAACGGTTGCAAGCACATCAGTGCTCATTGATCTGCACCGCCATCTACAAGTTAGGCAGCCCACAAATGCGGATGCATCAAAAAGCATTTGTGATTGACTGTTTTCACAGCTGTACAAATAATATGGTTGACGATGTGAGCAAGCACCTTACAAGCTTGTTCATTTGAAGCTTGTAGCGAACGCCAAGCAAAGCCAACGGGTTTTGCAGCCACGCTCTTGAGCAATGCCTGATTCCTTTACGTTCTGAGCCACGCAGGCCATGGACTATGGTAGTGGGGCCTTTACATGCGACGGTTTTGTTCTCCTTGGAATATTGCTATGCGTTATCTGGTGTGGTTTCCGCGTTCCACTTGCATATTTTTGACATTTTTCGTAACCCTTGTCAAGGTCACTTATATCACCCTATTCCGTCAATCCTTCGAAAATGTTGCATGACGATGTACGAAATCCGCGTTTCCTTGGATTTGGTCGCAAACTCATGAACATTGTGAGCGAAATATGATGCAACATTTTTGAAACAAGCGAATATATCTTGCTGATTAACAACGCGGCCCCCATCGATGCCCTGTCAGCGAAAAGCAACTCTCATTGATACTTTCTTACAGTTTACTATCATTTCATGGAGAAATTATCGGCGTTAGTTCGCTTATGCAGCGAAGATTGTTTAATTGCGGGTGTCCTTATGTTGCAGCTGGATTTGTTACATCTTGATGCGAAAAAACGAAGTTCTTCAACTTAATAGCTATTTAAAAATCACAGTAAGACGACGACATTTGGTAGATGCAAGCATTTCGTATTGTCTCTTCAGTACCATTAGGTCTCACTGCCATGGTAAGCCCAGTAAACAGAGCGGAGGCCACGTCACTTTCGCTAATCAACGTTGGTGTAATTCTGCAGTCTTTGTCCTGCCATTTAATCGAACGCATGACAAAGTTCCACAGTTGCTTTCAATCGGTCATCGCCGGGAAAGTCTGCGTGTTACATAGCCCCTCCGTGTCTGAGTTGAGGCATTTTGCTTATTAAGTTTATTCGACATAACTGCTGAAACTAGGATGCCTAGTCATAATTTTACCACAGCTTCAATAACTAAAAGTTAACATTCTTGGAGACGCTTAGCTACAATAAGCATTAATCTAGGTGTAGTTGTTTCCCATACGAAAACAACATTCTTTGAAAAAATTATGTCCCACCATGTACATTAAAGCTAGTTTTGTCACACTGACTAAACTACGTTTCAAAACCCTAATAGTGAAACTACTTCAGTTGACATATCACGTGGTCCCGATATATATATATATATACATATATATATACGGCCAATAAACATTTGGCAGTGTGCCACAACACATGGGTAATAACAACAAGTAGGAGGGTTGGAGGAAGGGGTTCAATGACTTATGTGTTGTATAAGCAGTGAGCTACCAGGTTGCTCAGGCCGAGTAAGAGGGTTGACATAGGGACCCCACCCCGAGCCTTTCGTCTTAAATATCGCACCCGCAAGGCAGCAGGGTGACTACGAAGACCTTTGACATCCAGCAAGGTTGTTCATCCGCTCTATGTTAATTACTCACTAGTTACAGAATTGAGTGGTCAATGACCCTATAGCCGGTCACATGTACTTTGACACCGCGTCCTACGAACTCTTGTGGTGTTTGATGGAGAACCAGTAATCAGCCCAGAACTCCTCACACTTTGAGACGCTGCCGCTGATCGGCCGCGACTGCTTATTCATCTGGCTTGCAAAGCAGACGAGACTTATTCGCAGTTACTTCCAAAAGGAAGGCATTCCCCGATCCGCAACCTAGAGACGCGCCCGATAGCGTACAGCTCCGCCACGGGATGATTTTCTTAACGGATATTTTCAGTCTTTCTTAATGACGACTTGTCAGTTTAATGTGCCATCTTACGCAATACGTTAGTTTTTGTTTCGACAAGTGCTGACCCGTTGAAAAGATCTGTCTACATGTAGACGGTTATTCATCATGGTTGCTACCAATGCCACATGGTTACTGACGTCGAGTTCAAATTAGGTCTTAAAACCTAAAGTAGAAAGGTTAAACCGTTTATATATCGAGGCGCTTTTAGGCAGCCACAAATTTTATAGTTATAGTGACTTTTGTCACAGCCGTTATTAAGCACTGGATGCACACAGACCCGCTACCGAGTTTAAGTATGCCCCATTAAACACATCCTTTTTGTCTTCATGAGCTTAAGTGCAGCTGCCCACTTGATCAATGCGGTCTTGACAGGGAACTCGAAAGGCTAAAATCAAAAGAGATTTAATTCCCCGAATGTTCTCACCGGTAATTTTTTAAAAAGTTTACTAATTTTCTCACATTGCTTTTAATAGATCTCTTCAATAAGCGTAATCCCCGACGTTTGCAGTTTGGTCCAAATAAATCGGAGGCCTAAAATGGAATCCCATTAATATCACCCGATCGTATGTACGTCTGAACTTCCAAAGGTCTTCGAGAAGTTGCGATAAATGCCGGTTCACTTATAGATCTCAGCGTTAAGCATTGGATGTCACTGCTTAAATTGCTCATTCCACAGCATATACACCAGACCAAAGTTGCCATTCCGTGCAGCTTGTTTTCCTTGATTACTCAAAAGCTTTCAGACGCTTAGAGAGAACAACGTTGCTCATTTTGCTTTTTGTGCACGTGGTTCATTCAGAAGTATGCAGTTAGCTATGTGGCTGCTTTGCTAATGTCACCAATTAAGCGGTGCGAAATCTCCTATTCACTTTACCGACGCTGTACTTCAGGGAGTATTCCTACACCTTTTAAAAGCTCATGTCCAACTAAGCGGACAACGTCACATCATTTGTTTCAGTTTGGAGCCCCTATCTTTCTAATGATTGATATGCCTCAACCTGCGCCCTTTGCTACTGCATCACCAACAAGGAGCGTATAACCGCTAAAGTAATTTTACGTATTCTCAAAGCTGGAACTGTCTTCCTGAACCTGGGACATCTGTAATGTCAGAAGGGGTTTTCCTCGGTGTTTAGAGGGCCACAGTGAGGCTAGAAGTGAGACTATGCCTTGAAGTACTTGGTCATCACTGCCTGTTTAAAGCATGTCTGATGTTATGTTATCTGCAGGGTAATGGCTAAGTATGGCACGGAGCAAAGAATGCCACGGGGAAGCTGTCTCGCCGATGCCGCCTTGTCTTTGGACCACAACCAGCTGTTGGTGACTGTATGTTGTTAACAAGAAGTGTAGGCACCTTGACCTTAAATGCTTGCTTAGGGCATAAAGGTTTTGTGCTATGTCTCCATTCTCTCCTTCTTATTAACCTGCATTCCCTAGCTCACTGTGGTTGTACGGCAACGAGGCATCGGTTCAAATGGCTGATGTACTGCAGATGATGGTGAATGCATATCAAAGCGCTTTGCATCACACTTGAGGATAGACTCATGAAAGCAATCGGTTACTGATCACATGTTCAGCAGATGTTATTAACTGCAGATATATGCCGTAAATGCAATTGACAGATTAGGCGATGGGTCTCTACTCAGTCTCTAAAATTGCTGGATTATTGTTTGCACGTTTTGCCTGATGAGAATTGCCGAAAAGAATTCTTTACTCAGATTCTGCGTCCCTTGATTCATTTTACTATATGAAAGCGAACACAATACAACTGGCAAATATCTCAGCGAATTTGCGTTCTATCTCGAAAAGGAACCATGAAATTTGTATCGTGCATCGAACACGAGAAGGGCAGATGCCCTTGGGAACCATTATAAATTCTTCCATCTGATACAAGAATTGAAAGCTAGGAAACTGGAGTCAGCGAAACTACATAAGACTGAGTGGGACAGCTTGTCCACGGCCTGTTAAAACGCTTGGATTGGTGAGCTGAACACTTCAACTGGCCTTTCGTTGACAGAAATTCGTTGCTGACCAGTGCTTACTATATTTCCTTGGCTGTTCCTTTCCAGCTTATCCGGAACATGAGTCAGAGAAAGTCATCAGATAGCGAGACAATAGCTGAGAAAGACGGATAACTAGTCCATTCTCAGCGTCATCGACTGGCCCGTTGGGCGGAACATTTTGAAGAGCCGTTCAGTTGGCCTGCTGCGACATTGCAGCTTGGTAAAGCGTCTGAGCCGTCTTCGGAAACATGTGTCACGCCTCCCATTTTGAAAGAGATTAGACATGAGCTTTCCGTTTCGAAACGAAACAAGCTCCCGGACCCGACGATTTTCCTCCATCTTTGCTGGAAGATGGTGGTGATACTTTGTTGACTGAACTCGCTACTCTCACTAACACGATTTGGAACAGTGAAGAGGTACCTTCAGACAGGCGACTGTCAACTGTCGTGCCCTTGTTCAAGCAGGATCAGCTTATTTTTGCGAAAATCATCGAGGCATCAGCCTTGTTTTCATTGCATCCAAACTCCTCTAACGAATTATTGATCTCCTTGAGAACCGATTCGTTGAAAGCCAGGCTAGTTTCCGCCCTGGTAATGAGTGTATGGACCACATGTTTACTCTTCACCAAGTGTGAGATCCGAGACACATACGGACGACCGACGGTGACGGTTTTCCATGACTTGGAAGCTGCCTTCGACTCCGTTGATCGCGTCAGCTTGTGGCACTGCCCATCTATGAAGGCCGTGCCGGCTAAACTCCTTTCCATAACTCTAGGCCTGTAAGGGTCTGCGGAATGGTATCTCCTGGATTCCCCACGACGGGGTAGGTTCGCCATGGTTTTTCTTTATCTCCTTTCCACCTCATCTTCGGGACCATGAATGACTTGGTTCTTTCAGTCGCTATCAGAGTGGACGTTCTACCAGGTAACCATTTGACAAACCTGGAATATGTGGACGACATAGCTCTTCTTGGGTCTGACGCATTTGCTATACAAACCCTGCTGAATAAACTGACCCGTAGCGCCACACATATCGGCATATACCTTGCACCAAAGTGCAGAGTACTGATGCAGCAATAGACTGACACATCTCCGGTTCTAGCCTTCAGCGAGCAGCCACTGGAAGTAGTGGATCGGTTCACTTACCTTAGTAGCTGTGTCACCTCTGGTGGTCACATCACTGAGGAAGTTACTTCACTTATCAGCAGGGTCCGTGTGGCTTTCCAGAGAATCAATCATCTATGGAGACGGGGGATATCAGCTTGTCAGCGAAAGGTAAGCGGTATAACGCTGCGATAATACCGGACTTACGGTATGGATCAGAGACCTGGTCATTTCGCAGCGAAGACATCAAATGCTTGTCTGTGTTTGACCACCAGTGCTTGCGGACCATTGCTCACATCTGGTGGGAAAGCTGGATGAGTCATGTTGAAGTCCACCAGTTGGGTTTTAGCAAGAAGCCTTCTGCTGCCTCACTCAAGTGTTTACTGAATCCTAATCGCATAAGTTGGCTAGGTCATGTCTTCCGTATGTCAGTGGACCGGCTTTCCCTGCGTGCATTATTATACGCCGTGCTTGCACCAAGTTTGGCGAAACCGCCAGGTGGCTATTCCAACACGTGGAATAGAGGCATCAAGTAATCAACTGAGATATTTGGTCAGGTTGATGCGCGCCATCTTCCTGGGTGCTGACCTCGGGATGGTTCACATCGATGCTTAGAGACCGTACCAGACGTGGTGCAGTCACGCAGTCAGTGGCGTTCCAGCATTCGCTTTCTTGCATCTGGTTGTTTTAATTTTTGTTTAACGCACTTACTTCTTGGTTCCTTTTTTACATTCTATCTCTCTTTAGCTTCACTAACTTGCAGTTATTATATGTGGTTATTTTTGTGATCTGAATCGTGACAACTGGATCCACCGCAATTCGGTGCCCGGACCATACTTGATCAATTGAACAGACTGAACTGTTCATCTGGTTTCACCCCTCTCGCGCAGAAGTCGAACTTGTTACCGGACTGTTAAAATGCCTAAAGCCTTGTGACCAGATGTACTTCCTCCAGACACCTTCAGATTCGGGGGACCTAATTTTGTGGAGGATTTGCACGATTTACTAATGAAATTGATGGATCAATATACTGTTCCAGCCGACTGTAGCTGCTCCGTTATGGTCCCTAATTTTAAAGGGATGTCCGCGTTCTGAGCGTGGCGATCACAGAAGTATCAGTCTAATTTCGATTTCGTTCAAGTTGCTGTCCTCCTTCGCTCTTCTTAGACTGACCAGCACCAACGAACTCCTTCGTGTGGAACAAACGGAGGTCGAGGCTACTTTGATCGCATTTTCACTTTAGGTTATTTGTTGGAACACCGCCATATTTACTGGCGACCCACCATAGTCTTGTTCCTCTACATCCAAGTGACTTCCATTTGATGCATCAATGTGCCTTTCGGCACTGCCTGATTAGGCAGGTTGTATCAGCACAGTACGTAAAAGTTATCAGAGGGCTTTTTGCGCGTAGCTTTGAAAGTGTGCGGCAATCTGTCGCCGCCATTCATTACCCGTAATCTTGTGCGATAGTGATGCCCGCCGTCACTGCTTCTGAACTGGAATTGAGTTCACGGCATTTGTCTGGGAATGTGTGAGGCTGCTTCCAGATTCTCAACTTCGTGGGTACCTTTACGATATTGCTCTAATCTGTGGTGGTTCACAAAACTACCAGGCAGCACTGAACAGATTGACGCTGCTTGCCAGCCTATTTTTGCTCTGCTTTGCACTCTCATAGTGCAAAGCTTTATTCAAAACATGACTAGAACCAAGCCCTGCAATGATTATTGGAGGCGATATAATGGAAGTCGTGCAGAATGGAACAACCTGGGCAACCAAATCATTGGTTGTGTAACACAAAAGGAACTACCAAATCATAAAGGAAAAGATCTAAGTCATTTTGCTTAATTTAGCTAAGGCAGACCGCAATATTTCCCTGAAGGGTAGAGTGCACAATGCTGCCACCCGTTCAACCACACTATACGCTTGTGAAACCTCGCTTATCTGGTCGGTAGAAACAAGTATTCGTACCGTTCAAATTTAGCACACACAAATTAGGTCATTTTAAACTAGATAAATTTCATTCCACTATTTGGTTTGTTCTGCCTATCTGAATAATCTTCTATTAACTGGCTACGTTGTTTACGCTAATTGCGCTTATCTTCGGTAACTTTGTTGCGTTTGTAGCATTTAATGAATAACTTGTAGACATTTTGTACACATCGCGGATTTGTTGCTAACCAGCTTACTTCGTATGCTGATTTAGCGAAGAGTTATGTCGCCATATTTGCATCCATTATCCGATATATTTTATTTCAACTTGTCGTTTTAAATGAATTGCTGTTGTTTGACATCCCCGGTGTGACTGCGCTTGATGTGCATTTTGACAAGGTGCCCACCTGTCCAGTACCCACTATCTCTTCCATACTGGCTCCATGAGACAGTTGGTCGTTGCTGGAGGGGACGGGGTCCACGGTCCTTGTGGCCGTGCTAGGCTCGAAGAGCGGTTACATGCACTCAGTGTGGAGCGGACTACGGTCCAACCACCGCCTTGTGTGCGTTTGATTCCCAAATACAGCGTGCTTGTGTTTACCTGTGAGGGAGTTTGGGCCGGCTCCGTTGATGAAACGTGGCTCCCATCCACATGCCTCCCGGTCTTATTCCTTCGGGTTTACACTGGATATGGGGTATGTGGTTAGAGCTGTTGGTGTTGCAGCGCAAGCCACCCGTGGCCCCTATATAGGCGCAGGCGTCCTTTGGCTGGCCACAGTGACAGGCAAATCCTGTGGAAAACCCGTGCCGCCAAACATGTATGCAATCGTATGCCCTGCGCGCAAAGCACTCAGCAATCGGGTGCTGGAACGTGCGCACCACTATGGACCGGAAGTCGAGCGAGGCGCCCGGAGCGCGCCAACACTTGCACTGGTCCGCAATGGAGATGGCGCGGCTACCACATCGATATTGGGCGCTCAGTGAAACTCGGCTCGACTGAGCAAGTTAAGTTCCATGAAGCAGGTGTTGGCTACACATATTACTAGGGGTAACGCCGCCTCAGCACCACGTGATCATGCGGTCGGATTTGCAATATCTGATTGCCACCTTGGCCTGCTGGCGGGTGAACCAAGTGGCATCAGCGCGCGGCTGCTAACTGTTCGCCTACGACTCGGAAGAGGTAAGTTTGCTACTTTTATAAGCACGTACGGTCCGACCATGCGTTATCCTGATGACACGCGTGATCAATTCTACACTCAGCTATCCTCCGTGATACGGTCTGTGCCGAGGAGCGACCGACTATTTCTGCTGGGTGATTTCAACGCGCGCGTTGGGCGTGATGCATCAGTGTGGACAGATGTTATCGGTTCGCATGGCATTGGTTCAGCGAATGCGAACGGTGACAGGCTGCTCTCACTGTGTGCCACTCACGGCCTGACGATCACGAACACTCGGTTTGCACTGAGTGCGAGTGATATAGCAACTTGGACGCACCCACGGAGTGGTCACGCTCACCTGCTCGACTATGTCATCGTACGTCAGCGTGATATGCGTGAAGTGCGCATGACACGTGTACTGCGTGGAGCTGAGTGTGGCACTGATCACAAATTGGTTCGGACCAAACTGTACATATATTTTCGTAAATCTATGTATTGCACTCCCGCCGTGAATCGGCGTAAATTTAACATTCTCTCCCTCGGTACTGTGGCGAAACGTACTGAGCTGGAGAAGGCGATGGCTGCACGCCTGTGTGATGTGGACTGCATAGCCACAGTGGGCGACCTGTGGCACCACATTCGCGACCAGGTGACAGCTGCTGCCGAGGAGACCATCGGGCGCGCAAACTGTAAGCGGCCTGATTGGTTTGATGACAACAATGCGACGATTGGCGCATTGGTGTCGGAGAAGAATGCAGCATTTGCTGCACATGTGCAGACCCCAGTGACTTGGGGAAGAGAGTCAGTTTCGCAAACTTCGACGGCGACTGACCCGAGAGCTCCGTCGCATAAAAATGCATGGTGGACGGAGAAGGCGAAGCAGATGGAATGCTACGCCGAACGCCGCCAACACAAGGAATTCTTTGACTCCTTGAAGGCGGTGTATGGACCGAGATTGGAGCCGCTGAGGACGCTGATCGATGGTAGTTCAGGCGCTACCTGCACACAGACTGCAGACATAATGCAGGTCTGGCGGAAACACTTTGACTGTCTCTTGAACAACCGTTCAGAGATCGACTGGCCTACATTGAACGGCCTGAAGCAGCACGATGTGAAGGCGAGTCTGGCGGACTACCTGACACTGGATGAGACGCAGAGAGCACTTGCTCAGCTGCGAAACGGCAAGTGTGCCGGTGCCGACGGGATCCCGCCTGAAGTATTGAAACACAGCGGACCCGCGTTGTTGACTGCGCTGCACCACTTGGTGCAACGCGTGTGGATTGAGGAGGAGGTGCCTCCTGAGCTGAAGGATGCCCTTGTGCTACCACTGTACAAGGGCAAAGGTAGCAAGCAATGTTGCACGAATTATCGTGGCATCAACTTGCTGAGTTGTGTGGGCAAGGTGATTGCCCGAATCCTGCTCAACCGCCTCGTCAGTCAGGATGTGGAACCTAACGTGGCGGAAGAGCAATGTGGATTCCGTTCGGGTCGCAGCACTATAGATATGGTGTTTGCGGCTCGTCAGTTGCAGGAGAAGTGCAGAGAACGACACCAGCCGTTGTACTCGCTTTTTGTTGATTTCACCAAGGCATTTGATACGGTGAACGACGAAGCATTGTGGCTGGTGTTGGGTAAGTTTGGTTGCCCGCGTAAGTTTGTAAGTTTAATTGAATGTCTGCACAGTGGTATGCGAGCGAGGGTGCAGCTGAGTGGAGAGACCTCGGATGACTTTGCAGTTGTCTCTGGTGTGAAGCAAGGCTGTGTCTTAGCTCCTGCCCTGTTTAATATTTATCTTCATGCACTGATGTCTTGTGCTTTTGATGCCGCTTGTGCTTACGGTGTTCGTGTGGAGCACCGTATTGATGGTGGGTTGCTGAACATCCGTCGTTTCGGTGCGAGGACCCTAATCGGTGAGACAACTATCCGTATGTTGCTGTTTGCTGACGACTGTGCGTTGTTTTCACACAGCGCGGATGAGTTGCAGCACATGACTAGTGCTCTGGCTTCGACAGCGGCCAAATTCGGGCTCACCATCAACACAAGCAAAACTGTCTGTCTCTTTCAGCCTTCACCGGAGGTGCAATCTTCAATATTGCCTGG